>BFEA01000003.1:9760950-9776328 GCA_003427395.1 Chara braunii
GAGAGAGAGAGAGAGAGAGAGAGAGAGAGAGAGAGAGAGAGAGAGAGAGAGAGAGAGAGAGAGAGAGAGAGAGAGAGAGAGAGAGAGAGGGTTCGTTTTGTATACTCAGGTAACTCAGCGCAGGGGCTGATGAACTTGCAGAGAATGATGGAACCGCACTATCAGGGTCATTGCAAGCCAAAGTGTCCCACATGCCGGAGGTTCGCGTTTTAGTTCGGATTATGGTTCGCGGTCACGAAAAGGGAACTCCAAGTGGTCGAGAGCGGGACAGCTTGTGACATGACATGACACACTGCCAATGTTGATGTCTGCAATAATTACTCACTCCACGGCCGGCTGGCGGAGTTCATGCGAGCCTCCACATGCTGGGATACTGCATAGCCTTTCTCTTCTTTTTCTTGTTTTCTTTTGGAGGGAGAGGCTACCATACCCACGTCCCATCAAACAACCACATGCCTTGGAACCGGGCCCAGCGTCCCATAGACATGACAACAGTCAGTCCAAGGGGTCTGCCCCCCGAGTTGCATAACAGGTTGCCTTTGTCCGACAGCAAATTGTCCCCGGCCGGATGTCCCTGCTGTACCTTAGGACCGTCTCTGTTCTAATTCGACATCTGCTACTCCTTGCCGCGGGATGGCCGTTGCCATACTCTTGTGTTGCGTTCACTTCGGTGCACAGGGAGTCATTCTTCCCTCCCGTACTGCTGTAATGGGCCGGATGGGAGGGGGATTAAGGCCGGTGGTGTTAAAGAGGGAGGGAAATCGAAGTGGGTAGACTGCTGTGACATCACTTTAGGTCACCCTCTTGATGTCTTGCCCGTTGCTGTCCGCTTTGCCTACATCCACCCACTGATCAGGCCTGTGGAGGCTGTGTAGGGTAGACGCTGCCTGACTTGACGGCTGAGATGCTTGGCTTCCAGGGGAGCGACGGGATGGGGAAGAGGGGAGGGAGGATGAAGGCCGGTGGTGTTGGAGAGGGAGGGAAATAGAAGTGGGTAGGATCTTGTTTATAACTCCAGTCCAGTTTCCCTCCGCATGTCTCCAGTTGTTCCACTTGATGGTGTCATCTTCCAAGTCTGCCCCTGTCCTTTTCCTCCCCAACCGTTCTTCCTCAGACTCCTGCTTTAAGGTCTGGATCTTGCATGGTTTCGTTTGCGCCGGCCTGCAGTTATGCATCCTTCCTGACTAATAACATCTTTTGGATGAGAGTAGGTGGATATAATTTTTTTTTATTATTATTTTCTTAAAGGGGTAGTAACTTTGGCGCAGTCACGAAAACAGTTTGAAAATGCACTTCAGGCAATCCCGCGAACACAACACACCCCCATGTGACCTCACCGGACCCGAAATCTAGGTTGTATACATTCAACATTACCGGCCCTTTTTCCTCGACAAGTGCATTTTCAAACTCAAACCCTGACTGCGCCGTAGTTTTCTCTCGTTTTTAATTAGGGTTTAGGGTTTATCTATTGCAACATTCTTTTTATCGTTGTATTAATAGAATATTCTTCAATGTCAAATATTCATACTATTCTAAGATTGCATCTATTACAAGATTCTTTCTATCATTGTGTTTTGTATTGTATTAGATAATGCTCTATCTCCTTTACATCGGCAGTTGGCAGAGCCCCTCGACTAATGAAATCTGCAACCGCCATACAGCAGATATGTATCCTAATAAAACGAAAATCAAGAAATCAGGCAAAAAATGGTCAGAAGGTTATGCCTCCAATACAACTGTGAATCCTTCTAAAATGACTCTGGCGAGCCGACAAACTTCAATCGTCACCACTGACTCACCAGAGCTGAACAAGAACCCCATGGCTGTTTAAACCACCACAAAACTCGGGCTTGTAAAGCTGTAGCCTCTGCAACACTCTTTAAATTGCCAATCCAAACAAATAATCTGACAAAGGGGCATCACCGTCCCGAATGATATCATTCCGTTGTGTCCACAAATGCCAGAGTGTCAGAGCACTCAGTGTCTCAAAAACATAGGCTCGTGGATGGGAAGATCCACAACTACATTAGAGTCCTGAAAAATTATAGCATCGTTCGTCCATACATCACCCCAGTCCTCAGGAAACGCTACATAGCGATGCCACAAGATCCAAAATGTCTTTGCATTGACACATGCAAGCGACAAGTGTTTCTGATACTCCACCACACATCCCGCTGGACAAACTGCACAAAATGGACTCCCTTTACATCATTGACCGGAAAGCATGGCAGCAGTTTTGCACAGCATCATAGGTGACCAACCAAAGAAGACCAGCATGTTTAGCTACTCTGAGAGCCTACTCACAATAGGGCCTTTTGTAAAGGTTTATGGCAAAAGAGCTAAAATTTGCTGGTTGGGCCAGTCGCACGAGGCAGGGAAAGTGGCAAAAGCAGCAAACGGGGTATCAAATGCCAGCGGCCTGGCGGGCCCTGGGGAAGGGCATTTTGCTACCACCTCTGGAGGTGGTAGCAATTTTTTTTCTTTTCAGTTCTAGAGTTCGTGACAGGAAATTCGCCCGCTGGTCTACGTATGCAGTCAACCTATTCACTTACACAAGGCTGCACGTCCTCATGCTGGCCTGGCGAGCAAGATGCTCCTTTGAGAGGAAAGACCACCAGTTCGGCCTGCAACAGCCTCAGCAAGCGATGGAAGATGTTATTAGGTCTACGGCCCAAGAAGCATGGGGGACAATGAGAAGGGACTATAAAGCCGAAAATGAACCCCAGGCCAAACAGGCCATCCTGCACTCCTACAGAGAACTATGGCACGAGCCCTACAGGCTGTTCAGTGAAACGAACGCCGAACTGGACATCCAATGGAAACCATGGAGGAGCACCGAACAGACCTGGCAGAGGCGGCCCCGGGATGAATTCCAAGTGCCCTATCTTCAGCCAAACTTCATCCTTATCACGGATCTGCAGAGCGACACACAACCCCCTCCACTTTTCCCACAATCTCCCCCTAGACCCGCATGCATTGCCGCTCATGGCGGTTCACCCCTCCTTGAAAAAGAAAGAAGAAGAACAAAAACCCCCCCCCCCCCCTTCCCCCCCCCCCCCCCCCCCCCCCCCCCCCCCCCCCCAAGCCGCTCCCGCACAGTCGAACAGTCTCAACGGGCCTGTCCACCACTAATGCAGCCACCCCCTGCCTTCCTCCACATATTCTATATCCACCATTCCAGCCATCCCATCAACAGCTGATCCCCCCACGCCCAATATGCGGAAACACAGAACGGGCGTCGGTCACGAGCGAATGGGGCACAAGGACTCCAGGCACCAAGGGAGAGAGACTGGATCTCAACAACAGCAAAAGACAGGGGAATGCAGACCTGCAGGCGACAATCTGCAGGAGTGTTGTTGAATGGTGAGGGAGGAGGGGATAGACATCTACCATACATGACTACACAGAGTGGCCAGGTTGCTTTCTCCATCCTCTGGATGCATCAAAGGACAAAGGGACTGGACCTCATGGAAGAGCCAGCTGTGTCTCCAAGTAACACTCACTCAAGGATCGCGAATATGTTGTGCATGGGTTTTGAGAGGGTATAGGGTTTAAAGGGTTTAAACTATAAACAGACAGACATAGCAGTAATCGAACAGGGGGGCTGCTGAAATAGGGCTGAGGTAATAGATAAGGGGTGCTCCAAGAAGGGATGGATGATACTAGCAGCTCCATGGGACAACGGAGCCCCGGGCTGAGACAAAAATGGCCACAGCCCCAGGAAACAAGAAGCAGCAATCTCTGTGCTACAAGATGTATCAAGGGGACGCTGGACCCGGTTTCCAGCAGGTGCCGCTCCCCACCATTAGATGGAGCAGCCCAACAGATAAATTCTGACGGTTCTCTTACCACTGCCAGGATAGAGGACTTACGCAAGGGCTTTTTTTGTTAAAAAAAAAAAAAAAAAAAAGGTTGAAGGATTTGGGCCTCGNCCGTCCTGGACCTTGCCAAGAACCAAGAGATGTCGGCCGTCCTTTGATCTGAGGTGGAGATTTCCGCCTCCAATAATTCTTGATGCTCCCAATTTGCCGTTTCAAACTGGCTCCTTGATATCTTTGCAGGCGCGTGTTTTTTTTGGCCTTTGCAAACTGAAAAGCTGCCGCGTCTTTTTTTTTTTTTTTTTTTTAATTATAATTTGGGCCATTTCTCGATTTATGCGTGTCATCCCTGCGCAGGGGCCATGCTAATCTTGTCTAAGTTCTCTCTATCGTTCCAATTTTAACAGTTGTCCCGAAGCACTCCATACTTGTTTCAAATTAGCCCTGTGCTCACTCGGACGTATACAGAACGGGGTATACAGAAGGGGGGAGGGTGAGTACGTGTTTTTTTTTTTGCCTTCGCAATTGTAAACCTGCCGCGCCCGTACTTGTTTCAAATTAGAAATCCGGGGCCAAGTCCCACTTACGCTGATCCTTGATTTCTAGTCGTTGATCTTCGGAATCTGCGGTCAGAAATCGATCATTCGGGGAAGTGGGACTTGGCCCCCGGCCAGCTCGACCTGTTCCTCGGTTTTGTGCCACTGCCATGCAAACACCTAACTTCCTGTCTCTTATACACATCTAGATGTGTATAAGAGACAGGTGTGACCATGCGAGGCACCATTTTGGCAATTGCCAGAAAATCGGCCTCGCGTTTTTTGTGATTTGCTGCCGCTATGTGACCAGGCGGGGTGGCATTTCAGCAAAATTGGGGTAGCAAGATTCACAGATTTTGCTGCTTTGCCACCGCTGGGTGAGTACGCCCTGAAAGTTGATAATAGCCGACTGAAAGGTTGAAAAGCAGCAGCATCAAGATAATACCCCTGCTTGGGGGAAAAAGTTAGGTGGTTCGCGGAAGGAAAAAAAAAAAGAGGAGAAAAACAAAAGAAAAGAAATTTAAGACGCTTCTAATTGGTCCGAACAATTATAGCATCATTTGTCCATACATCAACCCAGTCCTCAGGAAACGCCACATAGGGCTTTTCAAACCCTACAACCCCATATATGTATATTTTGGCTTTCTTGTTTTTTATAAAACAATATGACAATTTATCGGCCGCACCCAACCACCCGGGCCGTGACTGGCGGTCGGGATCCCGACCGCAATCTGAGTTTGACCCCGCGGCCATGACCCCGGGGGATTCATACCCTGCCACCACCAACGGACTGTATTCTGTTCTCCACATGGACGCAGAGAAAAAAACAGCCATGAACCAGGAACAGACGAAAATGTGCATTAAAAAAAAAGAAAAGGAACAAAATACCCGGTTTCCGCGGCTGTCCAAAGGGTGTGCTCTTGAACTCAAGTCACCTCCGAGAGGTGACTTGAATTCAAGGGCGGTTTTGGCTGGGTTGCCCTTGGGACGCAAAAAAGGGAAAACAAAGCGGGTCGCTCTAAAGGGGGGGTGGAACGATGATTTTCGCATCGCTCTTGAACTGAAGTGGTGTGGAACGAGGCCCTCAGCCTGGACCCGGCCCCCTTCTGTCCAAAACGTTGCTGCAGTCCAGTCGAATACAACGCCTATGCGAATTAAACGAATAAAACGCAACGTATGCATTGTATTCGTTTACAACGCATAGGCGTTATGTTCGGGGGAAGAAAGTAGTAGGAGTTTTGGCTGAGATCATCCCACTGCATGTGGTTCAATGACACGATTTCATCTTGTGACATATCTGCTGCTCTTTCAGCACCAAGGTTGTTGGCCTCCATGACTTTTGGGATTGGGTTTCCTTTCATTACACTCCTATTAGTTAGGATTTCCCGTCCTCTTTTTCTCTGGATTCACCTTTCACTACCTATCTACCACTACTCAGGCTATACAGGGGACCCCTGAGAACATAGCTACCCCACGATGAAGGGATTGAATATTGCCCCCTACCCTAACGGCGGTGGGCAGGGAGTATAGTTGGTTTCTGTCCCCTGGTCGCTATTAGTAGGGTCTTTAGGCAATACGGGTGCGACTCCGTGAGAGTGTGTGTGAGTGGGTGTGTATGGTGTGTCAGAGAGTGTTGAGGAAAGAAGAAAAGGGGGGAACAGCTCCTAGCAAAATGCTGGGCCTACCTGAGCCCCCACCAGTGGCCCCATTCTTGTTGATAGTTAGGATTGTATAGCAGACATTTGCTTTCTTATTTCTAAGCATTATGTAGGTTGCATCACATCTGCTTCGCATGGAGCTTGCTCCACATCCTAGATTTTAGCATGGATGTTTGCAGAGTTCTGCTGTTTTCGCAGATAGCGTGTTTATGGTTCTTTTGATTTTATTTTTAATTGCTGGGAACCGGGCCCAACGTCCCATTTGAGAACATATTAGAAAACATATGCAAAAGCAGATTGAGTTACGGGGGCCATTACCCGACTTCGGCTGGGACCAACCTATTCAACAACACAGTTGTGAGCTCTGCAGTTTAGAAAAGCTATGAGAACTGTGCCGCCATTTCTGAACCCCGCCAAAAATTGACACGCACTTGAGCATTCCGAACTGAAGCAGAACACACAAGCACCCCAGAATTGCTCCTTCCCCTGGGTCACTCCAACTCCCTCTGGGACTTGCAATTTCCTTACCACATCATGCACATGCCCCCGCAGAACTGGGTTCCCCCTCCCTCCTTCCCAACCCTAATTACCTCTTCCCCCGGGTTGCTCCAGCTCCCTCAGGGACTTATACTTTCCTTACCACATCACGCACATGCCCCTGCAGAACTACAGTTCCCCCTTCTCCACCCTAGTTACCCTTTCCTCCAGGTCACTCCAGCTTCCTCAGAGACTTGTGATTTCCTTACCACATCAAGCACATGCCCCCGCAGAACTAGAGTTCCCCAAATCAACCCTCTCAAACCCCTTGACCCCCTCCCCCATCTGCCATGACTGATCCGACCCCAAAATCAGCCCGGCCCTGAAAAGGTCAAACCCACACTCCTCCCTCTCCAGGGTAATACGCTCCACGAAACAAACTCCGCAATCCTGATCAACGCCTGTGTATCTTTTTTTTCTTTTCTTTTTTTTTTCTCGATTTATGCGTGTCATCCCGAAGGACCCTGTGTATCTTTTCAATCAATGAGGTACTAAGAAAAATCTGAAAAAACATGGAAAAAAACTATGAAAAAGTTTCTTTCTGAAAGAAACCAACAAAAACCAAACCAGAGTGAATGACGCTCAACCATCCAAACCTCAACCGGCTTTGACCTCCCTCCTCGATATCAAGACTCTTCAAGGCCTCACACCCCCAACTGCTAGGTTACGAGGCAGCGCGACCTGCCTCAGAAGACTCCTATCTGTTAGGCTGCACGGTGGAATGACCCACCTCGGCTCCGACCAGTGTCGTCTTGATAACCGCCCCAAACAGCCACAGAACCGCCTTCCCCCTTAGGCGATTCTCTGGACCTCTTACCAGGCCTCCAGAGCCCTCGTCACGCTCGAGTTACAGGGCAGCACGACCATACCCGCAGCTCCTACCAGCATCGTTCCAGCTCCGCCATCCGAGACATAAAAGCGAAAGGCAGATAGCACAGCATCAACCGAACCGCCAAGCATCACCTCAACCCGGATTTCAGATTCGCTGGCGCTGGACTCCCACAGAAATTTAAGTAGTCAAGGACTTAACCTAGAGTAAAATGTCACATTAAAACAAGGTGGGGTTATCCCACCTAGATTAAAATGTCACAGCAAAACAAGGTGGGGTTATCCCCCCAAAATCCCCCTTCTACCCTATTAACCCTACTCTGGCTGGACTTACCACGCCACAGCGCAGCCATACCATATTCCCATCCAACTGGCTAGCCCCTTATGGCTCTTGCGATACAGGTTTGAGGATTGTGGCAAGTACCTTTAAGTCCAGGTACAGGGTGGGCCTATTTTAGCTTTCTCTGTTTGGCCTGTAGGACCAGGCCGTGCACCTGACCTCATATAGGCTGTGTGGTTGTCTAGACCGATACCAGTGTGGGTACCAGTCCAGTACACTCCACTCAGTGCATGGGGAGTGTACCGCAGCTGCAGTATTTCATTTCATTCATTCTTCATTTTCTTCATGGTGTGAGTCTTGAACTATCTCACGTACAGTGTAAATGTTTGTTTGTTTTTTTGAGATGGAAACTCAGAATAGCATTGGCCAATCAACTCAAGTACACAAGTCAAGATGGACTAAGTACCAGAAAGTGCGGCTATGGCTGCCAAATTGCTCTCTCATGTAGGTCACTGTCCCTCGGCTTTGCCCTCTGTCAGAGGTCTCTTTCCTCTCTGAATACCTCTCTCATCTCTCTCCCACACTTCCGCTGCACTTGATCTGGCTCTGGCTATTTCCTATGGGTGCCCACCACCGTTGACTACTACTATCAGCCAGAATCACAAAATGGCACAGGTCGCAACATCTTCAAGCAACATTCCAGACTCCAGAGGATGTCTAAATAGCACCGTAGCACTTCGGCATGGACTCCCTCAGTGAATAGTTTTTTATACCTTTTTTTAAATTTTTTTCCTTTTCGTTTTCGGTAAACGAGAGCATCAGGGACAGGCAACTATTGTGCAGGCTGTAGGCCACAGCAGGAGCAAGTGTATGGTGTGTGCTGTGTGCTGTTGCCTCCATGCTTGGCAGCCAGCTCCACCCACCATCTTCCACCATCTCTCTCTCTCTCTCTCTCTCTCTCTCTCTCGCGCGCGCGCGCGCGCACGCGCGCGCGCGCGGCAGGACGGGATCTTCTATCTCAGCAGATCCCGGTTCACCACCGGTGTATACATGCATCCCCTATGGGCTGTGAACTTCAGTCAAATTCCTTCCAAGAGATCAGACTTTTGCATATTGGAAATGGTTCATATTGATGTTCAAGTTTCGCTCTGTATGCATACAGAGCAAATTATGGAGTATGCTTCTCTGTACTACAAGGACCATTTTGGTTCTAGGCTGAGTTGTTTTGACCTTGATGATTATTGTAGTTGTCACATTTGGCGGCATCTGGAAGCAGGGCTTAGTTGAGCATCAATGTCGGCCTTTGGACAAGGATTTTTCTTTGGCTGAAATTTCAGACTGCTATCAGGAAGCGTCCTTTGGGGAAAGGTCCTGGTTTGGATGGTCTTGCTACCATAATTTTCAGGAGGTGTTTAGCGTCGCTTGTCGCGCGAAACTCTAGAGCTAATCTGCTGTCCTCCAAGCGGTCAGTCAATACCTGCTACTCATCTGCAGGGAATAGTCACTCTGTACACGAAAAGGAGATCCCAAATCCCAAATCGAGACCCAGAGAGTCCTTGACTACAACATCATACCCTCTGAGAGTAGCATCTGATTAAACCGGCTTTTTGAAAGGGATTCAAATTCTAGACACTGTGATGGCTGTCTCTCAAGGGACAGAGAGTAATATTAACAGAAGAGATTTGCCCGTAGGCATAGTGCTATGGGAAACTGTGTGTCTTTCAAGATTTCAAGATCTGTTTGTCAGGGGTGCCCTCTGGGCCCCGTATTTGTACATTCTCTTCATCTTCGATCTGCATTCTGTCGTCCTTTATGATTACCGTATTTCATGGGTACAATTCTTGCTGACGGGTCAGGCCAAACGTCAATCTTTGGCTCATAATACATCTGCTTTGCTTCTACTTCCTCAATTCCCTCCTCCGCTTCATTAGGGAGTTAGAAATTGCGGGTGCCCTAGTTCTTTGTTTCTTTTTTACCATTGACGAATACAACTCATCATTGTCCGGATGAAAACAGCATTCAGAGACGAGCAACCCTCGAACAGCGTGCAGGAACTGACCAACTCGGAGCCGTTATCCTCCTCCTCAACAACCAGAGGCTAGTCAACCGGAGCCAACACTATATGTTGACCCAGCCCCTGCTGACCGACATTCAGTCTTGCACTTGCGGCTTGACGTTGGCTCAACGCTGGCTCTACGCTGGCTGGATGCTGGCTTGATATTGGATGCCGACGCGAGACTGCTACTGCTATGTGCTGGCGCCATTCCCTGTCGGCGCCAGCTCTATTCTTGATTATGCTGATGTGGCTCTACAATACGTAATTCTTTTTACTATCAATTAATTAGACTATACGACATTTATGGGATATTGGCGAGGAGGAGCAGGAGCAGGGCTGTGAGATTGGTTGATCGAAGGGGAAGCTTACCTGTCTGCGTATGGGTTGACATTGCGCGCAGCTGTTCGTCTTCAGAAGGTGTCTGCACTGACAAACGCCATGATGATACCTGCTCTTTGTCAGATTGTGTCAGAGGAGACTGTCTCCTGATGTGGTGAAGGGAGATGCCCGTAGAGGAAGAGGGTTGTTGAGGGAGATCTATCCGCTATGTTGATGATCTCCGGTGACCAGAGATTGGGCTACTTGATTTGAATGGGTCCCACATGTGTGTAAACATTCCAACACGACTATTTTGGAGACATTGAGACTGCGCTGAGACATACTGTATCTTGACCTTGACGAGCTTCTCTCCTGACTAGGTTCATTGCAATTTGGTATCGGAGCGATATCCTCCATCCGTCACTATCTGTTGATGAGTCTAACGTGGCGCGGTGGTCACGTATTTGCGCGTTGATACATGCTTGGCACATTTTTTATCGCGTTTGTGAACGCGCGCTTGTGCTGTCGCGCACTTGAACATCCGCGTGTCTGGATCTCTCCACGTGTACTTATCCGTTAGCGACGTTGTGGTGAAGTGGCACGAGGGTAACCGGCGAGAGAGAGGCTGCGGCTGCTGACCTGGCTTTGTGAGATTGGTGCGCTCATGCCTATGTGTGCCTAGCCATCTGGGCTGCACAAATATCGACAAATGCAGAGACTGAACAACAAAGTCATCGCCTGCTCAGAGACTGATCAACAAGGAATCAAATCAACAGGGTGCCTAGTCATTCCAACACCTGCACTCACGTATCAATCCAATAAGGCATATGACCTCAAAACATAGGCCTGGGCGCACCTTTGGAACATTCTCAAATAATCAAACCAATCGGGCATGCAAGCCCGAACCATCAAACCGACTAAATGCGTGGCCCTACTGCTCGAACCAGTGGAATGCACGATTCTGGATCAACAACTAGTAGTGTGGTGCAAAAACCTGAAGGGTGTCATGTCCCATGTTATCAAACAAGCAGGGCGCGTAGTCCCACATTATTAGACTAGCAGGGCGCGTGGTCCCATATCATCCAACTAGATGGGCGTGCGGTCCCACACCACCCAACTTGTGGGGCTCGCAGTCTCGGGTCATGAAACCAGGGGGGCGCATACTCTCAGATTGTCAAACCAGTAGGGTGCACACTCTAGAATTATCAAACCAACAGGGCGCACGCTCTTGGATCATCAAACCGATAGGGTGCGCATTCTCGAATAATCAAACCAGCATGGTGCGCGCTCTCGGATCATCAAACCAATAGGGCGCACACTCTTGAATCATCAAACCAGCAGGGCACGCGCTTTCGGATCATCAAACCAATAGGGCATGCACTCTCGAATCATCAAACTAGCAGGATCATCAAACCAGCAGGGCGCGCTGTCCGAGGGCACGGTGTCCCGGCCCTCCTCTGTGTACCAAGTCCCTACTTGGTACCACCCTTAGTTTAGTGCTGCGATCTGTAGCTACTCCCGAAACACTGTGACGCTTGGTACCTGGGCTGTAGTATGATGTGGACCAGTCCCGGTGGCGTAGCCCTCAGCAAAAGGGGTGCGCCACAGGACTTTCATTGGTCCACGCAGGCTCGGCGCCCTGCTGTATGGCAGAGCACAACCGGCCTGTGACCGTGGTAGCCGCCGGGTTCGCCCTGGGACGCGAAAGGGAAAGGACTGGCGCGGTCTTTTCTGTCGCGCACTGAGATTCGCTCTACAGGGTTATGGGTTAGGTGTACGAAATAGAGGTCGCTGATAAAAAGGGAAAAAAGAAAAGCGGAAACAAAGCGCCGAACTTGAACTCACTATGATTTGGGGAAAATTCAGTTGCTTCGGGCCACTGTGATGTTGCAGTTCTCTTTCCATTTTTTGCTTGCTGATTGTCATCATTGTTATTATTATTAATGTTACTACTTAATTTTCCTATTTTTCAGTTTCCCGCTTGTCGATCGGTCACTTCGCAGGGAAGGCCGCCGATTCGGATTTTCGAACTTCAATTGCGGTCTTATGGTCTGGGGCTCTACCTACCCCTTGTATATCGCCTGTATCAGACCCGTTCGTCCGAGCCTCGCGGTGGGTCCCCGATGGCCAGGGTAAGAGACAGATACAGTATTCAAAAGAAGTTGCTTCGCGGAGGAAATTTGAACTATCATCTTTTCTTTTCTGCGATTTTTATTATTATTATTATTATTATTATTATTATTATTTTTGTTATTATTACTTTTCTGGTTTTCAGGTGCGGCCCTCCTTTACCTTCCTTGTCACATCGAGGGGAAGCCAACGGTTCGAATTTGGAACAGTGGCCCGAATTGGTCGACCCCTCTTATTCCGTCTGAGAATATGTGCCGATTGAGTGCTGCGTGGTCGGGCCTTAAAAGAAGGGCGACCCGCGGCCGCATCGGTAGGAGACTTATCACCCCCCTACGGAGGGTCATAAGCCCCCTCCTTACCATCGGATACGGGCACCCGGTAGGAGTAGGTCGGTGGTCTGCTTTTGAAGCGAAAAGGTGCTCCGTCGATATTACATTATGGGATTACTGTGTCCAGCCTGTGGTAATGAGATTTGACCATTGGCGCCTTGCTTTTCATTTTCTTTTTGTGAAGACTATTTTTCTTTAAATTAATTAGTATAGAAGTTATAGAAAACCAGAGTGCAGAAGTCTAAAAAGGGATACTCGAGACTCTCGTTTAGAACACAGGGGTCGCGGCCTCACCGGGTGTTATAAAAGGGAGATTGCTCCTAGGTTTTTGAGTGAACGAGTGAGGCTGACGTGTTGCGAATAGAGGGGAAACGCTGAGGCTGTATTCTCCCAGCGGTTTGAGTCCTGTTCTGTCCTATGCCTCTAGTGCGGTACGGGCAAGTAACGTTCTGAGCGTTGGCTATAGTGGGCGYGGCTATCTCTGGGTGGCTATGGCGTTGCATGGGTATAGACCCAGCTATTGGTACCACCAGATTCGATGGAAGSCTATGTCCGGGGAGGGGCCCTGGATCACGRCTATACTCAATTATGATGGGAGTGACGAGCTGAGMCTGAGGATCAATGTGGAGGRAGGAAAAGAGGAGGAGATGCGGACTGATGGAAGGCTGCARGACGCTATCACGGAGACGAAAGACCRTGTGGAGAGGCGCTGCAGAASAGATGGGRTGACGGYGAAAATGCAGGTAACRGTCTCATATCATGAGACCGAGACCTCGATGGACAYGGCGGACTGGGAGCWGGCCCACCTGGAACGAGACTYAGGTGGGGAGAGCGAGATGAGCGAGGCGGAGGACCGGGAGACGGACCTCAGGTCCTGGATCAGACCAGGCGAGATCCAGAGGCATCACCGGGCTGCAAAGCCGGTGGAAGAGGGACCTGAGGCCAGCTCACGACAGCTGACGCCCAGAGGCCGTGGGACCGGAGAAAAGCAGAGCAAGGGGAAGAAACGTGTGTGAAGCGAGAGAGAATCGACACGCGAGGCAAGAAGGCCAACAGCGGAGAGGCTGAGGCAAGGACGTGGGGCACGCGATTCCTTTTTTTTGACAGGTGTCGTGCGAAAAAGAGACAGAAGGTCAACGCGTAAAGGGAGAGAGAAAAGGTTGTCGTCAGCACTGCAGGCGATGTACAAGAATGAGGAGTGTGGGCAGTTGGACACGTGTGTGGACTGCACGTGGTAAGGCCAGGAGAACTAGAGGGCTGTTAACGAAGAAGAGGGACGGTGTATGAGCGGGAACGGGACAAGCTTGCGGTGTACGACTGATGCCAACTTTTCTTTTTTTTGTGCACGGACTTGCACGACATCCCGTTTAGACCCCGCGAAACTGAGAGGAGAGAGGGACGCGGTCCGGGAGAGCGAGAGGAGGCCAACGTATATGGCTACCCTAGAGAGAGATAGTTGACGTCAACCATTGCTCACACGCTCGCGCGGTGTGTCTGCACCTGCAGTAATGACGAAAAGATGAGGAAAGAGGAAAAACCCGCCGGGACAGTGTGAGAAGTAACCATCAAGAGAGGCTAGTCTACGGGGCGTGGTGTAATTCTACCTGGTCCGCTTGCCTCGCACTGAGCACGGTCCCTCCCTGTCGGGGACTTAGATCAGCAACCTTTTCATTGGAGTGTGGACTGTAATTACTCGCTAATTACTAGGAGATCAGTGAGAGACCCCTCCCTTTTTGCGTAAGCAATGGGAAGCTCAGCGCATCTACAACGATCGGTGTATGCGTGATCTGCTTTGGCCATGAGCTAGTTGCGGAGGGAGTCGTGAAGGAATAAACAAGAAAGGGGACCTGAGCAAGGATGTGAGAGTGCGGGGAACGGAGCGAACAGGACAAGTCAGAGAGATCAGTGTGTGTAATCTCGCCGTCTACGCCAACGGGTCCAAGCAAACAGCAGCTCATGACTGAGCCAGATGCTCGATGAGACAGACGTTGGGGCCCTATATCAGAATAGACGCTCGAGTTATGAGGACCCGTGAGAAAGGATTGAGAGTCGCGAGACCGACCAGTGGGAGGGGTCTCTCGCTCTCTGAAGGCGATTTCACTTACCTTTTGTCGCATCAACTCTGACGATAGCCTGTTTTGCCATCTCCATTCGACTTTTAGCCTGTAATGAGCATTGCTGCCGAGGGTCAATGACGCGCTTCATCATGGTCCTCTTGGCCAAGTCTTCAGATAAGACGCCGACTGTTGCAAAGTAACCACTTTCCCTTCCCATTAATTTCAGGTTCTTTCTTAGTTTGATTAATCAGTGTGACTAATCGTTGCTATCCAAGCATGCTGCGTTGTGACAAAGAATAAGCCGCAGACAGTGAAAGCTGGTGGACAGGGGATTAGTCCTAACTCATAATAGCGATTCAAAACTTACGGGCTCGGCGGGGAGTCTAGCGTACAGGTTACCAACTTGAGTGACTGGTGAGATTGAAGAAATCGAATATTTTTTATATTGGCGTGACTTTACACTTGTCTGTTGGGTACATTTTCCCTATGTTTGAGTGGCCTGTCAAATCATAGGGCAACGTCAAGGAGAAGTTTAGTCTTCTTCTTGCGTGTCCTGTGTCGTATTATTGCGCGCCTGCGATTGTACCTGTGTGGCTGCGCCGACTGTTCCAAGTGACTGCATCCAAGTGATTGTTCGGTGTGGTAGCATCGTGAGTTTTCGTCTTATGCGGCCGCATTATGCGTTTGGTTCCATATGACCGCATCGCATGGCTGCATCGCACGATTGCATTGCACTGAGTGACTGCATGGGTGCATGATCGCTTTGCCTGACTGCACAGGTGTGACTGCATCGAGTGACTGCATGGGTGCATGATCGCTTTGCCTGACTGC
>BFEA01000003.1:9776458-9788262 GCA_003427395.1 Chara braunii
TGACTGCATGGGTGCATGATCGCTTTGCCTGACTCCACAGGTGTGACTGTATCGAGTGACTGCATGGGTGCATGATCGCTTTGCCTGACTGCACAAGTGTGACTGCATCGCGTGACTACATCTCATGATCGCATAGTGTGACTGCGTTGCGTGACTATATCTCGTGATTACGCTGAGTGGCAGTATGGGTGCATGAGAGCGTAGGCTCGTATGTGCTCGTTCTGATTGAGTGGTTACCCACAATGTTGTGAGTTCGTTCGTGCCCAGAGAGAAACCGGGTGCGAGACTACAACCCTACAGAAACGTGTGTGTGTGGGCGAATGCTTGGTTGAATGCACTTGTTGGCCTGGCGATTACAGGCGGGTACTTGGTCGAATATTCTAAGCTTATTTCCGCTACTATGTCAAAAGGGACTGTGGAGGTGATTTCTATTGGCTGGTGAATCTATGCCTTGACTTTCGATTAGATGGGAAAAAGAAAGGTGGCTCTGAGAAAAATCTTTTATGTTCTTGCTAAGTTCCTACTTTATGGTGACTAAGAATCTACTTAGAAAAGTTGGGGCAAGATTTGAACCGAAGGAAAGCTGTCTGTATTCCTCGTCACTATTAACGTGACCTTGGTTATACCATGAAAATGCGTTATGTGTGCCCCCACCTGCCTTCAACTGTCTCTTGAGCAATCAACAGTAGCACGAACACAGGGAAAACCGTGCACTACATGGACGTTTTACGACCCGTTTCACCAGGAGCCGCCTACCTGACTCAGCTTGCTATTTAGACAGTTGAGTTTTTCCCTCTTGAGTTCAGTTGAAATACCCGGGGTGCCGCACGAAGCGAGTTGATGTCGGCGTGCTGGGTCTTTCATCAGAGCAACAAAATTGAGAAGGTGTTATTAGAAGAAACAGACAATCGACGTAATCTGGCGCTGGCAGAGCCGGTGTACCCACGTGAACAGTGATCTGGCACACATGGATACCAACAGGTATATTCACAGAAGGAGTTACCCCATGCACCAGGTGTCGATCAACAGTTAAGGATAAATATTCCACAACCTTCTTCAATCAGTATGATTATAATTCCACCTAGTGTTTGATTCTAACTTTTACCTCATCGTTTATGGACAATCGTACAGGACGATATTGAGAGCCCCCTTACTAAATTACCTTCTTCCCTCCCCAGTAGTCACCAAAGGGCCGTACTAACTCGGAGGGCGCTGCAGAAGATAGCCCTTACACTCGGGGGTAGGCAAGTCTTACTTCTATCTGCGAGCTGATCAGGCCATGGCTTGAGTCTCTGAGTGCAACAAAAAGGGATCATGAAGGAAGGGGAGGTTTTGATTGTAAAGTGCAGGTCAAATAGGGATAAGGGAGAAGGATGGGAAGAAGAGGCATACCGGGCTATGGAGTCTTTTAAGGAAGCTCAACGTGAACATGCAGTCCAAATGGTAAAGGGAGAAAGATACATCGAATATGTAATTTACTTCCACAGTCACGATGGTAAATTGCATAGTACTATCTCCTCGCTAGAGAGCGTGGGACAGGCATTGGTGAAACTTGCATGAACTCGACAACATCTGACTAGGACTTAATCAGTCATTATATGGCATTTGAACAGCAGCAGACATTTAATTGCAAGCAACAATCAATTTATTCGGAAACAGCAACGCGAGAACAATTCTTTTGAAACGACCTCCAGGAACAGTATCTGGAACAGTACACGAAAAGGGTTCAGAAAGTGTTCAGAACCGTACTTTGAATAGTACTCAGGCCAACATTCAGTGCCCAAAGCAGTATTCAGAGCAGTGCTCTGGACAGATATCAGAACAGTGTTCAGCTGCTATCCAACCGTTACTTGATAATTATATTAATCACTACTTGGCCATCTGTTTAATCGATGTCCAGCAACCAGCAGTAATTAGGAACAGCACTTCGGAGTGGCAGTCTCAGCAGCAGCAGTTAACTGATAACCAAACAGTGGAAAACCCAGGGGAGGAATGGGGGACTGTGATACAATTAGAGTGACTTGTTCGTTGCATCAAGTCACAGCAAGAGATTGGAGGGAGACGACAACCAATGACTATAACTACCAGACTACCATCATGATGGAGCATGCCCTGACACTCGTGAGAAACCATACGAAAATTGAATATATCTACTACTTGTATGACAAGAGCGGAAAGTTGTGTGCAATCACCTCATCCGTGGGTTCCGTTGAGGAGGCACGGAGAACCATTTGCAGGTGCAAGTAGTGCGAAATTGCGCCGGACAGAACATGAGTAGAAGAAGAGTGGATCAGGTTGGGAGCTAGTGGCTATGGGAAGTACTGTAAACCTGCAAGACACGAGAGTAAAAAGCAACCAGTTATGGCACGGTAATTACCGACGAATCAGCAATTCAGAAAATAATCAGCATTTAACTCAGTAGCCAGCAATTCCAACAGTAGCCAGTCTTGCAGCAAGCGACCAGACCAGTAATCAGGTCAGCGACCGGGTCGGTGATCAGTTTCCGGCAATCAGTTCCTAGCAGTCAGTTCCCAGCAATCAGTTTTCGGCAGTCAGTTTTCTGCAATCAGCTCGGTAATCAGTCCTCCAGGACCATCTGGTTGTTTTGTGCTGGCAAGATTACTCGTGAGCGCAGTTCAGTCTACGCCGGTCAGTGAGTCAGTGCTGACCAGCCTCAACCGGATTTCGTGCAAAGAGGCATTCCGTTATCAGTATGTTAACGCCATTGTCTTCAGACAAGGAGATCTGTCGATCTTCGTGGTCCAGACCAGCTTCGCTGATGGTACTATCCACGACTTGAGGCCATATCTGAAGAAGGGCAAGGAGACTCATGAGCTTTTCGATCCGGTCTGGATCTCAGCCACTGAATACCTTGAGCAGAGAGAGAGGGAGCTCGATGAGAGTGGCACTACGTTGATCCGCAACTTTGGGCCAATGCTTTATACTGACTATTCTAGGCCTCCAGTCCCTTCTCTTCTCACTGATGGCACGAGTTGGTTGGATGTGATCGGTTTGGCAAAGAGGTACATCTCTCCGGCGGTGATCGACATTGAGGCATTGACTGAGCCCACCGAGTATCCCTACCTCAGACGAGGGGTCTTTTCAGTGGACGGGCTGCCTACATTGTGGGAGGAATTTTGCTCTATGGTTAATTACTGTGTCATGTGCCTCGGATGGTCTTGCTCAGAGCTTGCTGGCTAAAGGTGGTTTTTTGTCACGAAGCCTCAGTCTCAGATTGTACGAGGGCGTGGGTCTCGGCACCAGAGGAGATCAGTGAAAAGAGAGATTGAGAGAGAGTGACCAGAGGGATGAGTGAGGACTCTTGAGAGGTGCTGACCATGCCCGTTTACATGTACTTTATGAGATTATTATGAGTTTTCATTCTTCCCTCATTCAATTGTCTCTGTCTCTGCTTGAGTCAGTCAGTCTTATTTTCTGCATCTTCCTTGCTTGATGATTGTCTTCGTGGATGTTTTGTCACAGTTCTCAAAATTAGATTGATATAATTGATGCATGCATAGCACCCTAAAATTTTATGATTATTATTTGCATAATTCTCTGCTGTTCCGAATCAAAATAAAAGATTCCTAAGACCGGGGACTGGCGAAGACCGCAATTGAAGGGTCTCGCTTGAAGCCGGACGCGCACAACAGGAAGGGATTTGCATCATTTAATTTATTTTATTTATTGCAATCACATACAAAATCCTGCGTGACAGCCTGTTGGCTTTCCGGTCGCCCTGAGAGGCCTGACTAGGAAAAAGTGTGACAGCGCGCTCTAATCAACAAATTCGAGACTGGGCGCACACTATATCAGCAAGCCATAGCCTAGAATTGCATTATAATAACAAGTCCAAGCATGTCTAAGCTTGGGCACACGCCATGCCAACAATTTCAAGCCAGGGTGCGCACTGAATCAGCAAGTTTGTGCTTGAGCGCCTACTAGATCAGCAAGTTTCAACTTGGGCGCGCAATAGATCAGCAATACCAAGCATGAGCACACACTAAATTAGCAATGTCGAGCCTGGGCATGCACTAAAACAGCCAGTTCGAGCTTAGGCGCACACTAAATCAGCTAGTTCGAGCTTGGGCGCGCACTAAATCAGCCAGTCCGAGTTTGGGCGCGCGCTAAATCAGCCAGTTCGAGCTTGGGCGCGCACTAAATCAGCTAGTCCAAGCTTGGGGGCGCGCTAAATCATCTAGTTCGAGTTTGGGCACGCACTAAATCAGCCTGTCCGAGCTTGGGCGCGCACTAGATCAGCAATGCCAAGCATGGGTGCGCACTAAATCAACAATGCCAAGCCTGGGGGCGCACTAAAACAGCAATGCCAAGCATGGGCATGCACTAAATCAGCAATGCCAAGCATGGGCGTGCACTAAATCAGCAATGCCAAGCAAGGGCGCGCACTAAAACAGCACCAACAACCCAATAGAGCGCATGACTCTGCACTATCACTCTGTGTGGATGCAAAGACCTATCATCACCGATCCAAGTGGGCACACTGTCCAGCATTATCGTTCTGAGTCCACAGCACATCAAACCGGTGGGAGGAAAACTTCTTTGCCAATCCAGATCTTCAGCCAGTCTGCCAAGCGGTGGATCAGCGTCGTACCATGCCTTACGAGCCTGCCAAGCGACTGACCAAATTCATGTGGGACGGCACACGCCTGCCACGCGGTAGATCAAACCATACCGAGCTGCTCAATCCTGCCAAGTGACAGATCAGAACCGTATGGAGCCTGCCAAGTGGCAGATCAGAACCATTTCGAGTTGTGCAAGTCTGCCAAGTGGCAGATCAGAACCATTTCGAGTTGTGCAAGCCTGCCAAGTGGCGGAACACTACCATATCAAGCTGCGCAGGCCTGCCAATTGGCAGATCAGAACCACATCAAGCTGCACAGGCCTGCCAAGTGGCGTAACATAACCATGTCAAGCTGCACAGGCCTGCCAAGTTGCAGATCAGAACCACATCAAGCTGCACAGGCCTGCCAAGTGGCCGAACAGTACCACACCAAGCTGCACAGGCCTGCCAAGTGGCAGATCAGAACCACATCAAGCTGCGCAGACCTGCCAAGTGGCAGAACATAACCATATCAAGCTGCGCAGGCCTGCCAAGTGGCAGATCAGAACCACATCAAGCTGCGCAGACCTGCCAAGTGGCGGAACATAACCATATCAAGCTGAGCAGGCCTGCCAAGTGCCAGATCAGAACCACATCAAGCTGCACAGGCCTGCCAAGTGATGGAACAGTACCATATCAAGCTGCGCAGGCCTGCGAAGTGGCAGATCAGAACCACATCAAGTTGCGCAGACCTGCCAAGTGGCGGAACGTAGCTATATCAAGCTGCACAGGCGTGCCAAGTGGCGGAACATAACCATATCAAGCTGCGCAGGCCTGCCAAGTGGCGGAACATAACCATATCAAGCTGTGCAGGCCTGCCAAGTGGCAAATCAGAACCACATCAAGCTGCGCAGGCCTGCCAAGTGGCAAATCAGAACCACATCAAGCTGCGCAGGCCTGCCAAGTGGCGGAACATAACCATATCAAGCTGAGCAGGCCTGCCAAGTGGCAGATCGGAAACACATCAAGTTGCGCAGGCCTGCCAAGTGGCGGAACATAACCATATCAAGCTGAGAAGGTTTGCCAAGTGGCAGATCAGAACCACATCAAGCTCGATAAAACCCCTGGTCTTGGGCGCGGGCAGCTACGCGGTAACTTCTGATCATATGTGGCGCCCAAGGACAGTGAGCAGACTATCAGCTAACACATGGTTGATTGTTGTGTTGCTGATTTATTGATGGTAGTTACTTGCATTGGCTGTCTTGTGGATATCTGCAAACTCACCATTGTGTTGTTGTCTTGATCACACTGGCCGTGGCTGCGGAACCTGTGCACAGAGAAGCTGAGTCGGCGGGGTGACGATCGTTGTGGTGTGAAGGTCGGTATGTGGCGGTGATCCTGCAGTCTGTCGCGGCCACCCAACGCACAACCTTGCAAAACTGCAGTCAGCTTGTCAAGACTTTTCGACTCGCCGTACACACACACCACACCTAGCCACGACTTAATGGAAGTTGGCATATGGGTTGAGAGGGTGTTTTTCGGATGCACTTGGAGGTATTATAGTTCCAAAGAGGGAGATAGAAAATGGGAGGGAACGGGGCAGAGGTAGGAGGGGGCGAAGAGAGAGTTGGGTAAATCGCCCGGGGAAAGCCATATTGATCCTGGTGAGTTCCTTCACAGCCAATCAGATCACGGCGTGAGGGAAGTATCCTCCTTATACGATGTCACCTAATGGCTTGAGTACCCTGAGGGGGGGGGATCGGTAGGGAGTTCCTGTATGGGGATGTAGGCGGGAAGAAATAGAGTGTGAAGAGTAGTGTGGAGCGGGACCAGGATCCGGACGAAAAGGAGCGGTAGAGAAGTGCGTAGGGAGAGGGGATGGAAAACAGTTTCAGATTGAGGAAAGAAGGCGCGAAGAAGAGAGAGGTGAAGATGGCATGGGGATAGTAGGAAGTGGGGGAAGTCTGCATACATGGCACCGACACAGAAAGAAAAAGGCACCAAAACAGTTATGTTTCGTCCATTCTAGCTCTAAAACTAATTGAAGATTGAGAGAAAAAAAAAAAAAAAAATGATATCTGCATGCAAAAGTGGATGCGAGAAAATTTTTACGCCTATTCAGATCCTACTGAAAATTCATAGAGCCTTCAAGGGCGAATTTAGTAACATTCACTTGCAAGAAAGGACACGTCAGCTGGAAGTGCGGCAACAAATTCTGAAATCCCCAACTGCTAAACAAGCGCGCTCACTAAGGCGGGCGTAAGTCCTACGTGAATTCATGGATCACCGGAGAGAATTCACAAAAAGTCCTCAGAAAGAAAAAACAAACTTAAAAGCGGGAGGGCCTCCTCGGCCATAGATTCCATGCATACCACCAACCAAAAAGAAGGGTACCCCTGAAGCCCGTTAGAGATCGAAAAAGCATGGATAACAGAACTCAGGGCTTCGGAAGTTCGTTCAGGTACAAAAGTTGGTACGTCACACCTATGCTTGCAGGAGTCCCCTCTGTATAGTCTTAAGAATAGTGGTCGGAAGGTAGTGAAAGGCAAACATAATTTGAGAGAAGAACATAGTGCAGTGAAAGAGGCAGGGGACTCAGTCATTCAGCCCAAATCCCAAGGAGGGCTAGGCATCATTGACCCGTCCACGCAGACCGCAACGCTCAGCCTAAAATGGATAAAAAAACTCATAATGGAACCACACTCTCCATGGAGCGCGCTGGCACTGGACCAAATCAGAAGATTAGCTCCACAAGCACCCCCTTACGTCGACCCTCTGTTGTGGTTGGAAGATAGATAATGGGCTCTCCTACGACCTGAAGGCAGATCAAGTAGAACCTGAGACACCTTCTGGCCGGAGCTCGAAAGGAACTGGAGGAAATTACCCCTGCCGGATAAACGGGCCCCAAACAGATGGGAAGAGGTATATAGGCAACCCCTGTTCGGCAATAGGTGGGTTACTGAGACGAGGGGCCAGGTTCTACATAGCACAGTAGTGCCTTGGAAATATTGGGTGCAAAATGGGATCACCAAAGTCGGGGATCTGTGGGATGAACAAGAGCGGGATTGGAAAACAGTGGAGCATCTTAAACATCAGCTCAAATACGCCTGTGCAAGGGAGGACCGTCTGGAGGATCTGATCTCCTCAGTCCCACTGGACTGGTATCGGATCCTCAAGAAGGGACCTAAACTGCGGAGGGGGACTGAGTCGCATTAGCTGAGAGAAAAGGGTGGGTTGGTCTGATTCATGAGATCCGCCAGGAGGATGCTCTTATCGAACTTTACGCAGTAAGAGGACGTAGCCGGTTGGAGGGCAGTCGTGACCCGTTTCAGTGGATTGAAAGAAACCAGATCTTCAGAATCAGGGTGTTGGAAGATGGACATCCTGGTGTACCGTCCGGAAACCTCAATTGCCATGTTACCCTTTGACCCACAACATTGGAGATGGACCCCCCCGAAATCCCCCCCGAAGGGGCCAAAAAAAACCATGTTCCTGCACAGACTCTCGGTTAAATCCGCCTATCGGATGCTCTGCCAAAAACAAAATTGGTAGACAGCATCAATGACAGATGGGCAAAACACCTCAATGTAGCAACATACCTACTGAAACCAGTCAAGTGGTTCCAGGAGACAAAGAGGAAACCGGCGAAGATCACATCTCTACAATGGCAGATCGCGCACAGATGCCTCCCCACCCAAAACTGGCTAATAGATCACACCCGTTTAGAACAAAAGGGGTTAGCGTCCCCGTGGTGTCCCAGCTGTCTGCAGAACTTCCCCAACAGGAAGATACCAGAAACCATAGAACACATATTCTTGCAGTGCCCGGGAGCATTCCTCACGTGGTGATGGTGGGACCGGATTTGGACGAAAACAGTAGGAGACGAGGACTGGCCCTGGGAATGGAGGACGATACTCACTGGACATTTGCCCCAAGGCCAGTCAAGTGAATTCAGGTCCCATATGTTCCAGCTGGGCAGACGAGCTATTCTATGGACGCTGTGGTGGAAAAGATGTGCACTGGCCATAGACAAAGCAAGGGTGGATGGACCGGAAGCAGCAGAGCACATCAGATCACATATACAAACAGAACTGCAAGTGAGATGGCAGGAAACAGAAAGGAAATTGGCCCTCTTGAACGACACCTCAGAAATCCAAAAGAAAATCCACGCCTACAGCAGAGATTGGTTGAGGAGTGAACAAGGAGGATGGATAGCATCGGTAAAATGGGAAGGAAAGAACAAAGGAAATGAGCCAGAAACAGACAAGGGGAAAATGGGAACACCACACAGGGGTTATAAGCTGGTCTTCAATAACTGGACAGTCCTGGACCCAACACAACCCCTTCGCCCCCCACAAGACTTCCCAGACCCCTTCCCCCCAAATGCCCTGGCAATTGTTGACAAGGCATGGTATGGCCACTAAGGAGGACGGGGTTCGGGCGACGATCAGAGCTGGAGGACGCAGGGGCCTCCCGATAGTCCTACCCTCTGGTGCCCCCCAGAGATAGGACGGTAACGAGCGAGTGGAGGCCCTGACGGTGCGGAAGACCTACAGGAACTGCAAAGGTGTCCAGCAGGGGAAGGATTGAGCACATAAATGTCGAGCGCAGCAGGAGAGGAAGAGGGAGGAAGGGAAGGGGAAACTAGGAGTATCAGAAGTTTTCTGGCGCCTCACACCAGGCGAAGAGGTTCTCCCCTTTCAAACGCCCCGTTCCTCTGGAAGAACCCAGATCAATCAATGCTGACAGAATGCACCTACCCCCTGAGTAGCTGTCTGAATACTAATCTGATGACAGAGCTTGTGTATTAGCAAAGATGTATCATTGGGACGCTGGACCCGGTTTCCAGCAGGTGCTGCTCCCCACCAATAGATGGAGCCTCCCCTATGGTGCTAGTGGTGCCTGCTCTTATCAGCACCGCTACCGGTAGCAGCAGCCCGGGTTGTTTTTGTAAAAAAAAAAAAAAACAAAAAAAAAAAAAAAAAAACCGGGAATCCTCACAAACAAACTGGACTAACATACCACTGGGTAGTGTCCAGCCTCAGTTCAACCAATTTGATCCAGGTCCCCAAGGAAACAATGTGCTTCAATAGAGCCGTCTGCTCTTCATTCCCCACTCCAATGTCACTACTATATCCAACCTATCTATCACGAGAACTAGAATACAGGGTGTGCGTGCTCTTATCAGCACTCCAATACAGGGTGTGTGTGCTCTTATCAGCACCCCAATACAGGGTGTGCGTGCTCTTATCAGCACCCCTAGCGTCCACTCGGGTTGTTCTTCAAAAAAAAAGAAAAAAAAGAAAGAATACAGGTCTACCACGACCCTTGGACAGCCACTACCCTCTTCTCTCGTTCTTCCTTCTCTTTTTCTTTTTTGAAGGGTGACCGCCTTGATATATCATCAATCATTGAAGGGTAATCCAAAAGGACTATTCACAAAAAAAAAAAAAAAAAAAAAAAAAAAAAATTAAAAAAAAAAAAAAAAAAAAAAAAAAAAAAAAAAAAAAAAAAAAAAAAAAAAAAAAAAAAAAAAAAAACTCCTTCGGAACATCCGTTAAAATTGGAACGATACAGAGAAGATTAGCATGACACGCATAAATCGAGAAATGGTCCAAAAATTTTTATTAAAAAAAAAAAAGAAAAAAAAAAGGAAAAAGACTTGAACTTGTACTTCAACAGTTCATGGGCCCCGTTGGTGGAGCGCAGCAGCTTGGGGCTTTTGTGAATCGGATCTCTGACATTCAGACAATTGGAGCCTCCGAACTGAACAGCGACCGAAATTCGAGTGGAGGTGAGCAGCCGGGTCCGAAGCACCCCGCGCAACCCAGTCCTGTGGGGCCCACTTCCTTGCGCTTCCAGTCCGCGTCCGTAGATTGCAAAGATCGACGGCGAGGAACGGAGACCTTGCCGAAGGGTGGGAAACACACAAAACACACAATTGCAGCGGTGGACCCGCGCCATGTGGTTTAATGGTACCCACGTCTACCTGACAGTCAGCGTTAGGGGGCCTATCCTCTTCGGAATTGTATGCACACATGACGCATTGGGCCTCGTTCCACTGCTCTCGACAAGCACAAAAGACGAAAGGCAATGGCGCCGTATCTTTCCATGTTCTAGCAGAAGATGCGCTCTCGGTTTGCACATCTCGAGAGTGGTGGAGCGAGGCCCAAAATGAGGACGGACGTGCTTCCCCGAGGACTTTTTCGACGCAGCTGTGGCTGTAATTGCCCTCATATACATTCACAACACAAATCGTGCCGTGAGTGCGGTCAGATACGTCCAGGGACTAGGTCCCACTTACACGAATCAAGCGATTTTAACCGTAGATAGCAACGATCAACGGCCATAATCTCTTAATCCGTGCAAGTGGGACCCTGCCCCAGGAGAGTCGAAACGTGGGAGTACGTATGCCTTTTTTCCCCCCCTCGAATCCAAAAAAATCCAAAAAAAATTTCAAGGGAAAAATAGGGGTGGACCCCCCCTTGGGAGTATGCCTTGCCCCTTGAATCCAAAATTCAAGGGAAAAACAGGGGTGACCCCCCCCTTGGGTCTGAATTTCGGACACAATTTCAGAGAGGACGTTTTGCCATACTTCCGCTTCGGACAGCCGGGGAAACAAGCGACGAAACCACAGGCGTGCAATGCGCGGGTGCGAGAGAGGGGGCAGCGGCAGCGACAGCGAGAAAGAGGAGAGTCGGGGTTGGGAAGGGGGGGAGGGGAAAGGTTCTGCGCGGAAAAGGGTTCCAGGCGACCGGCGGTCAAAACGCTAACGGAGCGAAGAATTGGCGAGGAGAGGCAGGAGTAGGGAGGGAGGGAGGGAGGGACTGGAAATCTGAAGTCTGAACTGAATCGACGTTGGGGGCACGCTGCGGGAGCCACGCGATTAGCCCGACCGACTGGCCCGAAGCACCCTGCAATAAGCGGCATCGGTCTGAGGAAGAGGGGATGGAAGGGACGGGAGGAACCCGGACAAAGGAATGGAACTCGGACCTCGCAGCGATGGTGCGAGGGATATCAATAGGGCGACGGATATCAATAATGATAGCGCTTCTGCTGGCAACGATTCTGCTGTCCTGCCGTTTCTCAGGCAATTCTCTTATCTTATTCCCGCGCCACTGCCCGGACATTGATTCACTCGTCTTGTTTCCTCGCCTCAGTACCTACGTACTTCTTAATCCCGCCTCTCTCTCTCTCTCTCTCTCTCTCTCTCTCTCTCTCTCTCTCTCTCTCTCTCTCTCTC
>BFEA01000003.1:9821170-9835505 GCA_003427395.1 Chara braunii
GGGGGGGGGGACGCACACGCGCGCACATAAACACACACACACACATACACACGCACACACACACGCACACACACACCCATACACTCACAATCACACACACATATAAAAACTTCAACAGACCATGGTCAATCAACACACCAGAAGCATAATCGAATCACCAATATGAACAGAGCGGATCACATGAGGCGCACTGTGACCATGTCAACTACAAAAGAGGTATGAATGCACAAGTGGGACGCGTGTGTCTCTATGTCTCCTTTTTATACCTCACCCGCAACTCTCTCTCTCTCTCTCTCTCTCTCTCACACACACACACACACACACACACACACACACACACACACATCAGCACCCATCAACCAGTGTCTCGTCCTCTGCCGTAGCATCATCATCGCCCCTCCGGAGTCATCGTCGTCATCGTCACATGAGGGCTGCGGTGGAGCCTCGTACTCGCTCTCAGACCGGTCACTGCTGGCCTGCTCATCGGTGCCGTCATCATCCTCCACATCAGCATGCGTCCTCTTCCCCATAGCAGCACGGGATCGAGTCCTCACTCTATCTGCGGATATGGGTGATGGTGAACCTCGACCGATGGCACTCAATGAACCCAACAGCCTCTCCGTCGCTCCAGCGACACCCTGCCTCCCTCTATCCCGGCCAAATTGACCCCGGGGGGGGAGCCCGCGTGGTCTACCTCCTCCTAGAGGTCTCTGTGCTCGTGAATGACGTACCACACATGTATCAGTGGTCTTCCTCTTCTTCCCTCTCGTCGTGGTGTTGTCAACAATGACAGATGACACTCGGGCGGGGAGTGGAGGAACTGCAGATGAAATGACGGATCCCTTGCGCACAGGCTGTGAATGATCACGAGCAAGTGGAGGCATCGACGGACCACCACTGCCACCGTGTGAACGTACAACTACACTGCTCGTGGATGATGATAATCGTCCGGCTATAGTCGTGGCCGCATGAGAAGATGTATGCAGGGATGGTCAGTTCGGGTCTCCACACCACAACAGAACGTTGCAAGACGGGCAGCGGAGGAGCCGTATAGAATGACTTGGGTCGAAGTGTGGCGGAAGACGTTGCAGCGGCAATGCTCCCTCCATCATCGTTGTCGACTCTCTCTATGCCTCCATGCTCTCAAATGTGGGAGGGGGCTCTGCGTATGTGGGAGCGACCTGCTGAACTGTGGGAGGGGGTTGTGCTGAAGTCTGCACCTCTCTCTGCCTCTGCCTCATTGCCCAGCTGCTCCT
This sequence comes from Chara braunii, assembly GCA_003427395.1. Taxonomy (NCBI): domain Eukaryota; kingdom Viridiplantae; phylum Streptophyta; class Charophyceae; order Charales; family Characeae; genus Chara; species Chara braunii. The sequence continues at coordinate 9,822,427 of BFEA01000003.1, forward strand.
CTTCCTCCTCCTCTTCCTCCTCGTCTTCCTCTGCCTCCTCCTCCTCTTCGGCCTCGTCCCTTTCCTCCTCGTCTTCCTTCTCCCCCTCCTCAACTTTCCTGAAGGAAACTTCGGAGGGAACCACCTATTAGACGGTTCAATTACTCTGTTGCCCCTATACCGAAGTCTGACGAACGATGTGCGCGTCAGTATCGCCGAGAGCCTCCACAGAAAGGAGGAGGAGGACGAGGAGGATTAGGAGGAGGAGGAGGAGGAGGAAGAGGAGGAGGACGAAGAGGACGAGGAGGAAGAGGAGGATGACGGAGAGGAGGAGGAGACAAAGGAAGGAGTAGAAGACGAGGAGGACGAGGACGAGGATGAGGAGGAAGAGGAGGAAGATGAAGACGAGGAAGATGAGGAGGACGAGAAGGAGAATGAGGAAGAGGAGGAGGAGGAGGTGGTAGTGGAGGTGGGTGAAGGGGGAGGGTGGGCGTAACCTCACCTCGATATCGATGCAGGAGGAGGACGATGCTCTGGGTGAAGGTTCTAGCGGCGGCGGTGATGGCTCGAGCAGCACAGCGGCGGGGCAGCGGGGCAGCGGGGCAGCGAGGCAACGGGCCGTCAACGGGAACACACGGGGCGGCAGGCGAGCAGCAAGCATCGTGGCGACAGGGCACCGGGCCGTTGCTGGGGAGGAATGGCCAGGCCGGGCCACTACCCACGCGCAGTCGGAAACCCCTGTCTCTTATACACATCTAGATGTGTATAAGAGACAGGAGCAGCACAGCGGCGGGGCAGCGGGGCAGCGGGGCAGCGAGGCAACGGGCCGTCAACGGGAACACACGGGGCGGCAGGCGAGCAGCAAGCATCGTGGCGACAGGGCACCGGGCCGTTGCTGGGGAGGAATGGCCAGGCCGGGCCACTACCCACGCGCAGTCGGAAACCCCTCGAGCGCGAATTCAAATTAAAAAATGGCCTGATCTGGGTCGTCGATATTAGTGGATCGACGACCCATATCAGGGTTTTTTTTTTCCAAATCCGGTAGGGCCCTTACTGGATCCGCCACCGCGCCAGGGTCCCAGGGGTCAATCACAACCCCTACGCACCCCTAAAACCGTGGAAATGGCCCTGCACCTATTTTGGGCAGGCCCCAGAAGGGTCATTTCCAGGTTCTTCCGAGGTTTATTTTCCGGCCGGATGAACCGGATGGTCAAGGGCCATGCGGATATCCGGAAAAATAACGCAGCATATATGTGCCACTTGCTAGACTTGCTGGTCACAAGAGTATTCACGAAGTCCATGGACAGACTCTCTCCCGCTCTTGCAGGAGCCTTAGAGGAGCTTGAGTCCTAGGTTTGTCTCTTTGATAAACTTGGCACGTCTCAACGTATTTCTTAGCGTCGTCTTGCATCATAGGCCACCAAAATCGCTCTAGTAAGTTGGCTGACTTCTTTTTGTAACCGAAGTGGCATGTTGCATCATAACACTCTCCTAAGAATAAACTGCGCAAAGACTAGCTACTCGTGACACGACCTATTATTTTGACCGTCTCAAGGAAGAGTAGCCTTTCGACCAACACAAACTCGGCCGATGTAGCTTTGTCTTGCACCTCGAGTCTGCGAATGATCTCAGACATAAATCTGTCCTCCTTCTACGCATCCACCAATACATCGCCAGATAAGCCATACTCTGTAATTAGCACACCTAGGTAGTCTACCGTCCCCGAAAGTGCATCAACAACCTTGTTAAACTCGCCTTTGAGATGTTGAAGGTGAAAGTCGTACATATCTATGACTTGAATCCATCTCTTCAACACACCAGAGAGAGGGGGTTGTGTCTTGATCCATTGGAGAGTCTCATGGTCAAATCTCACTTCGAAGTGTCAAGATTTGGGATTTTCAGAACTTCGTGATGAGTCAAAGTGTACCTCAACCTTCTGAAGGCATGCTCGCAGTCAGTTGTCAATTCCTATGGGGTGTCAGGGCGGGCAAGATTGGTCAAGGGGCTTGTGATCATGCTATAGTTCGTTATGAACGGATGATAATAGCAGGTCATCCTAGTCATTTATGGTGGCCACCTTCGCATCCTCAAGCATCAATCCCTCCTCGGAAATCTCGTAACCCAAATATAAGATCTTGGTGCAACCAAATTCACCTTTCTCCAGGTTGATTATATACTTGTGCTTCGGGAGAGGGCCTAGCACAACATCTAAGTGTTGCACGTGCTCCTCCAGACTCTTACTAAAGACGAGTATGTCGTCGAGTTGCACGAATATAAACTTGCCTAAATAGTCATGAAAAATTCGGTTCATTGCATGCTGAAATGTATCGGGTGCATTCATAGACCAAATGGCGTCACCACGAACTCGTACAGACCGCACCTCGTTTAAAAAGCAGTTTTGTGTTGATCCTCTAGCCTAATTTGCATCTTATGATACCTGGACTTCAGATCTATCGTATTGAAGTATTTACATTCCTGAACTCTATCCAAGAGGTCATCAATGTGGGGTAGAGGCTCTGCGTTCTTCACAGTGATGGCATTGAGGCCTATAATCAATGTACATCCTCGACGTCCCCTCTTCCTTAGGAACGACAAGTGCGGGTGCACCGTAGGGAGATGTACTCGGCCGTATTCATCCCTTCTTACTAAGCTCCTTTAGTTGTCACCGGAGCTCATCTAGCTCACCTGGAGACATCCTATAGATCTTAACCCAAGGCACATGTGACGAACCACTTTCTGTAACGCGCGATTTTCTGTGTGATTGCAACGAGGGGTCCTAAGCTGGGAAGGTTGGGCCAATTACGGGAGATCAGGATCGGTGGGAAATTGCATCAGTGTCCTTGCTTTTTCGTCTTTTCCGTCGCTTCTTTGGCTGGGTTCGGAGCTGGGCGTGTCCTGGGATGGCTGGTCGATTGATTGGTCGGCTGGATGGCTGGCGCGCCTCCGTGCGCGCGATTAATAAATGTTGACGTCGTTTCTTTCGCTTCGGTTTCGATCTTTTGGGCGCGGACATCGCGCGGGAATTTGCACTGTTCTTTTTGAATTTTTCTTTCAAATCTTTTTCGAATTTTATCGAGCACTGATGGCTCTCGGAATTTCGGATTTTCCTCCCGGAACCTGTACTTTTGCTTTTCGCATTAGATAGGAATTTAGGAATTTTGTAATTAGGACTTTCTCTTGCTGCGCGGCGCCCTTATTTGCTTACGCGCTTCTTTTTGCGGCTGCAATGGAATTCTGATTAGTCGGCGCCTTTAATCGGGTGTGTAACTGTAATCTTGGGTTGGCGCCATTGTAACTGTATCTTTCTTCTTGCTCTTCGTCCTTCCCGCCCTCCTTTTCTTTCTTTTGCGGCGTTTTTGAAACTACAGACTGCATGCTCAGATCGATGCGTGGAGAGTGGCTACGTCCCCCATGCCGCGGCCCGGTCATGCAGAACGTAGGCACTCCCTCTCTAATCTCCCCTCTAAGTCTTGGTAATTCCGTGTTCTTCGCGCATGCATGCACGCTATAAATTCCTGCTGCGCGATTAGTTAGCTCTCTTAACCCGTTGTTGGAAGCTCTGGGTTGCGCGATCAAGAAGGGTCGGCACACGAGCGAAGTAAGAGGTGAGTAGAGTAGGAGTTGGGCGACCCGACGGGCTGGTGCTGAACACGCGGGATTGACGTGGGCCACGACGGACTATGGGCATGAGCGAATCCGACGGGTGCGGGAGAACTAAGCGGGGTGACGACTTCGTGGGTTGGTGCGTGACGACGGACTGTCCGCATCGGAGAAGAGAGAGAAGAGGAGAGAGAGTTGAGGTCGATGGACGCAGATTTGCTGTTTCTTTGTCTCTTCCCCCTCTTCATCTGTGTACATGCATTTTGATTGCGGCTCCGAGCGGTCGCCCGTTCTTGTTTTCGTCTCGGCTTTATGGAATCAGGACTTGGGTTTTTGCTCACACTTGTCTTCGCGATTTTCGTCCCGATTGCATTATATGTATGATTACTGAACGTATGGATGTATGGATGCTATGCCTGCTTGTCTATCTTTTGCTGAAAATCCTTGTCCTTGCTTTTGTTTGTGTCGAATCTTTGCCTGCACCTGATACAGTTGTAGAGGGGATAAGAACTTGGCCCCGATAGTGATTTTGTTCTCGTTGTTGCTTAGATTGTGGTGTGGCCGCATCTCGCATAATCGAACCTATAGAGCCATTAGACACTCGAGCCCTGCGAACGCCGCGCGAGGACACGTGTAAACACGATCCGAATCGCGCGTTACACACATCCCCGTGCGTCGATCCGTCCATCCAAAAAGATTCGCGGCGAAACCATCATCCCGTACGAGCACGCTGAGGCGCAACTAAGTTCGCCTGTCCTACACGTGCTCGTGCGCGGTGACGATAACCCGACCAGAGCTATCCCATACACGATGACACCATGACGCGATCTTGGAGCTCAGACTCATCCTACGATCCGGATTAYTTCACCCCTTGGATAAACGAACTCCTAAGGCTGCGATACCCCTGTCACACAGAGAATCAACTATGTCCGCGGGAATTCCACTGCGCCACCTCTAGCGACCCCCGGTGCTCTGATTTCCCTTCCCCCGACCATACCTACGATTTCATCCACTCGGGATTTGTCGTCATCACCACCAGTTTCCCTCCTTTTCGCCTTCTTCTCCCGTATCATCAACTCATCGTCGTTCTGTGGCCGGGCATAGCCCCCTATTGGCCCAGCACGCCCTGCGGGAATTGCCGACGTAGCGGCGAACGGAGAACCCCGGAACTCGGAAGCCCCAACCCAAATACGCAGCGGCCCCCGACGTTCCAACTTTTCGGGACCGCCCCCGCCGAGAAGGGACTTCACCGCAAACCGCCGTCCACAGTACCCCGGCCCCGTCGGGCCTTGAGTCCCACGCGCCCCTTGCTTGCCTAATTGCATTCATACCCTTAAGACTCCCCCACTTTACCCAAAAATCCTTGGCACACCCCTTTTCGCACTTCCAGGCCCACATCCTACTCCGATCAGGAAGTCGCGTTGGGCGTGAGGTTGGTATCGGAGCCCGACACGTGGCTGGGTCTTAGGATCGATAGCACGATAATTAGGCGATCTGGCTAACTGAGGGCGGCCTCGCCCCCGGAACGCGCATAGACGCGACCCTGTCGTCACCCGGAGCAGATCAGCTAGTCGACGAGCAGCCCACATGTCTGCCAATGTACCAAATCCGCAACAAAATGCCAATCAACCAAATCCTAATCAACCCGCCCCACATGCACGGGCTCCCATGACGCCACCTGATCTATATTTGTTTGACCCTGCGCACCACCTTGCAGGAGCATGGTTGGCTATGCTCCGAGCACAACAGTATGATGATAACGAAGCTCTGGTAAACATCCCCGCTCGATTGGGAGGAGACGCTCATCACTGGTTTAGTACCTATGTGTGGGTAGATCTTCAGACCTTCGAACGAGACGTTCTGAACCGATTTGATTACGTTCACCCAGAACAAGCGCTTTACATGATCAAGGATCGAGTGCAAAAACCTGTCGAGTCCGTTGCGGAGTATCGAAACCGATTCTATCGAATGTTTGTAAAAACTGAGCGAGGGGAGCAAGTAGGGAGAGATCTGTTCATAGACGGACTCCGCAGCCGAACAATAAGGTCGAAGCTGCGGAAGCAGTTTTCCCCCATCAATCATACATTATAACAAATCATGGACGTTGCAGAAGACATGGAACGAAAGTTCGCGGCGAACTTCCTGGAAGGAGAGGACTATTTTAGGGAAGGAGATTCGTCTGAACTCGCAAGGGCAAAAGCCGAATTGGCTGCGCTGCAAAACAAATTCGAAAACATGGGGTTTGTGTCGGGTCCTGTCACCTACATGGAACAGATAGCCCCTAAACGACCCGTTCCAAGTGAGATCCCGAGTGTCCCCGTCCCTGTAATACCAACGCCGTAAAAAGGAATCAACCACAGAAATGGGGGTCTATCGGGAAGACGGGTAAGCATAAGGTAGTCACGGGGTCGGCGAGAGAACGACCGGGGACGAAGCCCGAACGCCGAGATCGTGATGTAAACGAATGGAGGATCGGGACGGGGAGCCGGAGGGAACTGGCGATTCACTTTTTCTTCTTCTGCTTCGTGATCCCTCCGCTCTGGTTCCATCGTCCTCTTCTTCTGGCGGCTCCGGATCACGCCACGGGTCCCCGATCGACGGATCGTTTGTCGCAGGTCGCTTTCCCTCTGTGGTCTCCTAGCGCTTTCGCTTTCTGTGCTCTTGCGCTCTTTCTCGAGCCGCATCACGCACTTCAGCCTCGAATCCTTCGAACTCCGACTCCGCTTGCTTGTTTCCTTCTTCTTCTTCCTCGTCCCGAGGTTGGCTCGATTCGTCGACTATCCCTGCTTCGCTTTCTGGTACGTAGTCTGGATCATCTCGTTGTTCGCTCGATGGCTCTTCCTCTTCCTCCTCTTCGTCTGCTCCCTCTATCTCCTCGTCCTGCGCCGCGTTTTGCCTCGCAATCAGGTCCCAAAACGTGAGATCGGTAACGTCGATCTCCAGGTAGAGCGCCTGGGAAGGATAGAGACAATTGTCCTCGTCAATCTCCGTACACGTGGACCACACAAGGTGCGGCTCGAGCGTTCGAGACAATACGTGGGTGCCAGGCTGCTTGTCACTGTGCGATACGATGTCCAGGGGCAGATCGTCCACCATCTGAGTCAGAAACACCAGCAATTTGTTCGTGATCAGGCGAGATTACCTTCCTCCACCTTTCCGAATACAATTCCCAGCAGGTCACCTTGCTCCGCCGTTCTCCAGGCTTGGATTATCAGAAGCTCCACACTGTCCTCTGGGTGCTCTGGACCTTCTCCGAACAGGGCCGCTTCTGACCAACGGAACTCTATCTCCAATAGACAGAAAGCGAGCTCGATATAGTCTTCCCACCACGCGTCCCACTTTTCCTCGCTCAATAGCGGCGCACTGTTCTCCTTAACACGGTAGGAGAGAGTAGGAGCCCGCGCAGATTGCCAAAGGGTGGGGATGCTGGAGGGGAGGTCGAAGTAGGAGACGCGACGATGACTCATTGGGGCGGCGTGAAGGGACGAAGCTCCGGGAGCGCGACCACTGGCGAGCTTCGAGACAAGCGAAGCTGGAGGTCCGTGTCGTGCACCGGCACGACGGTGTCTCCTCGCCGAGCAAAGGAGATCGGTCCACGCTGTCCGCACTTTCCCAGCCCAGACGCGCAACGTCCGATAGATGTCGGAGTGAATCTCTGGCGGAATCGCAGTGATGTCTCCTGTAAAGACGACGACGACGGCGATATGGCTAATCCCGGGAGGGGATAGCCGTCGAAAGGCCGAGATCTCGGCCAGAACGCGCGTAGTTGCCTCTTCCGTGAATCGGAACTCTGCCACTGTGTAGATCGCCAACGTACTGAAGAAAGCTGCAAACCGGAGGAGATCATAGCAGAGATGGGGTCGCTGCACCTGGCGTATGACGCTGATTCGCCCCCGCGGAGTAAGAAGCCGTGCGCCGATCACTTGCTCTGTTGCAAAGCTCATGGCGATGGTGACGGGGTAAGAGAGAGAGAATAGGAAGGAGACGGAGATTTAGGAGAGAGGTAGTCGTCGCCTTCCTCCGCAGTGGAGGAGGAATCGGGTGAATGCGAAGATGGAGAGGGAGGAAGGAGACGGAGGTAGGACACGTGGCGGATGATTGGGCGAGCCGATCGGCTGTCGGAGACCTCTGGTGCAAGCCGCACGGTGTTCACGCCGTTCGGTCCGAGTTCGATTACGCAAAATCGCCCGAAGAATCGTGGCGCTAGCTTACCCTGGCGAGCACATTTCCTCACCTGCACGATGTCCCCCAATTTGTACTGGGGCCGTGGTCGTGCGTTCCCATTCCGGGCCTCATAGCTTCGGACCTGTCGGCCTTGGGCCAATTCGGTCATCGTGTGCCGTTTTCGGGCTAGCCTGGGCAAGGACCGTTCCAGTAGTTCCAAGTGTCGTTTGGCCTTGTCCCAAGCCGTGGCCCTGGTGGGTCGTCGGTTCAGTGTGGATTCATCCAGTAGGCTTGGTATCGAAACGCAAGCGACGCTATTGGTCCTCAATTGGAAGGGGCTTAGCCCCGTCGATTCATGAGGTGTACCGCGATGGACCGCTAGGATGTGGTCGACGATATCGGGCCAGGGCCTCGGATCTCGTGCCTCGATATTCCGCCGCAATGCCGTCTTTATCACCCTGTTCGCGTTTTCCACCAGCCCCTTGGATTGCGACATGTGGGGTGCAGTATTCCGTATGGCGACGCCATGTAAGACCAGATTCCTTAGCACTTCTCCCCTGAATTCAGCCCCATTGTCGGTCAGGATCTCTTCCGTATCCTGGTGCATCCCGAGAAAGCGGTTGACGTATCGCGCGATTTCGGCGGCTTGTTGTGTGCGACAAGGGTAGGCTTCGATCCATTTCGAAAAATGGTCGACAAATACCAATAGGACTGAATACTCACAACTATTAGGACCAGGGGGCACTACTATGTCGGTAGTGTCCATACTGACTCTTTGAAATGGCCGTTCAACTACCGTTGGTACTATCGATCTTGGCGGCTGAATCGGCGCTTTATCAGCGTCGCAGACTTGACAGTTGGCGACGATGTACTTTACATCGTCGCGGATATTGGACCAGTACCACTCATTTTTGTCGATAGCTGACTCTGTGATACGTATGGCGAAATGAGCCGCAGTTTCTTCATGTGCCGTCTTAACCCAGTCATACCTCATGAACGGATGCGGTACAACCATCCAAATCCCACTGCCGTCAGTTTTCCGTTTTTCTAATTTGCCCTCTATCCATCTGTAATCGCGAGCCCTCTTGTTGGCCCTCCTCCGATCCTCCTTGGTGAAATCCTGGAGGGGGTTGCCAACCAGGGTGGCAATCAAGGCGATATCAGTCCATACTTCGGCCCTTCTAAACCTTCGGGTCTTTTCCAACCCTTCTGACGTGGCATCCAAAAAGCGAGCCTCGGTCGGGATCTTGTCGGTCCGACACAAGGGGCACAACCATGGTTTACTATCGTTTCTGTATTGGATGCACGAGCCGTGGGCTCGTGCAACACACTGTCGGCAATCTATCCAATCAACGTACCCTTCCCCGTTAGGACGCATGGAGACCGAGTGTACGCGGGAGATAGCTTCGCAAAAATAGCAAAATTTGTCAGGCAGGGAGAGGAGAGACGAGGAGGACAGGGGATAGAGAGGGGTAGTGGGGTTAGGTCCGACTCTTTCCACGGTGTAATTTCCTCGCCCTTTGGTACCTTGGCAGGTCGATGCAGACGTGTCAGCCCGTTCGCGTTGCCGTGTCGCTCCATCTTTCGATGGACGATATCGAATTCGTATTCTTGCAGCCGCACCGCCCAACGGCCAATCATGCCCGTGTAGTTGGTGAGCTTCTTCAAAGCTACCAGAGGCTCGTGATCCGTCACTAGGCGAAACTTCTTTCCGTAGAGATATGGATGGAAGTGCTGGATTCCCCAGACCGCTGCATAGCATTCGCCTTGAGGTGCCGAGTCATTCCTCCGTTCGTCCGGTATCGTGCGTGACGCGTATTCGATGACGTGTTCACGACCATCGTTCCCCTTCTGTGCTAAAATAGTGGAGATAGCTTCCCGTTGCCAGTCCGTGATGAGAATGAACTGTTTCGAGGGGTCCGGTCGAATCAAAATAGGGGTCGTCGCCAGAGCGTCCTTGAGGGTTGCGAAAGCCTGTTGGCACTTCGCGTCCCAGCTGAGAGGCTGGTCCTTCCTTAGCAGGTTCGTTAGTGGTCGTGCAATCGCGGCGAAACCCTTGATGAAGCGACGATAGTACGATGCCAACCCTTAGAAGGCTCGAACCTGCGTCAGCGACGTGGGAACTGGAGCTTCTCTTACCGCCGCAACCTTTCTGGAGTCCGGTCGCAGTCCTCCACGTGTCACGACATAGCCCAAGAACGAAATTTTCGAAAGGAAAAATTCGCTCTTTTTTAGCGCGATCTTGAACCCAGCGTCTCTCGGCGCTCCCAATGTCCACTCGATGTGTTGCGCGTGCCCGTGATAGGTCTCTGAGTAGACAAGGATATCGTCCATGTATACGATCACGCAGAAGTTGATCATCCCTTGTGTCAGCCGCATCTTGTTGACGAAGTTCTGGAATGTCATGTTCATTGCTCGCTGAAACGTGGCAGGCGCGTTGCAAATCCCTATCGGACACCGAACCCACTGCCACGTGCCTTCAAACAACACGAAGGCCGTCTTCGACCGATCTTCATCCTTCACCAGAATGTGATGGAAGCCATGCCGAATATCAAACTTGCTGAAATATTTGGCGCAGCCAATCGCATCCAACAAATCATCAATTCGGGGGAGGGGGTACACATCTTTGATCGTGATCTCATTCAGCTTGCGATAATCGATGCATATGCGGATTGATCCGTTTTTCTTTGGCACTAGTACAACGGGAAATGACCATGGTCCGGTGGCGGGTTCAATCCATCCGCAGGTTTCAAATTCTTGAATTCGCGCGAGGGCCTTTTTGCGTTCTATCAGGGAGTATCGGTACGGTTTACAATGGATCGGGGAGTGATTTCCCGTCTGTATTTCGTGTTGAATAACTTGCAACAGGCCAATGTCAGTGTCTGTCACGCTAATCGCTCCCCGATATTCCGTCAAAATGTCTGCAATCACCCGATGAATTTCATCGGGTACGTACTGTGGCACGTGTAACTCAAAAAGTTGATCCCAGATCCGTACATCTATCTGTTTTGTGTGTGCAGGTTTCGCCACATCAAGCGGGGGTGCAAAAATGAAGGAGTGATCCGATCGCCAAGAGAACACCGTGGCCATCATCTGGGCATCTTCTTCCCGGATTGCCACGTGTCCTTCCGGGGTAATCCCGTCAAAAATATCTTGCCATGGCACGTCCTTAGTTGCGATCTTTATCCCCAGTTTGTCCGTTTCTGCTTCGAGACGCCCAGGGGGTTCCAGAGAACTTGCTTCCGCCCCTAAGCGTAACAATCGCACTTCTTTGGTAGGTGTCAAAAGGGACCTTGGTAGATCTGTAATGTCGCAGTAGTGCTTTTTGTCGCTGTATCGGGAGAGAAGCGGGGTGATCCCTTCGTACAGGGTTTGAGGGGGTTCCAAAGAATCGACCATCCTCGAAATCTGCACGAGGGGTTCACCCAAGATCATCGCCTTGGTCCTTTGGACGTTTCTACTGGTCAGATGCATCGTTCTTGCTATCGTTCTGGGTGGCGGGTAGTAAACACACTGTCGTGCTAGCTTCGAGATCTCCGGGTCATCCTCATCACTGTTGTCCGCATCATTCGTCGATGACTTTCCATCTGCGGATTCATCCCAGGAGATCATGCGGAGAGTCTCTGCCATCATCGACGAAACCCGCGGGACTGCGTTGATGGTGGTACGAAGGGTTAGTCTCATAGGTACCGCATAGTGTTTTTCTCCTGTATTTCAGAGGACGATCGATCGTCGTTCGAAATCCAGGTTTGCTCGTAGCGCCACTAGAGCAGGAAGTCCGAAAAGAACGTTGTAGGTATTCACATCTAGCACGACAACATCTCCCAGTGCATGCACCTTTCCTAGTCGAAAGGCGACATTGGTCATTCTTCCCACTGTTTTAATCTTTTCTTCGTCAGCCGAAACGAGCTGATCTTTCTCAGAAAGCATGATCAGATCGTTTTTCCTACCTGCCCTTTCGACCACTCTCAGCGAGATAGCCAAAACAGCGGCTGCCGGGTCGATGATTGCATTGTACGGAATTCCCCATATTTCAATATCGCACTCCGTAGATTTCCACGGGATGGGTTTAATTCGTAGGAAATGATCGTCTTTTAGTATTAATCCTACCCGTATTGGATCCGACGAGCCTGCCATATTTTCTTCTGGCGAGGGGCTTTTGGCCTTTACGTTCGGTGTTCGCGCGAGGGCGAATCGTTTTCGATTCGCCTTGCAGTGCTGTAGCATTCGCTCATTAGCTTGTTCCGAGATCGAAAGCAAATGACCGATCGGGAGCGGAATCCGATGGTCCAGGGCTCGAATGATGTTCAGCACATCGATTTCCCCGGTGACGAAGGTGGGTCCTCCCAACTCCATCTCTCCTGGAGAAGGTCGCCACTCGGCCATCTCTTTCTGTTCTGGTGCTGGTATGATCGTTCCGATCATTCCAAGCCCGGGGTAACCAAGTGATACGTACTGATCTAACGGGATTAGTTCGGCGGCCTCTTCCGTGGTGGCTAAGGCACTCCCCCCACTGTCTACTTCTTCCATCAAAGCTCCTACTCGTCCTGGTCCGTTAGCGATGGGGGCCGCAGCCATCGGCGCGACCCCGATGCGCTGTTGCAGAGGCCTGTGAGGGCAATCACGGGCTAGATGTCCAGGCTGATGACATGCATAACAGACGTTTAGGTTGCTTGCGACTCCTCCAAGAGCGGGTGCTGGGGCTAACCCTTGCTGAATCGGAGGGGCACGCACCGCAATGGGCCGCATGTTTCTCATCATGGCTTCCAACCAAGCCTTTTGCTCTCGTTGCTCCTTTTTGCTTTCCTGAATTAGACTAACCAAGGTCTTGGTCAGCTTGAGCATGGCAGTCGATTCATTCGATCGTACGGGAGCCTCGACTGGTGAAGGCGGAGGTGCCCGCCCTAAGTGAAGGCGGGCCTGGCTTTTTGCAAGAGGCCCTCGACTGTCAATTTCATATTTGGGGTCCAGGCAGTTGCGACGCGCCAGTTGGTTGAAAGAAACACAGGCCGAGTACCGAAGACATTTCCACGGCCTACCGGGCCTTTCCAAAGAATGCAGGCCCTGGGCGTGATTCGCAGCCTCATACAGAGACAGTTGGGTGCCCAACCGAACGAGGCCCAGCAGCCCAGTAGCTGCTGCATCCAGACAACATCCTGGGGCCTTCCGGAAGCTGCTGGGCCCAGGCCAGCCCAGCCAGGCTGCGAGAGCTGGCCAGCTCTTTTCCATAAAGGAAAAAACGCTCTGGCCAGGCAGCCTCATTCAGGCACTCGCATGCTGGCGGCAGCGCTGCTAGAGCAGATGCTCGTGGGCTGCTGCTAGCACTGGGAGGCGAG
>BFEA01000003.1:9864403-9879830 GCA_003427395.1 Chara braunii
CACTTACAGTGTAATCAGTGAGGGGATTCTACAGACTGTTGAGGGTTCAGCCTCCTGATGAGTCGGTGAAACTCTGACGAAACAGTTTGTCACAGCCCCTCGTTTGTTGTCCTCTTCTCCCTCTCTGCCTACGGTTTAGCGGGCAGTTCTATTTGGCGATATATATATATAAATATGCAAGGAAAATGAGATAGCGAACTTCAGAAACCAAACAGCATCATACACATGAGACCATATAGTCATGACCTCGAACCAAAAGCAGAATTGCAATATGAGTCCCACCAAATAAGAGCACAGCAAAAACTCATAAGTGACAATGTTCGAATAGTCTGATCATCATCAACAAAGAACCAATGTTGACATCCTCTCTGGCGCTCTGCGCCCAGACTACAAATGACAGATCCTATCTAAGCCTATCTACAATGCCGCTGGTGTCGTCAACAGCTCCACGAAGTACGAGCAGATCTCGGCCAATGCCGTTCGCCTCAAGCACCAGGTATGTCTCTCGTATCACTCAAAACCTCGATCGCCCACTCACAGACGCCACATGCACCCAAGGACCACCATGCGCCCCATCCAGCATACAGCAGCGCAGCTCGGCTATGGCTGTCTGCTCAACCAGCTCGGCCGTGAGTGCGTGAGCGCTGGCCAGCGTCTAGCGCAGCATGCAGCCAGTGCCCGAATGCGGAAAGCGGGGCAGGCACTTTCCTAAATGGAAGTGGCCTGCCTGCTGTGCGCAACCTGGCTGCACCGGGCCCCAACCGAGAAGCTTCTGGTAGCCCCCGTGAGGCTGAGCCTCAGTCCAGAGGAATCAGGCCTAGGGCCTGTGGTGGTTACCCGTGCCCAACTGCCCGCGGTCTGTGTTAGGTCCATGTTGCGTATCTGGCCCAGGGCCTGCCTCAGTTACATTTGATAAAGGCAACTTGGGCCTGGGCGCTTTCAACCAACTGACGCTGCGCAACTGCCTGAATTTTCCCCAGTTGCGTGGTAGTCAAAAATAGGCCTAGGTCGGGCCTGCCTTCACTTAGGGCGGCCAACCTTATAGATGACAGGGCCAGTAGGGGATACCGAGGCCTTGTGCCTCACATTCCCTCCTCCATAACGATAGTCCTCTGAGAAGTTCCCCTTAGTCAATCTGGCGCTTTCCTTTCTGCAGCATTTTCTCATAGTGGGTGACAACCTGTGGAGCGGTCTGCATCAGTTCCTCCCGTGTAAACCATCTATCGTCCTTAGGATCAGTGTGATGTCCGAACCGAATGCGATACTGCAGCTTCAGTTTCGGAGGACGACCTCTGCCTGTAGGTCTTGGAACTGGCATTTCCCTGTGATCCACGATGTCATCGATGTCAACCTCTCCATCCATGGTTGGGGGCAGCATTGAGCGTCGTGAGGGAAACTGATCAGTTTCTTTGGAAGGTGCAAGCTTGGAGGYGTGAAAGACTGGGTAAGTACGAAGGTGACCAGGGATCTGGATTACGTATGAAGGCCCATCCGGATCATCCTCGACGATATCTAGAACCTCCCAGGGTCCAAAGTACTGTGGCATGAGCTTGCGGGATATCCCGTGCTCTTGTCCCAGTTCTGAGGACTTGACCCAGACTCTGTCCCCTACTTGGAATGTAGATGGGCGGCGGTGCTTGTTCTCAGATTCTATCATCGCCGCCGGTGCCTTGTGCATCTGTTCTACAGCGTGCTGCATCAACTGCTCATATCGATATGCAAATTCCAATGTACCAGGTGCAGCTGTCGGCTGATTCTCAAGTAGTAGAAAGTCTAGAGGCAATCGAGGCTTGAACGTCAGTAGCAAACTGTTTGGACTTACCCCTGTTGCGCTGTGCACAACATTGTTGTACAGGCTGGCGATGAGAGCAAGCTTCTCATCCCAGTCCACCGTTGGGCTTGACGTAGTGCCTTAACAGGTGCTGTACAGCGCGGTTCAGCTGTTCTGCCTGCCCGTTTGCCTCTGGGTGGTCCCCGAATGTCATCTGCAGCTGTGTACCTTGTTCTGCAGCTGCAGCTTTCCACAACTGACTCGTGAATCTGACGTCCCGGTCACTCACAATAGACTTCGATAGCCCAAAGTCTCTGACCCAGTTCTCCTTGAACATCTTAATGACGTACTCGGTCTTTGCTGTTTCAGGCATCGCAACTTATCTAGCGTCCTTACTAAATCTATCAGCATTGTTGTACAGGCTGGCGATGAGAGCAAGCTTCTCATCCCAGTCCACCTGGTTGGGCTTGACGTAGTGCCTTAACAGATGCTGTACAGCGCGGTTCAACTGTTCTGCCTGCCCATTTGCCTCTGGGTGGTTCCCAATGTCATCTGCAGCTGTGTACCTTGTTCTACAGCTGCAGCTTTCCACAACTGACTCGTGAATCTGACATCCCGGTCACTCACAATAGACTTCGGTAGCCCAAAGTCTCTGACCCAGTTCTCCTTGAACATCTTAATGACGTACTCGGTCTTCGCTGTTTCAGGCATCGCAACTTATCTAGCGTACTTACTAAATCTATGCACAATGACAAAGATGTGTCTCATTCCACTCTTGCTGGTGACCAGTGTGTCCATGAAGTCTATGGACAGGCTCTCACCAAGAGGGGCCTGTGTACGTGGCTTGTCCCTCTGACATACTTGACAAGTCTCCACGTACAACTTGGCATCTCTCATCATCATGGGCCACCAGAACTGCTGCAGCAAATTGGCCGCAGTGTTCTTGTACCTAAAATGTCATGTGGCATCATGACACTCGCCTAAAAATAAACTACGCAAAGACTCACGGTTAGGCACACACAAACGTTTATTCCCAGCCTTCTCAAGGAACAGTAAGCCGTTGACCAACTCAAACTCAGCAGAAGTGGTTTTGTCCTTCGCCTTGAGTCTGCGTATGATCTCAGCCATAAACCGATCCTCGCGATAGGCTTTCACCAAAGAGCGAGTAACATCGTTCGCAAGCCCAAACTCAGTGATCAGCGTACCGGAGAAGTCTGGCCTACGCGACAGCGGATCAGCGGATCAGCGACTTTGTTGTACTCACCTTTGATGTACTGGGGCTCGAAGTCATATTGCTCAATGACTATGATCCAGCGTTTCAGCGCATAAGAGAGCACAGGCTGGGTTCTCATCCACTTCAGCGTTGCAGCTGCAACTTTCCACAACTGACTTCGATCACCTTTGATCAGTCCTGACGTAAAAAAAACTCCCAAGGGGGTAATGCCTCCAATGGGTTAGCGCTTTATAGATCGCATAGAGCTCCTTCTCATAGGTGGACTTAACCAACTTCTGAGAAAGCATCTTTTTGGACATGTACTCGACAGGCCTCAACTTTGGCCCCTCCTGCTGCGCGAGCACGACACCTATGCCATATTGGCTAGCATCCGTGGTGACTATAAACGGCTTTTCAGGATCAGGAAGCTTCAAGACTTCATGGTGTGTCAGAGCATGCTTCAGATGTTTGAAAGTAGCCTCACACTTGTCTGTCCACTCCCATGGGGTGTCAAGGCGGGTCAGGTCCGTCAAAGGGGCGGCCCCTATACTATAGTTTTTGACGAAGTTGCAGTAGTAGTCGGTCATCCCCAAGAAGGACCTCATCTCACCGACAGACCAAGGCCGTGACTTGTCACGAATGCTGGCCACCTTCGCGTCATCGAGCTTCAATCCCTCTGCGGAAATCTCATGTCCCAAGTACAAGATACGGGTGCGACCAAACTCACACTTCTCGTCGTTAATCTTGAACTTATGCTATCGAAGGAGACTAAGGACTTTGTCTAAATGACCAACATGCTCCTCGACAGTCCTATTGAAGATAAGTATGTCATCGAGTTACACGATGAGAAACTTGTCCAGGTAGTCATGAAAGATCCGGTTCATTGTGTGTTGAAGCGAACCTGGTGCGTGCAGCCTCCCATCGGCTCCCCGATCACGGTTGAGTTCCCCACACCTCTACAACCCTTTTAGAAAGGTGCCAGGAGCATTGCAAAGGCTGAAAGGCATCACCACAAACTCGTACAGACCGTATCTAGTCTGAAAAGCCGTTGTGTTGATCCTCAAGCCGTATTGCAATCTGATGGTACCCGGACTTTAGATCTATCTTACCGAAGTACCGACACCCTTGCACTCGGTCCAACAAGTCATTGATGCGCGGTAGGGGCTCTCGGTTCTTGACAGTCATGGCATTGAGGCCCCTATAGTCAATGCACATCCTAAAAGTTCCCCACTTCTTTGGTACAAATAAGACTTGAGATCCATAAGAGGAGACACTCGGTCGGATCCAACCCTTCTCTATGAGTCCCTTGAGCTGCCGGCGAAGCTCATCGAGCTCGCTTGGAGACATCTGATAGATCCTACCCTTCGAAATGCTAGACCTTGGGATGATCTCTATCGCATGGACGACCTCCCTCTCAACAACCCCTTTCGACTCTTCAAATAGATCAGGGTACTTAGCGACTACTCCCTCTATCTCC
The DNA here is from genome assembly GCA_003427395.1 of Chara braunii. Classification (NCBI taxonomy): domain Eukaryota; kingdom Viridiplantae; phylum Streptophyta; class Charophyceae; order Charales; family Characeae; genus Chara; species Chara braunii. The sequence goes on from BFEA01000003.1 coordinate 9,868,865, forward strand.
GACGACATTTTCACCGGCTCGCCTACTGCAGAGACATAAACTAGATACATACCCTCCTCCGGATTTTGCTTATAATAATTATAGAACGCGGCTGCACACATGCATTTGTAGGACTCGATCAAACTACTAGCCTTGAACTTACGTAATTTGGCGGTCCCTCCACCGGGCAAAGAGTGCTTGACCACTTTTCAGTCCCAGTCAAACTAGGGTTGTGCAACCGAAAGATAGTACATACCTAACAAGATGTTCATTGGGAGATCATCGCTCACTAGGAACGAGACGCGATGTCTCAGTTCCCCTCCCGCGTACGGGAAACAACGCTCAACGTCTTTAAGGTAGTTGTTGACTACCATGCGTTGTTTGTTGGCACAGGTCGACTCCACAGGTCGACTCAGGCGCTGCACTTGCCCCTGTAAGCGCAGCCTCTCAACGCACGCACGACTAATAAAGTTCCGCGTCGAGCAAGTGTCATAATAGGCCCCGGCCTTGCGGCCGCCGATGACTACCTCGTCGACGAACATCTCACCCTTAGGGGCTTTAGCCAATGTTGTCCAAGAAGCTAGCGGGTCTGATTTAGACCACTCCTCCTCTAGCTCCTCTAAGGACTCAAACACATTCATCAAACAGAGGCCCGATGGGTCCGAATGTGTTTGCGGGACGACGACGGAGTCAGTAGCTTGGGCCATCTCTCGAGATGGTGAGGGTGTGTGTCCACCACCTCGACCCTAGCAGGAACAACTACTATTCCTACTGACCCGACATGTTTCCCGAAGCAGGGCCAGAACTGCTGGGCCGCATTGCTTCCTGTGGATACGGAGGATACCAACGCCTGCCCCATTGTAGGCGGGATCTTTTCGGTCACCTTCTTATTTTGGCACTTGAACTGATTATGGCCATATTGACCACAACTGATACAAGCCAGCCGAGTGTACCGATCTCTCCACACGTCCTTAGTGAGACCCGCTTTCTCCCATGGAGGAGCATTGGGGTCAACTTGACTCCTAGACCGGGAGCCTCCACGACATCTACCGGTCGCCTTGCCTTTTTGAACTGCGGCAACGACTACTCCACCCCCTGAAGCTTCTACGCTGCCCGCCTCTGAACCTACTCCTTCCTGGAAGTCGTCGTCCAACTCAATGGTTGAGCCATCGTTGTCGATGAACATAATACGACCCTTCGCCTTCCAGTTGGGAGGCAGTGACTTCTTCCTTCCATCCGGCGTGGGTTGGTGCCCATGCCCTATCTTTGCCTCTAGGTCGAGGGCCTTCTTGCTGAAGGAAGGAAAGTTGTGCACATTGATGTTTGCCTCACCCGCCAACTGATTTTTGAGGGGAATGGGAAGACACCTCAAATAAGTAGTGAGTAAGACCTGGGGGTCGTAACGAACTCTAGGAACACAGATAAGACGCTCTACCGCGTCTATGACATCCCTAACTGACTTGAACGGTCTATTGCTCAGAGCTAACTGACTTGAACGGTCTATTGCTCAGAGTCAGGATTGCGTCAGTGGCCTTTTGGGCCTCACGAGGATCATGCCACCTTTCCTCCACCAACTTAAGGAAGTCCTCCAATTTCTGGTTGACTACCCAAGCGCGGAAGTCATGACCGTACCCCTGAAGTTGCACTAACCCGCTTGACCATCTCGCTACACTCCCCTCAAGATAGGAGGCAGCCACAAGCACTTCCTCGTGTGGCAAGGTCAATTTGCACTTAATGTAGATTGGCACTGACCTCAACCATGTGTCAAGGTCTTCGCCCCTCTTATCCCCTGAAAAGGGTTTAGGCGAGGCGATTGCCATCTTTGGGACCCACTGACCTTGTCCCGGTACCTATCCCACTCCGGGTTGTGGACCCTGGGGCGCATGCTGCTGCACCAACTGCTGTTGTGTAGGCTGCGAGACAGCAGGCTGCCCAATTACGACAACCTGCGACGAAGGTTGGGAATACATTGTCTGTACAGGAATCTGTACACTAGGACCTGCGGAGAACCCTCCTGTCAATGGCATTCCTAGGGAAACAACTTGGACCGATGCTGGAGGCATTACAAATGGGCATACCCCAGTCACCGGTGGGACAAAAGGAGGAGGTTGTACCACGGGCCAGGCACCAGGCCCTGACGGTGATGGTGCCGCCCAAGCTCGCCTGACCAGCACGGCCAGGCTTTGTTGGATGTCCTATAAGAGTGCCATTTGGTGATCCTGCATTTCTACGACATCTAGCAAGACCGTCCTCAAGGTCCTCACATCATCATCCATGTCCGTCAGGTCCATCTCCTCTAACTCACTAATGTCTGCTTGTCTCTGCTGCATCCTTGCTCTTCTCCTGGTCATTCTCTCTTTTTCTGCCTTTATCTCCCCTAAGGCCTTCTGTAGCTGTGCCTCCTGAGCATCTGCTTGTTGTATGGTGACCTCCTCAGGGGTCAACACTAACGGCTGGCTTGCCATGACGCCAGCGGACTGACTCAGGGTCTGTGCGACCGTTGACCCTACGGTCCTTGAACTAGTAGCCTGAGAGCTCTGCTGCGCAGCAGTTGCCATGGCTGCCGATGTAGCGGCCTCACTTGCGAATGCCCTGCTTGCCTTTGCGGCCGTAGCCCTCCGCTGGTGCTGCTGTCTCTCCCCCTGCTAGCGGAACAGGCACCTGTCACCCTCTGGTCCTAATGCCAAATGGGCTCTAGGGTGCCTTGCTGATCGCAAGATGCTGTCGTCCTCTCTAGTGTCCTCCCTGTCGCTCATAAGCTACAGAACTGCACACCGACTGCACTAGGTCACTCACTCGATGCCTACCGCAGCGTCATGCACAGACTGATTTACAATAAATACAATAATTAACAAGTGGCTATTTCAGAGTCTACACATTCGGGTTCAACAGGTAAGTTCAGATTCCTACAAACGAAACTATTTTTACTCGATTAGTCCAAAAACAGAAAGCATATTTCTACCTAATGCTGTCTGCCAGATGTTAGTGGCAGTCCATCTAACTAATCAAAATGAAAATAGACTCGTCTGTATGGATATTGGCAGAATGGAATTAACACGAACTTATCACCTGGAATTTATCCCTCCCTCAATTCCTCTTGATGGTCACTTGACGTCAGCGTCCCTGAGCGATCCAGAACAGCGTGCGTGTCTAAAGGTGTGCACACGGCCCGCCCCTGTGCCCCGAGTGTATGCTGAGCTGGCCAGCCCTGCAAATTGTTTATCCTCGCGTTCAGCGAGCCTTACACCGACCAATTGGCTGATCAGGAGGCGTTTAAGGACGGCCCCCGCAGTCCTCAGGAATTCTTTAACGTCGCAGACAGGACGACGATCACAGCCAATGGAAGGTACCCCGCCGGTGTTTATTTATAGACGCCCGGTTCTCATCTCCCTTGTAGGGCTGGCCTTCCCCTCATAACCCATCTGTCAGCGCAGCAAGCAGACAAAGGACAAAGCAGCAAAGCATGCGTGCTCTACTCCCGGTGGGTTGGCATGGTGACCGTGACCGAGTGCTTCATCCAGGGTCCTTCAGATAGCTCCGCCCTCTCCTTCCAGATGCTCCACGTGAAGAGGATGAAGATATGGTGGAGGAGGGGGAAGAAGAATAGGAGGAGGAGGAGGAAGAGGAGGAAGAGGAGGAAGAGGAGGAGAAAGAAGGAGAAAGGAGGAGAAAGGAGGAAGAAGAAGAAGAAGAAGAAGAGGAAGGGGAGGAGGATGAGGAGGAGGTCGACGAGGTGGAGGTGGAGGAAGAAGAAGACGAGGAGAGGGGGAAAGGCGAGGACAATGACTTCAATATGGTGGAGGAGGAGGAAGAAGACGAGGATGAGGTGGTGAGGGTCGACGAGGTGAAGGAGGAGGAAGAAGACGAGGATGAAGAGGAGGGGGAGGAGGAGGAAGAAGAAGACAAATCTTCTTCTTCCTCCTCCGCCATATCGAAGTCCTCCTCCTTGCCTTCCTCCCTCTCCTGAGTCTCCTCGTCTTCTTCTTCATCCTCCTCCTCCTTTTCTCTTCTTCTTCGTCCTCCTCCTCCTTTTCTCTTGTTCTTCGTCCTCCTCCTCCTTTTCTCATCTTCCATGTCCTCCTCCTCCTTTTCTCTTCTTCTTCATCCTCCTCTACATCCTCCTCGTCGTCTCCCTCCTTCCCCTCCAGGGCCTCCACGTTGTTCCCCTCCACCTTGTCCTCTTCCTCCTCCTCCTCCTTCTCCTAAGACGAACACGCGGCTGCCACGTCAGCACACACGGCTTTTGTACCAAAAAAAAAAGCTGCGTGTGCTGACGTGGTAGCCGCGCGTTCCTCTTAGGAGTAGGAGTAGGAGTAGGAGGAGGAGGAGGAGGAGGAGAACGAGGTGGAGGGGGACTCCGAGGAAGAGGAAGACGAGGAAAGGGAGGAGGGCGAGGAGAAGGACTTCGATATGGCGGAGAAGGAGGAAGAAGAAGAAAAGGTCGAGGAGGAGGAGGAGGTGGAGGAGGTCGATGAGGTGGAGGAGGAGGAAGAAGACGAGGGAGAGGAGGTGGAGGAGGAGGAAGAAGACGAGGAGGAGGAGGAGGAGGGGGAGGAGAAGGAAGAAGAAGAAGAAGAAGAAGAAGAAGAAGAAGAAGAAGAAGAAGAAGAAGAAGAAGAAGAAGTTTGAAAAATAAAATAAAATCCGGCGCGTGCTGACATGGCAGCTGCGCGTTGGTAAGAGGAGGAGGAGGAGGACGACGAGGAGGAAGAACCAGATGATGAAGAGGAGGAGGAGGTGGGGGAGGAGGAAAAAGGAGAAGAACTTCAAGATGGAGTGGAGGAAAAAGAAGGAAACGAATAAAGAAAACGCGCACGTGCTGGCATGGCAGCCGCACGTAGAACGAGGGGGAGGAGGAGGAAGATGAGGAACATGACGATGACCAGGTGGAGGAGGAGGAAGAAGAGGAGGAAGAAGAAGAGGAGGACGAGGTGGAGGGGGAGTAGAAGGGGGAGGATATGACGGACAATGAGTCAGAGGACGAGGATGAAGAAGAGAAACAGGAGGAGGAGGAGGAGGAGGAGGAGGAGGAGGAGAAGGAGGAGGAGGAGAAGGAGGCGACAGCTATGGTTCTCACCTGGGAGGCGATGGCGACGACGGAGATGGCTTGGCGGGCGGGTGGCTGGCGGGGTTGCTGGCGATGCCCGTATGCTCATTTGAATTCGAACGAGGGGGCCCAGGCTGGCCCTTCCCGCCACGCTGATGCACCCAGCGCCCGCCCAACCCCGCCGCCCAACGCCCCCAAGGCCCCCAGACCGCCCTACCGGGGCCGGTACCGACCAGCGACGGATGCGTTTGCCGGCCTCCGGAAGCCGTTCGTGCGAACGCGTTTGTGCCACGTTCGGGCGAACGGCCGAACATGTTCGTACGTTCGGAAAAACTCCGAACATGTTCGCCGTGCTATGCAGGCTCCAACCTTACATCCCAGGTGGAGCCTCACCCCTGTGAAAAGGGTAAAGAAAGCAGTAAAATACGATTTTTAATTCATGTTTCCGGCGACCAGAAAATCCAAAAAAAAAGGGATGTAGATCAGGTCACGAGACTCACGACACAACAGAGACAAAAAAAAAAAAAACACAGAAAAACAAAAATGGTTAAGGCGCGAAAAAGTATTTGTGGCAAACCGAATGCATATTTCGATCGAAGTCTCTTTCACCCCTGTTGAAGTGGCGTTTTATGCTGGGCAGACCTGGGGCGTCCCTTTTTTTTGGTGCGTACAAGTAAGCTTGGTGGGACTGGTGGTTTAGACCTCCTCATGAGCCGGCGAAAGTCCAATTAAACAGCCCGGCACAATCAGGCTGCTTTTGTGGAGTTGTGTACAGCGAAGGTGACAATGCACACACACCCAGAGACATGACTGTCACCAAGCACAAGGAAAAAGAGCACACAGCGGCACCACTAGGTGGTACTGTGTGGGCTGGGTGGTGTTATGTGGCCTGCGTCGGACTATGTGGGTTTGGTGGTAACGTGTGGACTGCGTGGTCCGGTGTGGGACGCTATGTGGGGTGGGTGATACTATGTGGACTGGATGTGGGCCGGGCAATACAACGAGGGGTAGGTGGATGATCAATGGTGGCAGGCCCACATGTTCATACTACTCAGACAAATCTCAGAAAACTGTTGTGCTGGACCCGTTTTCCAGCAGATGACACTCCCCACCAATAGGTGGGGTCTTCCTTGGGGTGCTAGTGGTGATTGCTCCTACCAACACCACCTAGCACTTACAAGAGAGAGGTTTTCTCAAAAAAAAAAAGAGAAAAAGGGGTTTGATTATTGATAATAACTTCGATTCCTTACCCCCCTTTAAGAACTTTAGAGGGCTCGTTTGGGTTTGTTTTTTTGGGCAGACCTTTGAGTCTTCGCATTTGAATTAAAATTTAAAAGATAGTTGGACTGACCTTTACTTGCTTGCGTTTTTGTTGTGAAGGGGTTTCAAGTTGAGGAGGTTGTCATTGACTATGTTCACAAGCTTCAGGTTCGTAACAGTCATTTTTGTGCTAACATTTTTCACCGCACTCTTCCCCATTTGAATAGGCATACACACTTATTTCAGTGGACCTCTTTGTAAGACAAAGAACTTCAAAGAAGCATGTATTGTATTCTTCTTGGTTCTTTGTTCTTTGTTAGGGCCTCGCTGCACTACTCTCCAAGTGTGCAAAATGAGACTGAATCCACTGCTAGAACATGGAAAGATGCATTACCATCTTTTTTGTCTTTTGTGCATGTGGAGACTAGTGCAGTGAGGCGATTAGTTGCTCATTGTATACTGTTCTCTGTTGTTTGTTCTTTGTTCTTTATCCGTCGGTGTTTGTTCTTCGTATATTTGTCTTTGTTGTTTTGTCCTTTGTTGATTGGGTAGTAAATAAACATGCAAACCGAATGTCCATGACGACGAGTTTATGAATACAAAGTTAGGGGACCGTGATTGGCTTATGCCACCAGAGCTGTACAGCTGCCATGAGGTTGCTGAATATGTCGTTTGTCGTGACTCTGAATGTCTATCCGTGCCAGTGGTGTCATTGCCTAATGGGGAACATATAGAGACAACAGCTATTGGGGTTGAAATTGGCAGAATCAGTGTTTTGCTCCTGATGGGGGTGAGGTGAGGTGGGGAACGACGGCAAGTCATCAAAGATTCAGTCACTTCAGTGCCCTGAAACATAGTTTCCTTTCTGTTGGAGCAAAAAATGTCGATACAGAATTTCTCGCCTTGTTTCTATTTTCCTTGTGTATTTGTGTGTTATGTGACTGACTGAAACGCAATCCAGCAGAGCATCAACATGTTCCCATACACATGCCATGATGACAAAGCAGACTTGGAGAGGGAATTCGCACCAAACCAGACTGAGATATGCACACAGCGGGAGCTCAAGACCAATAAGAATTGAGGAAAATATCATTTCACAGTCCCTCGGATCTCTCCAGCTCAACCAGTACCCCAAAGAACCCAAGAATCTCAATCAAGCACAAACCACCTTCAACAAACTCAAAACTTAACTTCAACAACACTTTGGAGTCTTCCTCCTTCCGCCAACTCCAACCTCCTTCCAACTCCAACCTCCTTCCTCCAACTGCAACCTCCCTCCTCCAACTCCAACCTCTTATCAACTGACTATATGGCCCTCAGCATGCAACTGCAGCGCTCAGCCCCCAAATCCTGCTGAACGCCAGCGCCTCCCTCCTGCAGCCTCAACAACCCCAGCACCCTCCAAGAATAACTCAGATGCTGCAGCGCTTGGTCCGAGGCCTCCCAGGAAGAACAGCTCCAGCTCCAGGATGAAGATGGAACTTCCAGCTTGAAGGAGGAGGAGGAGGAGGAGGAGGAGAAGAAGAAGAAGAAGAAGAAGAAGAAGAAGAAGAAGAAGAAGAAGAAGAACACATGCCATGGAGAAGAAGATATGGCAGTGCCTAATCCCACAGCACAGATATGGTACTGGCAGAATCAGCAGCAGATGAAGCACCCACTTCACTGCTGCCTCGAAACCCTAGCAGCCGCGGCCCAGCTACAGTGGCGCTGCTCCAGCAGCCCGGTGGTGTCAACAACAGCACTAAACAACTGCTTCCTGAGAAAGAGCAAAGACGCCGGACTCATTCTATTTATAGTTCTACTCTATAAGCTATTGAACTGGACTCCTACTACCAAAAACACAACTAACAGTTATGGGTCGGTGTTTTCCAGTAATGACAGTACCGGTTGGAGACAGTAGTTAAGCAGCAGTCCATTTAGGACTGAAACGAAGTTCAGGGCCAGTAGTACTCGTCTAGCAGTAGTTTAGGGGATTTACAGAAATGTCCACGTCGGTTTAGGCCTGTTTCAGCTACCTGTTTGGACCCAGAACTCATAAAAATTACATGTCCTAGTTAATGTTACAGCCCGCTGACAAACTGCAAGAACATTGCATGTGTGTTGTCATATTCGCTATACACTTAAAAAAGCATGACTGTGTCGGACTGTTTCGTCGGACTTTCACCGACTCGTCAGGAGGTTGTGTGTGTGTGTGTGCTCTCCAAGTAATTTTAAGACAACAAGATAGTGACTGGCACTCACTGTGAATGGGATCTGCTACAACCCAAATAAAAGTATGCTCTTTTTTCAAGTTTGTAATTTTTTTTAATATTTTTTTTTAATGCAAGGAAAATGAGCGAGAGCAAAATGACAGAATTCCAAATTGCTACGTCACATCGAAAGCCAGATAGTCGTGAGCTGTCCACAAAGCAGAATGCACCAAATCCCACACCAAAGAAGACCAAAGCAATGAACTCAGTTGTCAATGTCAGCCCTCAACTCACCACCATCAACAATATGTCCAATGTCTCTTCTTCCTATTGGCGCCCGACGCCCAGACTACGATCACAAAGCTCCTGTGCTAGCCTACAGCAGAACCCAAAGCACATGCAGACGTTGCCCTTGCAGCCCTCCACGACAAACCAGGTACATTCTCTCTCTCTCTCTCTCTCTCTCTCTCTCTCTCTCTCTCTCTCTCTCTCTCTCTCTCTCTCTCTCTNTCTCTCTCTCTCTCTCTCTCTCTCTCTCTCTCTCTCTCTCTCTCTCTCTCTCTCTCTCTCTCTCTCTCTCTCTCTCTCTTTCTCTGTGTCTGTCTCTCAGTTCACCCTTGTCTTACCCAACATCCTTGACCTCACCTCACACCCGAAGACTACCACCATACCCCGCTGACCTCCCTCTATCTCCAGCCCGGTTATGGCTGGGATATGGCGCTGCCACAAGCAGCGCTCGTCACCTTCTGCCGCCACGTGCGCTAACCCAGGCCCAGCGGCTCACCGACGCTAAAAGTGGCAGCGCTGCCGCATTGCATGAAGTGCCCGAATGAGAGGCAAGCAGGCGGGCACTTTACTATATGGAAAGTGCTTGCCTGTGTTGGCAGCCTGGGCCTGGCGACCGTGTGCACAGTAGCTTCACGTTGGGCCGAAGCGTCTGCGCCCAGGCCGAATTCAGATAGCCTCCTGGAACCGAAACAGTTAGGCACGCCCAACTGTGCGTCGTGGCCGGTGTCACTCGCTGCGTCCTGATTGGCCGAATGGCCTGCTTGCACGTCGTGCCTGGCAGAGCCTAGAAGGCTCAAGGTGTCACGGTTGCATCGCGTGCAGGAGGCCCTCCAACCAACTGGTGCCCTGTAACTGTCTAGCACCCCCAAATGCCTTGAAAATGTCAAATTTTAGGCCTCTGGGAGAAATGCAGGCCCGCTTTCACTTAGGGCGGGCACAATGCTTGCAGCGAGACCCTTTATGAGCCTGGCGAGTTCATTGGGCCCGCATTCATTGCTTTGGTCTTCTTTGGGCCCGCCCTTTATAAGCTATTGTGCCTCGCATTAAGCTCACATTCAGTTATTTACAAATGTGTCTTTGTAGATTACTCATGAATTACGGTTTGCCCAATGATGGTAAATTACACTGACTGGCGTGCATTGTTTCCTGGTATTCATGTCTGCCATGTCGGTCTCACAGGGCGTTATTGGATTTTCCCCAATGCACCAGAGTGTTGTTATTGCTTTCAGAGGGACGAGGGAAACAAGGTGACATGCAATTCCTTTCTTTTTTCATCTTTATAAGGGCCAGATCCCACTGGCAAAGAGGATCGGAATGAGTTTCTGAATCAGGACATGTTCCACGCAGAGATGCAGAAAAGCAGATCAATTACAGTTTTTTGCACCTCTCCACAAACACGTCCAGATTCAGACACTTCTTCCAATTGTTTTTGCCAGTGGGACCTCGCCCTAAACGTTGACATGGAATTTGTCGTGGGTCTATGTCCGGACCCCAATGTGCTGGCTTCCTCTGTCAGCACTCCTTTCCTTTTTTTTTTTTTAGCCTGTTTATGTATTTTACTGTTTTTGGGTTGTTGGGGGAACATGCTCGCATTGCACTTTGGTGGAGGAGTACGAGTTGTATCCACTTCTTTTTTTTGGGCGGAGGGGGGCAGGTATGTTTGAATCGGTGTGGGGAGGCTTGGGTGGTGGTGGGGCGGATCACTGGTCCTGGAAAGGCATGTTGTGGGGTGGGGCGAAGAGGGGTTTTGAACGGTTGTCGTTTATAGGGTGGAACAGAGGCCACAACCATTCGTCTAGGGTTTTCGTTAATACGCAGCAAGCATGATGGGTGTTGCTGCACATTGGTAGCCCTCTCTGTTATGGGATGCCTCGGCTTCCCACCCTCTGGAATAAGTGAAAGTTGCGAAACCCAAGAGAAGAATGAGTGGCGGTGGGTTTTGGGGTTTCTCGTGTGCCAATAGGAGAGACTCGTTGGCCACAGTAGATGACAAGAAGGAAAATAACTTTAAAGAAGTCTTCAAATAAGAACGAAAAGGCAATGATAAGATGTAGTAAAAGCAAAATAAAATAGTGGTGATGGAGAGAGGACGGAATAGGCCATTGCCTGTGAATGTGGTGAAACCGGTGATGAGGCTGGTTATCAATGAAGGTATGACCTGGAGGAGAGAGAGAGAGAGAGAGAGAGGGAGAGAGAGAGAGAG
>BFEA01000003.1:9995323-10005981 GCA_003427395.1 Chara braunii
AGAGAGAGAGAGAGAGAGAGAGAGAGAGAGAGAGAGAGAGAGAGAGAGAGAGAGAGAGAGAGAGAGAGATCAGAGGCAGTTTTCGGATAAAACTGAGTTCAACCTCTGACAAATTCCATCCAGATTCAAGAATGTTTTCATGCCACGTCAGGTGCACAAAGAGCAACCAAACTCACCACATAGGAGTCGTTTCACATCACGATGTTCAAAGAATCCACTCTCATTTGCGCGAGTCAGAACTATTGAGTAGTCATAGACTTCCCTCTCACGTCCTTGATCAGCAGTCCCCTCATCTTTGTGATCGTTGGGCTCAGTTGCTCCTCCTTTCCCTCCTGACCATTGTTTCAGACATGCATTTACCTTTGAATGAACAAGGCGAACTGCTGCCTCCCCATCCAATGCATCTGCAGAGAGCATGAGCGTTCTATCAGCACGCAATAGTAGAAGATGGTGCGCATCATCGTTCTTCGTGCCCCAATGTACATATGGAGCAAAGCAATGAGTTAGGAGGATGGAAGAAGGACGAGGAGTTGATTGGCGAGGATAAGATTGGATGAGAGGATAGGTTAATTGGCACATTCAGAGACTGTGAGAGAAGGGTTGATGGGTCGAAGGGAAAGGTGTTCAACATGGGAGTTGGGTGGGAAGTGAAAGATACAGAGAGCATATTGGGAACATTCATGGGATTGAAGGACAAACAGAGATCAAGATTGCTCAGTTACACCTCTTAGAACCTAGGCACAAAGTTACAAGGAAGGTGACTGAGTAGGTTTTGACTCGATAGGAGGACAAAGCAAAAATACAATGAGTGACATCACTGTAAGACACAGAACGTTTCATCCAATAACGACAAGAAGATCAAGCAGAAGAACATAAACAGCCACAGCAAGAGAGTTGTCGCCATTGTCGGAAGCACGCAAGAAGTTCAGCCGCTGTCTGTACCTCTCTGATATTAGATGTGAAGTGCCCTGAGTAAAAAGGAACCGCCGTATTACAAGGGACAAGGAAGCCTTTCGATGTGTGAGACAAGAAGCCATAGAGCCTAGGAAATTTAGATAAGGAACGAAATGAAATCGTGAGCATAATTGGGATCTGTATACAGGTGTTATGATCCTACTCCATTCATAATACAAAATTCAAATTGCGGAAATGCAAGACTTGCTAAAATTCAAAAGAAGAGAAGGAGAGAGAGGAAGAGTAGAATAAAAAGGAAGGAATCAAAGATGCAAGGAATATGAGCGAGAGAGGTAAACAGAAACCAAGTTGCAAAATCACGCAGAAGTCCAGATGGTCATGTAACAAGCAGAGAGATCAAATGCATCAAGATTCCATCCAAACAAGAGCGATACAGAGAACTCGTGAGCCAATGTCCAAGCCCTCAGGCCACACCAACGAAGTATTCAATGTTGCTCCTACTGTCTGGCGCGCAGCGCCCAGCCTACTCTACTCATCCTACCTAGGCTACCTACGTTCTTGCAACAGGCTCACTTCGACACTGAAGAACCAATGTACATGACGTCAACAGCAATGCCGACCTCCCACATACACCAGGTACGTTCTCTCGACTCCCCTCATCACCCTCGTCCACCCACACCTGCGCCTCCTTCCTGAAGACCCCCGTCACCCTTCACCCGCTTGCGCCTCTGCACCCCGGCTATGGCCGCTTGGCGCCCCGCTGCCCTGCAGTGCCACACACCACTCAGCGCCCGTGCGTGCCCCAGCCAGCGCTAGCGCAATGCAGACACTTGCGCTGAATTGCGGCAGCGTGTCCGCAGTGCCTGCCTAGGCCAGAATGCTGTTCATTGGCTGGCCCTCTCCCTATATGGGAGTCGCTGCTGCTATTCGACTGTCTGGGCGTGGCCGTGGAAGTTTCCAGTAGCTTCTGGTCGGGCCCCAGTGTCTGCGCCCAGGCCCATGTCTACAATTGAGGGCCTGGGCCCTTTTCAGTTGGGCACACCCAGGATTATCCAGGCTCCGAATTTGTGCTGTGTTTGAATTGGCCTGCGGGGTAGATGTGACGACAATGCTGCATTCTAATTGGCCCATGGCCACTTCGTGATGTGTCGGCCTCACACTGCATGTGCCCAGGGCGCAACCGACTGCGTCCTGGGCTCAACTTCCTGACGCAGCTGCTTCTTCCAGAAGAGCCCAGAGTGAGGCCCAGGTTGTACTTCAACCAACTGGCATGCAGCAACTGTCTGAGACCCAACATTGGAAAATGCTGAGATAAGGGCCTCTCGTGGATATTCAGGCCTGCCTTCACTTAGGGCGGGCATGAGGCTTCCTGGGGGCCACAGTCCAGGACATATGCATGTTGTCTAGGGCCCCATGAGGACATTCCTCACAAAGAAGAAGAAGAATTCCACAAGTTACACCAATGTTTTCCCCCTCCTTCCTCCTCATCCCTTGTTTTCTTCCTTGCTCTTAATAATCAATAAAATGCAACCGCAAAGGAATGACCGAACAGAACTCATGTCTGAGTGTTCCCCCTTACTGCCAGCAACTCAAGAAACCACCTTTCAGCCCTAACCTCACTTCCCTCCTCTTGTAGAACCCAGGGCTATGGTGGAACACACAAAGTCATCACGGATGTTGGAAGGACAACGCAAACACTACTGCGCTGGTCCCCTCCCCTCCCGCCATAGCCACACTCTCGGAAGATGTCCAAGACCAACCAGGACCCGCGCTGGGGCTTTCTTGATGCAGCACCAACCAACAAAGTGAAGATGAAGGTCGACCATAGCCAAGGTGAGTCTTTCTACGTCGGTTCCTCTCACTCTCCATCTTCCTCACCTCCTACTCCCTTCTACTTCCCCTCTTCTCCCTCTGGCATGGGGCACTTTACACTCTGTCACCATAGCCAGGTCTTAGCCCTACTGCTGCTACTACTCCATAGCCATGGAGGTCTTCACATTCACCCTCCAGTTTCACCTTCTCCTGCAAATGCTCCACCGACTTCCCCCTCTGGGCGGAGCAGCACAATGCTCCCCTGTAGAATGAACCAAAGAGAGCTCTACCACTCTTGGCACTGAACAGTATACTCTTTTCCTACCACTGACTCCTGGCCGAATTTCACTGCAGCTCAGCCTCACAGCTTCACTTAGGCTGTTTTTTTTTTTTGTTTTTTTTTTTTTTTTTTAACACATCCCCACCAGTGTTAGTGGTGCTGATAAGAGCAGACACCACTAGCACCTGGGGAGAGGCTCCATCTATTGGTGGGGAGCATCACCTGCAGGAAAGCGGGTCCAGCGTCCCCTATACAAATTGAATTTGAAGTACCTCAGAAAACAGTTGTGGGAAGTTCCTGCCAGCATTGATTACCCTGGGATCCAGGGGATTGACTGAGCAGGATATTGGAAGGAAGGAGGAACCTCTTCGCCCTGAATCCGGCATCAGATACATCGCTACACACTAGTTCCCCCTTCAAATTTGAACTACGACTGTCATGTGCGTAAGAGCTACTGGTGGGTTTTTTTCAGAGAAAGCAAACTGAGAAAAGCTCTGGTGTCTGGCACGCAAAGGGGCTCCAGATAATAAGTTGGAATGTCAATGGTCTAGGAAACATTCTAACCAAGAAAGACAAGCTCAGAGATATCCGGACGGGCCTGGTGGGGAAGGATCTTCCCAAACCCGATCTTATACTCCTCCAAGAGACCCATCTGTCCAATCTGAACAACCACACAAAGATACAGCAGAGGATGGAGAGAACGGTAGGGGGATGTACATTTGCATTGTGGTCCAACAAAGAGGGCCAAAGCAAAAAAGGGACGGCGATACTCATCCCGAAACATCCAAGATCCTGACCGAGGGACAGATCCTGAACATCGAGGGGGACAGTGAGGAAGGGAGATGGTCTTGGCTGGACATTAAATGGCAAGAAGAAGACCTGAGAATTCTCAACCTATATGCACCAAATACGGAATCTGAAAGATTGATCTTCTTCGAGAACATCAAAACCCTCATCCCCAAGCCACAGCCGATAATCATCGCAGGTGACTGAACACGACCCTGGACCCAAACCTGGACCGGATCTCAAGAACAGCACTAATGGGACCCGCAAGAGCGGGTACCCGGATTCGGATCCTGATGACGAAATTCGAACTCATCGACCCTCTCAGGTCAATGCACCCGGACAAAAAGGTCTTCTCCCAGATAAGGAAAAAACAAGTCAACCGGACATCACCGTCCAGGATAGACTGTTTCCTCATATCCGAGAGCCTACTAGGCACAGTTAACGACGCCGATATCCTCCCATCGGCAGCTTTCAAAGGACTGGACCACAAACCCGTTCAATTGCTGCTCAACTTTAATGTACCAGTCGAAACAGGCCAGGGATTTTTCAGGCTGAATAACTCCCTCTTAAATACCGAAAGAATGTCGGCAACAGTCAAAGAAAACTAGGCCCTCAATAAACAGCGAGAGTCCAAACAGACAAACACTCACCAATGGTTCATCGACAGCTACACAGAACTAACACAGACAGTATCAGCGGAATCCCATGTTGCTAGAGACCGCAAGAGGAGAAGAGAAGAACTCCAATTTGCAATATCGGTTGCAGAAGCAAATCTGGCGGAAGATCCCTCCAGCGGATTCTACCAGGAACTACTAGACGACACCAAAGAAGAGCTAAATGAGTGGAGAAGATGGGAACTGAGAGGTCTGCAACTACGAGCAAGGATGGCAGACTACGCACTCAACGAGTCCATGACAAAATTCTTCTTCTCCAAAATCAAAGCGAACGCGAGGAACAACATGATAGAGGCCCTCAAAGACCCAACAGATCAAGGGAACACCAAAACAACAGGGCCTGAGATGGTAAGGATAGCCACGTCATTTTACGCAGATCTATACGAATCAAAGACACCCTCACCCCCGACCACAGCGAACTTAGCAGCCCGCCAACTCATGCTCTCGTACCTCGACAAAACCATTTCGATAAGTCAGGCGGAAGGCCTGGACAAACCCCTAACCCTAGCCGAACTACACATAGCCCTGACCCAGATGGGAATGACAAAGCCCCCGGCATCGACGACCTCTCTAAAGAGTTTTGGAGATGCTTCTGGTCGACCCTGGGAGACGACCTGCTCGACTTTTTCAATAAAAGCATGCGAAAAGGAGGCCTAGGTAAGGAACTGAGCACCAGTGTGGTCTCATTGCTGTACAAGAAGGGAGACAAAGAAGACCTGAAGAACTACAGACCCATTTCTTTACTAACCACACCCTATAAAATCCTCGCCAAGGCTCTCGCAAATAGGATGACAAAACTAACGAACAACTGCTTTCACATCGACCAAGCTGGCTTTATCCCGGGCCGGTATATACTGGACAACGTGATGACTCTGAACGAGGCAGCAAAAAAGATCAGGGAAAAAAGAATGAAGGCAACAATCCTGTTCTTCGACTTCGAAAAAGCCTACGACCAAGTCAACTGGGAATCTCTCCATTCATGCATGGAGAAAATGGGGGTAGGCCCTAATTTCATAAATTGGGTGAGAATTTTGTACTCAAACGCAACAGGCAGAGTCCAGGTCAATAGCATCCTATCGGAAACCTATCCAATATCGCGATCAGTCAGACAAGGCGACCCATTGGCTTCGCCCATATTCCTCTTCATTATGGAAGCCATAGCTTCCTTCCTCCGGAAAGATCCGTCCATCGATCACCTCATAGAACGAAATTTCAACCCGCTACACGACTTTGCCCTAGCCACTGCACTCATGTTCGCGGACGACCTCATGGTCCTCATTCGCGCCAATAACAGCTCCTTCCAAGCACTAGTAAGAGCAATGGAAGCCTTCAGACTGACATCAGAAATGAGGGTCAACTGGAACAAAACTGAAGGGTGGTGGCTAGCAGACGGTACCCCTCCCCAACCATCTGACACAACCACACCGATGTCATGGACCACGGGAGAGCAAGCACTACGGTTCCTGGGCATCATGATCAATAAGGAAGGAGTATGGCCAGGAATGGGCCAGAACCTAATCGCCAGGGCAATCACTCGCCTGGCCCTCTGCAAAAAAGCTCAGGCCTTACTAATCGGACGCGCGTTACTAGTTAACACGACTATCTTCTCCACATTGTGGTACATAGCATCCATCTGGTCCCCCCCTTACGACGACCTTAAGAAGTTGAAAAACAGGGTGAGGTGCTATCTGTGGACATGTGATCCCAATAGGACTACTTGTATCAACAGGGTCACATGGAACCACATCACTAGGAAACCACAGGAAGGGGGCCTCGGGCTAATCGACCCTAAACAGGAATCCATAGCAGTGCAGATGAAATGGATTATCAAGATCCTGACCAGACAGCTCCTCCCGTGGACCCAGATGGCGCTAGACAGCATCAGAAACTTGGCTCCCATCAACTCCCCCCCGAACATGAATGGTCTACACTGACTCATGGCAAAGGACTGGACACTCAAATCAGGCAGATCGCGCAGGAGAAACCCTGCACAGCTTATCACAAACCCCATTCAAACAATCAGCTCATATTGGAGTCCCACCATCAAAGTCTGGCGCAGAATGATGCCAAGCAAACACGGAGCACCAGGAAACAGAGAAGAGGTCCTCAGACAACCTCTCTTCTGCAACCCCTGGATCACCGACCCCAGTGGAGTAGCATGGACGCTACGCTCAAAAGACCGAAGATGGCTATCCTGGGTAGAAAAAGGTGTGTGGAAGGTCAAACACAACTGGGCAGAGGACCAAGGACGATGGGCTACAAATCAGGAACTACGCAATGTCTTAAAAGGCTGCCACTCCCTCTCTGACAACTTGACACTGATCCAGAAGAGTATCCCAACACAATGGCTCCCACTCTTAAGAGAGGAATTCACGTGGAAATCCGGGGACTAGGGCATACTCGTGTCCCAAACCCAGCCTACCAGAGCATATAGATTCGTCGCTAGAACCAACCCACCCGGCTACCTATCCAAATTCTACTCCTACCCCATCGCTAATCACAACAAACACGAGCTGGAAATCCAGAATAGAGATCCCCAGTGCGACACACTCGAGACCTTCCGTCTGAGAAAAGTGAGAGTTTCAAAGAACAAACCCTGGAAAATCTTCCAACCGGACGGACCTCAGCATTTCAGAGCTAGAATTCGACCCGAAAGAATGGGTATTGAAACAGGGTAAGTCAGGGAGAACGAGAACGATAGAGGAATATGATGTCAAATTCGGTTATGAGTTGGGCCTACAAACCACAGACCCGGATCCCAGACTCAAGGAAAATGGAGGGAGATCCTGAACCTGGACCCTTTGGTCCCCATATCCATCCCGTGGTCGAAGTTCCTGTCCATTAGACCGGCGAGGATTTGAAGCATGCAATGGCTCTTAGTGCACGCATCACTGCCAACCAATCAATGGCTCCACAAGAGGAGAAAACACACAGACCCCGACATCACTGAGCTATGCAGACCATGCACAGACAACGTCCCGGAAGACATACGCCACTGCTTCCTGTACTGCACTGAAGCAGCATGGATTTGGAACAAGGTGCGCAACTTGTGGTCCATCCTCTTCTCATCACCCCCCCGGCCCACAACTCCCCTGAACATCCTGCTCCTATCTAACAACACTAACAATCTCAAAGGCGGCAAGGAAGTTTGGTTCCAGCTACTCAGGAAGTTGGCTCTATGGGTAATCTGGACGAGGAGATGCACCAAGACGATCGAAGGAACTGAGGTGCCAAGAGAAGAAATGTGGGCTCTACTGTTGGGAATGGCTGAAACTAAGATTCGGCTCAGATGGAGGGAAGTGTCATCGACGGCGAAAGTCAGACCAGAAAGGATAACCACAAAGAGACGGGTGTTCTTTACAGACTGGCTTCTACAGGGAAGGATTGCCACCGTGGCAGATAACGGACTGGTTTGGAAGAAATGGCACAGCACAGGGACAGGGACCCAATGAATGGCAAACTGAGACTACAATCTCAGCAGTATAGACAACTCTCCTCTTTTCTTGCTTCATACGAAGTTATGACAGAGTCACAGTAGCCTCTGAGAGGAAAAGTGGTAGGGCAAGCTGATAGTCAATCCTCCTCATAGGGAGCAATCAATGCTGGTCAGGGTTCCTTGACGGAAGAAAGCGTGAGAGTGTTCACCATGTATTCCAATTTTTGACGTGCCGGTGGAAAGGAACCGGACTGACGCTCCCCAGAATGGACACAGAGCCAGGACCATAAGGACCTGTTTTAAAAAAAAAAAAAAAAAAAAAAAGCAAGCTTCGGTGTCCAGAGGATTAACTTTGCAGAATGTTGAGCAATAGCCACTGATGTTAAGAGCTAGTTCCTCCTTCCCTCTTCTGCCCCCCCACACCCCACACACCTTAACTGTGCCGGATTCCTCCCCCCTCCTCTGCCCACACACCCATCCTTTTCCTCCCTTTCTCCTCTTCCCCTCCCCATTTGTTGCTGCTTGAGTGTGCCTCCGATGTCCTGCCAGCCTTAATTGCCCTGTTACCGGGGGATTAACTGAACAGGGTTATTGATATGAATACTGAAATGTATGCTGGATAGCAGAGCCGCCTCTTCAGTCTGCATTTGACCGCCTGATCGCACATGTTCCCTAGCGGCTAGCTCCTACCACTTTTGGACGCATGTTGATGCCCATCATCCTGTGGTCCTGCCAGTGGGATTGCTCGCTCCGCTCACTCTGCTCCATACCATTGCATATCAACCATTGCTAGTCGGTGGGGCGGGAATGGGTCCGGAAATTATGTGGGTGGTCGCAACGGGACATCCTGGCCCACCTTAGTCCAGTCTTTGAAACAAATACAATAGTCTCTCTTGACTTCCACTTGATTGTCCTTCTGGGTGCGCCTGCCCTCCCATCGGACGGATGCAATCCAGCCCCCGTTCACACTGCCCAACCATTCCTTCGAGAATTGATGGATTGCTTGTGTTATGTCTTTTACTAGATGAAACAACTCAAGTTGGTTTTTAACTTTATGCCACTGTACCATAAGTTCTTGTTGAATGTATTGCTTTATCCTCCTCGATGTCGTGGATACAACGCTTTCTCCAAAGGATCCACATGACCGCTCTCCTCCCTAACTCGAACATGTTGTTTTCAAAAGCATTGTCAGTGGGAGAGGTCCATGCCTCGGATAGTATGGCCCTCCAATCCCAAGGTCAGTCGGACCCTATGCCCAACAGTGTCCATATCCTGTCCCACCATCGCCATGTAAGAACAGCCCCCGGACACTGCATAAATACATGCTCTATGGTTTCCGGGATTTTGCGGGAGGGGAAGGCTGAGTGACACGACTTACACCATGGTAGCGCCCTCCCTTTCTGCTCCAGGTATGTACGATCTATCAGCCAGTCGTTGGTGGGCTCTCCATCGAGCTTTCACCATTTCTTTTATGCTCACCTTTGGTCGCAGCAGACCATACGCGGCCTTCACCGTTAAAAATAATATAACTTTTTACTCTCCCCCGACCTGTGTTTTCGTGTAGGGGCCCATTGGCATTCCTCGTGGTCCAACGGGAGTTTTGCCATGGGGGTGTCTGGCTGCTATGCGATCCACACGTCCTTGTCCCGCAGCACACGAATCCTGTGCAGGTCGGTGTTTCTCCACCATCTCCTCACATCTGGAGCGTACCGGGTGAGTACATTGTCCTTGTCAATGTGGAAGAGATTAACCAGGGATTCGTCCGGCCGTACCTCTACCACATTACCACATTGCCTACGCTTTCCGGATCACCCGGGGCCGCTACCCAGTCTCCTTCTGCCAACCGCGGCCCTTTGATGCGCACCCAGTCTAGGGGGATAGCAAAGATCAGCGATTCGATATGCTCCTCTACATTGTGACAATGCTTTAGTGTAGTCCTTAATTGTTGTGCAGATTTTCAATCCCCTTTCTCTGTATCCCATAAGTCTTTTATTCTGGTTCTGCCTTTTTTGACCCAGCTGCTCCACGGAGTACTTGAACTACGATACACCCTTCTGTGCCAGTCTGTTATCCTCCTATTCCCAAAAAAAGGTTGTCGTGCCACCTCTTCCCACCTGGACGGTGGGGGTTTGTCAGGCAGCGGGAGTCTGCGCCAGACTTTCAACACGCGGGCCCAGAAATCGTCCCGGACCAGATCCAAGCGGGTTGTGTCGCGGCACACGGCTTGGCCCCTTCGAGGAGACCTTGGCACCGTCCAGAAGAGGTCTTCCAACCAGGTTAGTGGATGCACTCCTTGTGGAGCTTGTGGGGCAGGTCTAGCTATTTGTTCCAGCGCAAGGGCCTGCCACGGGAGACGCAGAGTGAAGAGTAGCCTCCTAACCCATTGAATTGTTAATGGGTATCCGGGTCCAGGATCCGCAAGCCCCCTTTATCTTTGGGTTGGATCACCGATTACCAGGCCACCCTACTAATTACATTCGGGAGCTCCCCATTGCCCCTCCATAGCAGGGCCGATAGTTGTTGTTCTAGCAATTTGACGGCCTCCTTGCTGAGGGCCCAAATTGCGGATTTGTACCAGAGGGCCGCCAATACTACGTTGTTGATCGCCAATGCCCTGCCAATGAGGGAAGTGTGTTGGTCTTTCCACTGGGCCAGCTTCGCGAAAGCAGGTTTCAGAATCCATTCATCGTTTGAAGCAGGTTTGCCCAAAGTCGTTAACATAATTCCCAACACTCTAACTGGGGCCGTTTCTGGG
>BFEA01000003.1:10006081-10016949 GCA_003427395.1 Chara braunii
CAGGTTTCAGAATCCATTCATCGTTTGAAGCAGGTTTGCCCAAAGTCGTTAACATAATTCCCAACACTCTAACTGGGGCCGTTTCTGGGAGCCACTTAACCCTTGGCAGCTCAGGGGGGCGTACCCCTTGGTGGTGAATCCACCACCCCAGGGTTTTATTTCCCCAGTTAACGGTCATGTCTGAGACCGTTGTGAACTGGTCAAATAATCGCCTGATCTCTTCCATGTTTGTTGCGGTTGCGTCGACTATAAGTGTGAGGTCATCAACAAACATCGAACAGATAGGGATCGCTTCTTCTGGGATGGCGGAGACTTGCAGTTTCCTCAGGTTTTTGTTGGCTCTGAGGTTCGCCGCCAGTGCCTCCATCACAATAATAAACAAGAAGGGCGCCAAAGGGTCCCCTTGGCAAACCGACCGTTGTAGCGGGAATGGTGGCGCTATTCTTTTGTTAACTTGGACAGATGTAGTGGCGTTGAGATGCAGTATTTTGGTCCAGCGTCGGAAGACAGGCCCGACGCTCATTTTTTCCATGCATTTGTCTAGAAAAAGCCAGTCGACGTGCCTTTTCAAAGTCTATGAAGACCACGGCCGCGCCCCTACTGCTGCCTTTCCGGGCGCTAGGCCTACCGGGGGTTCCTGCCTTTTGGCGGGAACATTGGCAGCCTGCATGTCTACCTCACCGCCTGAATCTCACCTACCAGAAATCTGGATTCGGGCCTGACTACTCATGACCTTTGTAGCGGCCCTTTGTTGGGCCTGCCTAAGCTACTGGAAAATCCTTGCCAAGTACTACCCGCCCTCTGCTTGGTCCCGGTCCGTCCTAGCCTCTTCCCGTTTTCAGTCTTGCCCCTGTGGTTTCCTAGTTCCTACTCTACTGCGCCTCGGAAAACAGAAACACAGAGCAAACACACGGGCACACAGCAACCATCACACGGGGACTTGCACACATGCATGCACAAAAAAAACTTCACTCACATACGAAATTCTCAACAAATCAGTCTAGCATGCAGCAATACTCAGAAGACAACAGAAATATCAGGCTGAACAACTCAGTCGGTAGACCGATTAGGTGTTGAAATACAGACCCAAGTTCGAATCCAGATGCAATAAGAAGAACAGGAAAAAAAAGAAGAAGCAATGGGAATGATACAGAGTAGGATTACAAGGATGATGCGAGAAAGGACTCAAACGAGGACTCCCCCCCCTCAACCCGACACTCTCGAGGGGGCTTCTTTTTTGTGCGGGCATTGTTACCCGCACCACCCGCACTGTCGGAGACAAGCTAATCAAAGGTGCATGGCCCATGAGCAAGGAAAATGAGCAATAGCGAGATGACAACAAACCAAATGCACAATCACATTGAAGACCAGATAGTATCACAGTGACCAGAGAGTAGCATTGCACCAATATAACACCAATGAAGAATCGTAACACTGAAAACCAATGTCAATGAGAGCTATCTCTCGCCACCACCAACATGAGTATCCAGGCCCTATCTTCCTACTTGGCGCTCGGCGCCCAGTCTACTCCCTACACAGCTACTACTAGCCTACTAATTGACAATGCAACTGTTGACGTCAGCAGCCAGCAAAGTACTTGGAGATGTCGCCCGTAGCAGACCACCACCAATACCAGGTATGTGCTCTCACATCGTCATCATCATCATCCTTCTCTCTCTCCCTCGTCTTACACCCACGTCTTCCCTCTATACACCTGAAGACCACCCCTGCGCCTCACTGCAGTCCAAACCCGCCAGCTATGGTGGTTGGGCTATGCCTCTGCCCTCAGCAGCGCCCTCCTCCTTCACACGACCACATGTGCCCACGCCTTGCCTCTCAGCGCCTATAGCAGCCCGCAAGCGCTTGCTCCAGCAGCGTTGCCGCTAGGCATGCAATTGCGTGAATGCCCATGCAATTGCGTGAATGCCCCGCCAGACAGCGAGCTCTTTCCTATATGGAATGAGCCTGCCTCATTCGGCAGCCTGGCTGGACTGGCCTGGGTCCAGAAGCTTCCGGTAGGCCCCAAGATGCTTCGCCTCTCTTGCAGCTACTGGGCCTTATTCGGTTGGGCCTCCCAACTGTCTGTGCATGAGGCTGCGATTCTCGTGCAGAGCCTGCATCATTTTGGAAAGGCCTGGAAGGCCGTCGAAAGTCTCTCGCTGCTCGGCCTGTGTTTTCCTCAACCAACTGGCGCGACGATGTTGGTGCGAATACCCTTACAAGGGTATCCGCCCTGTTTTTTTTTCGCAAACGATAGGAAATAAGTTTGGTTTAAAGTTTTAGGTATACCGCACAAGGCGCGGCTGTGTCTATTAATTTGCGTTGACTAGATGGTTGACTAGAGTAGAGGGTGTGTGGGCCCGCAGGCTTGAGGCGCGCATGCTTTTATTTGTTGATGATTGAAGAACCGGCGTGATTGCAGGTCGGATTTTTATTTTCTGATTTAACTAGGACTAAAGAGATTTTGTCTTTTGATTGATGCGCTTGCCTGTGACTTGTGCGTATGCACGGAGGACGACACCGACAACAATGTGATTTTGAAAACATTTCGATAGATCTGCGCGTCGCGCAAAGTCGGGTCATTTTAGGTGGTCGTCAAATTAGACCCAGACTTGGACCTAGCACTATTGGTTACAGCGTCAGACTTTCAACACGGAGATTCAGGGATCGAAGCCATAGGGCAGCGTCGCAGGAGCATTGGAGCCACGCTAAGTAACCGTGGGGTTGAGGGCCCGACGGGGCTATCCCCCTTGGTTTTGCCGTCAGCAGGCGTTTCTTTTTTCGCGTTTCATCATATTCTGACGATTAAAAGTTTTTAAACATTCTATATTTTTTATTGTAGTACTATTTTTCCACTCCAGCGTTCCTTGACTCAGAGGAGGCGCCGAATTTAAAAGGCCGTCACAACGGTCCAGGGTGCTGTTGAGGGACTGCAGCGGCGCCGCGGCAAGCTGCGGATCGTGGGGAACCCCTCTCCACTTCGGTCTTAAAAGTTTTCATTCGGATACTTGTTACTACCATCTAGATCTACGCCGAGCCGTTTTCACCCTGGCCCACACCTGGGCATACATCAGACCCGTGCCTTCGGGTGCGCGGCCTGCTCAGACCACACTGGAGGCGTGTACTCGTTCGTCGGACATTAAGTATAGAGGCGAAATATTTGAACACTCCGCCTAGTAGCTGGTACCCTCCGAAGTTTCCTTCAGGATAGCTGGGGCTGCCAAGGTAGCTGGCGTTAGGAGTCAGTCGCGCCGACTGAATCGGCCACTCTCCCTAGCGGATATCGCCGTCTTGACTAGCGGCCTGCCGACAGTAGCGACCGGTGCCTTTCTGGAATCCGGAGTTAGCACACAAACGCCCACTGACTGAGACGGGAAGAGGAACGGGCGATGGGACCAGATTGCGTCCGATGCGACGAGCACTGAGGTAGGGGGAGCCGGCTGTGATCGGGCATTGCGCCAGCACGAACGACGTCGGTGGGATGAAAGTCGGAATGAAGGAACCAGGCAGCGAGTGAAAGGTTTGGGGGACGAGATCGATATGCTGCGCTGAGCAAGGGGGGCAAACGCAGTCAGGAAGGAAGGGAAATAAAGGGAACGAACCCGGACAGGGAATAGCGTCGGGTGCATGCAAATAAGAGTTGGGACTGCAAGGCAGGAAAGGAGTAAGTATTTGCTCATCTGGAGGGCGATTTCGGCGAGGGAAGAGGCTAGATAGGGGTTTTTGAATGGGGGCGAACCCGAATTTAGTGTTAGTTTGAAGATGAGTTAGTAGGTCAGATAGTGGAAGAGAAAACCGGTGCGCGGGCTATGGTGGAGAAGATAGTGCGAAGCAAGGAAATGACGAACACTTGCCCCTCTCGACTCCTAACGAAATCAGGTAAGAAAAAGTGTTATTCCGATATTTTTGAGGTAGGGCGAATCGGAATATGAAGTTAGTCTTGGTGATAGGTTAGTAGAAATAAAGTTAGAAGGAAGAAACAGTGCGCCGAGCTATGGAGGGAAGATATGATGAAGAAGAGGGAAACGGGTATATCTCACCCGATTCTCGACGGATTCGGTCGAGGTAAAGTGTTAGCCTGAGGTTCTAGGATAGGGCGAATCCGAATTTGAACTTAGTTTTAGGGGTAAGTTAGTGATTTCGGAGGTTAGTAAGAAAAGTTGTGCGCGGGGGATGACGGGAGCAGTGGAGGAGCGAAGTGGAAAATGTGCATTACGCTCGTTTCTGGGTGCAATCGAGCGATAAAGGATGCAAAATAGGGGTTCTTCAGGGCTGCGAGATGGGTTATGAGGCCAGTTTAAGAAGTCAACGGACAGGTTTGGAGCCACGATAGATAGGGGCTGCACTCAAATAATCGTTGCTAGGAGAAGATGAATCTGTCCGCAGTAAAGCGGAAGATTCATTCCCTTTCTGCATGAGTTATAAACAATAGGGAACGACTCATAGATTGTGATTGCCTAACTCCCCTTTCGAGGTTCGTCACGATGTGAGCAGGGCCTCTTTGCGGTGGAGAACGACTTCAGTGCCTGCGGGTCGCACTCGCCTTCGTAGTCATGACTGTTCCGCACTTCGCATTTTGCTGCGCTCGATCGAATCCGCTCCATTCTGTTGTCGCTCGGGCGTGCTATCGTTTTGACGATCGAGTTGATCGTGGGCGTCGTTCCGCTTGCAATTATGCTCAACCCCATTTGAGTGTCTAGCTGTGCTTACTTTCGACGCCGCATTCCTGCCCTCTGCATAATGGGTAGTCATTGCGACTGATGGTAGGGCCCACCTGCCTGGCTAAGAGACCCTTACGCTGTATATATTCGGACAAGGTCTTCAGACATAGTAGGCAATCGAAGGGAGAGGGTGAAGATTGACAGATTGCGAGCACTTTCTTGATTCTATGGGTGGTGGTGCATGACCATTCTTAGTTGGTGGAGTGCATTGTCCGGTTAATTCCGTTAACGAAAGCAAGGATTGACAGGTTGAGAAGCGGGGAAAGGGAAGGTTGATGATGAAAGACGCACGAACCTGGACTTGGTGGTGATCTGCAAAGTCGATAGCTTCATACACCTCTGTTGTTACTACCGACCTCAATACACTGCCAAATTGTAGATTGCTACCAGCTCGGTAGTGGTAGCCGGTGTACTGAGCGCCAAGAAGGAATGGAGTTGCGGAGCTTGAAGACTTGCCTGTTGGCTGGCATACGGCCCATTGTGCAGATCAGCGCGGTTGCCGAAAGGGCGTGAGATGCAGGCATGTTTTGCTAGCCGGTACGTTGTTTGCTGTCGGGTGGAGTAGCTGGAGACGAGCCACGAGACAACAAGCTTTACCTGCGAGACGTGAGTGGCTTGCTTCATTTTAATAGTGAGGTGAGGAAAGGGCTATAAAGAAAGGGGGCTAAGCTTGTGGCGCACAACCCATGTTTTGAGCGGGGGTCAGGACGTTTCAAGCCGTGAATATTGCGGGGGATTACGGCGGCTTGGAGAATCACCAGGGAGGTCAACAGTTGGCAATTGGACTCCGGTTTGACCAAGCTGTTGCGCATGTTAGCTGCCATTGCGGGGCCCTCATGCGCTTCAAGACAACAAGGCCCTCTCCTGGGAGTTGAGTCTGTCCCCCTCTCGTATCTCGAGAGTCTCAAACCCCTATTTCTACCCTTCTTACTCTAAGTCTAATCCAGTTCTAAGGGGAAGGCGACAAACGGGATTGCAACCCGTAGGGCCGCAGCAAGACTCTGTGGGGAGTCAGCCCACCAATTGCGGGAGCTCTGCCGGGACTCAGGAGGAGTTCTGGAGGCAGGGAATTGAAAGGTAACCATTGTTTCCCCTCTATAAACCCAGTTATAACCCTTATCTGTATTCCTTGTTACATTTTGACTGAATATACTGCATGCCCCTTTACTTTGACTTTACGTTTGACTTTCAGGACAAAACCAGACTAGGTAAAGGAATGTATGCACAATGTCAGTTTCAGTTTTGATTGTTTGACTGAAAACAGATTGTGGGATTGCATCTGGGGGAAGAATGGGAGAAAGGTTGTATTGCTTGTGTCTGACTGGGTCAACCAAAGGCTGGGCAAGTCTCCATAAGTTTGGGGAGGCCTAGTGCTATGTTTATTTTGAATTGTCTGGAGAACCAGACATGTTCCATAAGTTTGGGTGGTCTGGTTGCTCTGATTTGTGAGGGCGGACCGTGAATGACTTTTTAGGGACCAAGCATGTTCCATAAGTTTGGGTGGTCTTGGTCCAATGCCGCGCACATGCTGGAACCAGAAGGCTATAACTTTGACTATACTTTATTACTATTCTACTTATGAACAGGCTAGTCAGACAGGGTTCCATAAGTTTGGGTGGTCTGACTATAACTTATCACTAACTTAAGAGAGTACTAACTAAGAATAAACTTGTGGTACGAAGGGGCAGACTGAATCTTGAGCTAAAGATGATCGGTTCAGTTATATGCTACCTCAAAAGACTAAGTGCAGATAATTATATAAAGTTGGGATACTTAAACAGTTCAGGGCGACTAAGGTGGCCTAGTCATATGCTCAAAGAAGAGAAAAGTTGTTGTGCCCTGTGTTTGTGTATACTCCATGGCTGAGCGAGACATGTTCCATAAGTTTGGGTGGTCTAGCTTTATGCCCTATGTAAGCAGGGTATAAAGGGATAAATCATTGAGAGACTATGAACTGTTGTTTGATAAAGTTGACTTTGGGATGGTGAGAGTACTTACCTTTGTGGTTTGGCCTGCATGTGGTTGAGTTAGACTACTACTTAGTTTGAGTTTCAGTTCGATAGGTAGTTGCTTTAGTTGCTCGCCGCGTGCTAGAGCCATAGGAGTTAGTTTCAATTCCTGCATTTTCTTAGTTAAGTTTTTTTTTACTTAGATCAATTTCTGCATCTTCTGAGATCTTTTATTATACTTGGTCTTGTATAAATCTTGGTAAGCCACTTTCTCTACGGGAAGCGCTGTCGAAATTTCTACAAAACCAAGGAGTTAGTCAAACTTTGTCTTTTCTAGGGTCCAATTTTCTGACTTTTGGACTAGTAAAAATTTGGAAAACCTCCTTTTCTAAAGCGAGTGTTGCCCAAACTTTTGCTAATTCAGGGAGTTAGACAAAATTGGACCTTGGGAAATCAAAGTCATTTTCTTATTATGAACTTAACTTTGTATAAATCTGGGAATAACACTTTCTCTACAGGAAGCGCTGGCGAAATTTTTACAAATTTAAGGAGTTCGTTAATTTTTTGTCTCAATTGAACTTAGGTTTGTCATAGGTTCATATCTGACTTAGTATAAATCTGGGAAACCTACCTTTCTAAAGGAGATGCTGTCCAAATTTTTACTAATTCAGGGAGTCAAACAAATTTTGACTTTCCTGAATTAAAGTTTGATTTTTGTTTTCATATTTGGGTTATTATAAATTCTGGAAAGACACTTTTCCTACGGGAAGCGTTGCCGAAATTTTCTTAGTTTACAAGAGTTAGATTATACTTTGACAGGTGGTAATTCTCGCAATCCACCCTAAATAGAGGAGATGCTGCCATAGGTCTGCCTTACGTTGGGTACTGGCTTAGAGGTAGGCCTAGGTTTAGTTGCAAGAGAACCTTGAGTGAGATTGTGATATGGAGATTATTATCCATTGACTTATAGGTTTAGCTTGGGGATTGGCCTTTCATGTGTTACAAGTCCTCTTGATCGTTTGATTCAAGATTTGGACTAGATTCAACCTGATCCTGCTGGGATCTTCTTCTGTTATCACTGATAACAGGTCCATTGCCAATTCATCGATTTACGATTCAACTCCAATCCACTCCTGCCACTCAACCTAAAGGCTTTAGCCCTGTGGTTTGAAATGTTTTATTGTGTTTTTACCCGGACTTTATTGAATGGCCATTTAACAAAGGTATTGAGTATTTTATTGTTGGAAGGGTGTGCTAAGGTTGAGGTTTGTGTGGCTAAAGCAAGGGGTGTGAGTGCAGAGAATGGTTGAAGTTGACCTAGCGTAGTGCATGGACTCTTGGTTGAATCTTTGATGTGATTGCAAGTATGTTTGGTGTCTCAGACTTTGGATTTGACTGCCTGTGATCATATACACATTTATGGCTAAGAGGAGTCCCGTTGTGATTGTGAGAAGTGATCGCACCCTGTTATCCTTTGCTTTTTAAAGGTTTTTATAATTGGACGTTGTAGTCCGTGGCAGCCGTCAAAGTCAAACCCCTTGATTTCTCTCCAGGCCCTGGATGATGCAGCTGGTCTCCATGCCAATAAGAGACGATTGCCACCACAGGTACGAACCTGTGTACCACCTACTCTCCGCAGGGTGCAGAAGAGGGTGTGGTTCTCAACCGCACTTGGCGGTTGTCCAGCATCCAGAGATCAAGGCGCGTGTCAGCCGACACTTGAGTGTCGAATGCGACCCTCGACATTAACGAGGACCGCATGAGTATGGGTACTACATAGTACGCCATCATTGCGACTGCTTGCGTATGCTTGCATGGCAAGTCGATATGAGGTTAGCCCTACGTCCGCGTGGTTTATACTAAGTCTCGCGCGCAACGCCCATCCAATTTTTGCATAGGAGAGTTATGGGATGGCTATTAAGGGACTAGGAGTGTTCTCGCGTTGTTTGTCCTGTGTTGTTTTGTATATGTGCGAGAAAAGGTTAACCGACCCCCCATTTTTCAGGTCAATTTATAAGAAAACTATAAGGCCATTTCAAGCAAACTCCACACCAATGAATAAAGTGCACTTCTTACTAACATATTTAAAAAAAAAAAAAAAAAAAAAAAAATTAAAAACACATAAAACAGCAACCCAAAAGTGCATTTTCAAGCAATTTTGGCATGAAGCACGTCATCCAAATTTCAGGATTTTCAGGCCTCCCAACAACACAAATTCTAATAACCCAAATAATACCAAATTTGCCAGACAGCAACCTTAAACCAAGACAAAAACAGGCAAAAAAACAAAAAACCAAAAAAACAAAAATTTTACCCCCAAACCCTAATTTCAGTTTTGGTCCCATTAGTCAGGAGCTGAAAATGGAGGTCCACGTTAACCATTTGTGATATGTGCGTGTATGTGTGCGTGTTTTTATTTTTATGTTCCTTAGAGTGGAGTACGTGTGGTGTGTAGGATGCGTCCTAGTCGACCGACGACGAGTCGCGCTTGGGACCTCAACCCCCCCAAGATGTCGGTTCGCGTGCGGGTCAGATAGAGGTGTAATACCACGCGTACCCCCTATGCTTCAGTGTACGAGAAACGCCCTCGACTGGTCCACCTCTGCGATTGCACCTGATTAGCTTTCGTATTGTGGACTGGTAGCTCGGCGGAGATACGCCCACCGAAGGGAGGTGACAGCTCCCGCAAGGTGGAGGTAAGTCGTACCTCGCATAGGCCCTATCCTGTCGTAGGGGCTTGTGAGAGGTATGGATGGCGCACTCGAAGCGGCTTGCGGAAGCTCCATATGCATTTGCGACGAGGATCAGACCGACTTCTACGTGGCGCGGCCGGGAGGGTCCCGCCCCGTTTTGTGCAGTGTCGGACCGATGCGCTCGACAATGAAACTGCCTGGACCCTAAATACGAAATTGACAGTCGAGGGCCTCTCGTGATTTGTTAGGCCCGCCTTCACTTAGGGCGGGCACAGATGCAACAGGGGCCCCTTAGGTCTGTCGAGGATCCGAATCCTCGCACATGGATGACCTGTCATGTTTGTCCAGCCAAGGAAATAAAAATGTAAGTTGTAAATATTGGGTCAAAAGTTCCACTGCAACGGTTGCCCGCTCACCCATTCAGTCTACTAAAGTGCCCACCAAACCTTGCAAGAGATGTTGTACATCACACGACTTTCCAACTTGAGTAATGAATTACCTCATGATGGATGACTGCAATCAGGACGTAGCCCGGTTAAAAATAAAAATAAAAAAGAAAGGTGAGAAAAAACAAATCATCCAGGCAGTGGCAGTGCGATTGCCAGAAAGTCAAATTGGTTGTCGTGGGGGCCGAACCTTCTGTGCTCTGCATGTCGGTCTGTGAAAAAAAAAAAAAATTGTCTGAGGACCTAACTCTTCTGTGGCAACTCGTGAAGCAAAAAAGACAAACTCTACAATCGGAGGGTCGACATTCCTTTTGACTCACGCGTAGGGCTTTGTCCTCCCGTAGCCCCCGCTGACCGACAGCGAGCAATGGGAGAAGTTCCTCAAGATCAAGGCCCATCATCAAATGCAGAAACTGATCTGCAGATAAAAGGAAGGAAGTCTGAGGTTTACTGCCGCGCAATGAGCGACAGAGCCGAAAGTCTATCTCAGCCGCCCGCACATTTTTTCATAGTCTCTAAGGGATCCTCTTGCTAATATTTATCAAATCAACAYAGGACTTCCCTTGGGATTGATCCATCCAAGTAATGTAAACGAATGTTTTCCCGATATAGCTGGATGCACATTCTAATCTTACGATTAGAGGGAACACCTTTGGCCGTGTTTTGTTAGAGCCCGGCCGGATCTATCTAATCCTGTTTTCTCCCCATGCTTTCTCACCTCAGCGTCAGTAGAGACCCAAAAAGCTGCCTTCGCTAAGAATTTGAAGCACTTACTCGAGGAATTGGTCCCCGGGTCATGAAAAAGTACTGGTCAAACTTGCTAGAATAGAGGCTCCCATGTCCCAAGACGAAAAACAGAAACTTTTTTTTCTAGTACATAATTAGTCGAGTACGAGATCCAAACTTTCACACCCTTGGTGATTAGTCGAGTCCTCTCCGAACCGTACAAGATAGTCACCTATCATACGGCTCTCCAACTCAACTTACAATTAGGATAGATAGATATTTCTGGATATAGGCCCCTTTCTCCACGAAGTGGGCGATGTTGAGTATAGCCTT
>BFEA01000003.1:10068600-10093127 GCA_003427395.1 Chara braunii
GGTAAACCGTAGGCAGAGAGGGAGAAGAGGACAACAAACGAGGGGCTGTGACAAACTATTTCGTCGGAGTTTCACCGACTCATCAGGAGGCTTATATATATATATATCGTATATATATATATATCGTATATATATATATATCGTCAAATAGTATATATATATATATATATTTTATTTTTTTTTTAACGTATTTTTAGGGTTATAAAAAAAATATTAAAGAAACAGGCCGCGGACAGGGCCTCATTGGCCGTGGCCGCGGCCGACTTTTTCGGCCGCGGCGGCCGAATTGCCCGGGGCCTAGGCCGAGGGTGTCACGTAGCAGGCGACTAAAACGGAGAAAGAGATTAGAGATCGGAGTGTCAGACTAGAGGGTAGGGAGGCAGACAAAGCTGCACTAGAGGGGTTAGATGACTCGACGTCTTGTCCATGCAGGCGCACATGGAGAGCAAAATGGATGCCATGCAGGACACCCTGGACCAGATTCTTCAAGCCTTGCAGAGGCCAGGAATCCGGGCAGAAGCTTTGCCATCGCTGCCATTCTCAGCGATGACAAGCCCCTATGCCGCTGAGTCCGAACCATCACCAAGTAGTACATCAGCAGCAGGCATGTCACAGACTGTTGCTTCTTCATCTTTTGGTCCAGCGATTGGAGCTACACCACAGTCGCCACTTGTCCCGCCAGCGGGACAACAATTACCTTGGTACCCCAACCCCCCCCCTGAAACCACCTCAAACCTTCTCAAGAGACAAGAAGGATGAGGCTCTCGACACGTGGTTGAGAACGGTTCCAGTATGGGTGATGGCAAAAACGACATCGATAGAGGAGGAAGTTATAACTGTTGCATCCTACTTAGAGGGTTCAACAACTCGCTGGCTTTATCGATTGGTAGCTTCAAAGGGGTTCGGCAGGAACATGGGGATTGGGCACAGACCCACACCCTAGAGAGCTTTATGGACTTAGTGGAGGCTCGATGGCACAACCCTCACCACGCACAGATTGCCACTGATGGGCTATTAAAGCTTGATGCTAGGAAGTACAAGTCAGTGCGAGAGCTTACCACTACCGTAGAGTGCCTGATTGTCGTCCCAAGAGTGGAATACAATCCACAAGTCTTGTTGACTACGTTCTTAAGATGTCTTCCCACAAACATCAAGAACTTACTGGCCAGCGAGGCTCGGCGTGAGTATCACACCTTTGAGACATTCAGTAAGAAGGCCCTAGATTTAGAGGCTACGCACGGGAGAAAGAAAAAGACTCCACAAGAGTGGAAGAAAAAGGGTAGTCGATTGATGATGGTTGATTCCGAAGGGAATCAAACTGAGATCGATGATGTTTCTGAGCTTGTGGAGGGAACAAAGTAAGACGACGAGGAGAGTGCTGAGGGTAGCAACCTCGCCGCAGCAGTAAAGACTGAGGCAGGTGGCCGCGGCAAGGGCGATCAGCAAAGGAGTCAGGGGCAAGCCGCCAACCCAAACAAAATAGCTGCTTGGGTAGGGGCTGGTTTGGATCAGGAAGTGTGGCGGGACCGTTGGTCAAGTGGAGCTTGCATAAATTGCGGCGAGTACGGCCATACGCAGTTTAAGTGCAAGAACCCGAAGGTCTTGCAGAAGATCCCTCCTAAGGGTGGGTATCCTTCTTCCCAGTCTGGGGCCTCTACGAGCTTCAACTTGGGAAACACTTAGGGTCGGTAGAAGTTGTAGCTGCTTCTACTCTTGTTGAAGCGGGTGATGTACCGTCCCCGTTTCAAGAGTTGGCCGGAGCTATTGACTCCTTAGTCACCCCGCAGACACATCCAGTCCCAACGATACTCTGTACGTTGGATGTGTTTGAAGCCTTAGAGGACCTTCAAGGTGAGTGGTCGGAAAGGGACCCTCGTGAGTCCTGGGTGGCACTAACTAGAGGTCCTAGAGGGGAGCACTTCGTTGTGGAAGTTGGTGTGGGCGATCGCAAGTGCGGCACCTTCATAGACATTGGCTCCACGCAAAACTTCATAAGTCGCGACTGCGTTGATAGACTACGCCTAAAGGACCTGGTGCAGCGCCTTAGTAGACCGGTAGCATCTACTTTGGCCAACAAAGAGCGCATGATGGTGGAGTACTGCGTTAAAGATATGGTCTGCACGTTCTCCTACCCATGAGGAGAGATAAACCATAAGATATCATTCCTGGTGAGCGACAATTTGCCCTCTGACATGTTATTGGGCATGTACTACCTCGAGGTTGCCAAGCCCCAGTTTGACTGGGACAAGAAGGTGTTGAAGCACGAGTTGCCTAATGGGAGGACCGTTAGACTGGCGAAGTATAAAGCCAGTAGGTTAATAGACTCCTATGAGTGCTTATGCCGATCAGCCTTCTATAACTATTATAAACAGAACCAAGCGGAAGGAATGTACTTAGTCTATGTCTCTACGAAAGGGGAGGCCGTTAAAACACCACCAGAGATAGAGACCATCGTCGCTAAGTACCCCGATCTGTTCGACGAGCCTACAGGAGTCGTAGACAGGGAGGTTGTCCATGCCATAGAGATCATCCCAGATAGCAAGACACCTAAGGGAAGAATCTATAGGATGGCTCCGACCGAGTTCGACGAGCTTCGGCGACAACTGAAAGAGCTCACAGAGAAGGGGTGAATTCGGCCTAGCACCTTCCCCTTTGGCTGACCAGTCTTATTCGTTCCAAAGAAAGGGGGAACACTAAGGATGTGCATTGATTATAAAGGCCTCAATGCCATCACCGTTAAGAACGCAGAGCCTCTACCACGCATCGACGACCTATTGGATAGGGTGCAGGGGTGTAAGTACTACACCAAGATAGACTTAAGATCCGACTACCATCAGATTGCCATAAGACCAGAGGACCAGCACAAAACCGCATTTCAAACTAGGTACGGTCTGCACGAGTTTGTGGTGATGCCCTTCGGCCTTTGCAATGCGTCGGGTACATTCCAGCAAGGATCTTCCATGACTACTTAGATAAGTTCGTTGTCGTGTACCTCGACGACATACTCATCTTTAGTAGAACTGTCAAGGAGCATGCTCAGCATGTAGACAAAGTACTATCCCTCCTTCGACGGCACAAGTATAAGATAAACGCAGAAAAATGCGCGTTCCGTCGCACTCGAATCTTGTACTTGGGTCATGAAGTATCCACGGATGGGATTAGGCCCGAAGATGCAAAGGTGGCTAGCATATGTGACTGGCCACGACCCCAGTCCGTGACAACTTCGTAAAAAAATATAGCACGATCACATCTCCCTTGACAGATCTAACTCGACTTGACACAGGGCTGGACCTATGAGTGTGAGGCAGCTTTCAAACGTTTGAAGCATGCTCTCACACACCATGGAGTTCTCATGTTGCCTGACCCGCAGAGGCCATTCATTGTTACCACTGACGCAAGCCAATATGGCATTGGCTCAGTGCTGGTTCAGCAGGAAGGGAAAAAGTTGAGACCGGTTGAGTACATGAGCAAAAAGATGCCATCAAAGAAGTTGGCAAAGTCCACCTATGAGAGGGAACTCTACGCTCTCTACAAGGCACTTGTCCACTGGAGGCACTATCTGTTAGGTAGGTTCCTCTATTTGAGGACTGACCATCATATCCTTAAGTGGATCAAGACCCAACCAGTTCTCTCTGATGCACTCAAACGCTGGACTGAAGTCATAAATCAGTATGACTTCAAACTAGACTGTGAAGGGAGAGTACAACAAGGTTGCGGATGCATTGTCGAGAAGGGCAGATTACCTAGGTCCGCTGGTTTCTGAATTTGGCTTATCTGAAGACGTGATTCGATCTTTGGGGGAAGCCTACGAGGAAGATCCCATCACGATGGACATCATCAACAAACTGCAAGCCAAAGACAAGGCCACCACTGGCGAGTTTGTGATGGTGGATGGGTTACTCTATCTTGAAAAGACAGGATTTAGGAGGTTAGTTGTTCCATCTAGGGAAGTTTTCCGTAGTTTATTTTTAGGTGAGTATCATGACGCAACCGGACATTTCGGCTACAAGAAGACTAGTGCTAATTTAGTCCAGCGATTCTGGTGGCCTAACATAATAGACGATGCAAAAAAGTACGTACAGACCTGCCAGGTCTGTCAGTGGGACAAGCCGCGGACACTCAAGCTCCGCTTGGGTTACTCGAGCCTCTGCCCATTCCTGCTGGCCCAAGACAGAGTATCTCCATGGACTTCATGGATACTCTCGTGACCAGCAAGAATGGCAAGAGGCACATCTTCGTCATAATTGATAGGTTCACCAAGTATGCTAGACTAATTGCCATGCCGAAGACCGCCAGGACTGAACATGTCATCAAGTTATTCATGGATAACTGGGTGCATGGTTTTGGACTGCCAAAGACAATCGTTAGTGATAGAGATGTGCGTTTCACAAGCGAGATGTGGAAGAAGGCCACTGAACAGATGGGCAGCCAGCTCAGATGACTTCTGGGAATCATCCCGAAGCAAATGGGCAGGCTGAACAAATGAACCGTGTGGTGCAGCATCTGCTGAGGCATTACATCAAGCCCGTCCAGGATGACTGGGATGAGAAACTACCTCTCATTGCCAGCCTGTACAACAATGTTGTACACAACTCCACCGACGTCTGCATCTGAGATGGAAGCCTAGATCTGCTCTAGACTTCCTCCTGCCTGAAAACCAAACTCCTGCAACTCCTGGAACCATTGAATTTGGTGTCCAGTATGAGAAACTGTTGCAGCAGACTGTCGAACACATCAAGAAATCTTAGGAGGCTATGTTTGCTTTTGAGAACAAACGTCGCCGACAGTCCACATTTCAGGTAGGGGAACATGTCTGGGTCAAGGCTAGTGAGTTGGGACAGGAGATTAGCGTCTCTAGGAAACTAATGCCTCAATATTTCGGTCCTTGGGAAGTCTTAGACATTGTGGGGAATGATTTGGATGGTCCCTCATACGTCATTCGTATCCCTGGTCACCTACGCACTTACCCTGTTTTTCACGCCTCCAAGCTTGCACCTTTTGCTGAGACAACACAGTTCCCATTACGGAGATCTATGCTGCCCCCAACCATGGATGGCCACGTGGACGTCGACGACATCCTGGATCACCGAGACACGCCTGTTCCCAAGCCACCTAACAAGGGAAGACCTCCTAAACCTGCAAGGGAATACATAGTACATTTCAGGCATCATACGGATCCTAAGGAAGATCGATGGATTTCAAGGGAGGAACTTGTCAAGACAGCTCCTAAGATCTTGGCAGATTATGAGAAGAAACTGAAGGGGAAGGCACCAGCATGAAGCACCTCAGCGGACTTTCGAAGCTAAGGGGGATGGAATGCGAGGAACAAGCCCTCAAGGGGCCCTACCAGACATCACATGTTCTGGGCTAAGGGCCCTAGCAAGTCAAGTGCCCACCCTAAGTGAAGGCGGGCCTAAATATTCATCAGAGGCCAAAATTCGACAGTTCCATTCGTGGGTATTCAGGCTCTCGCAGCACGCCAGTTGGTTAGGTAGACGCGTGAGCCTCACTAAGCTGCGTCATACAGTTGGTCGGGGGGCTTGACAGTTGCGCCTGGGCACATACACACAAAGCAGGGCCAATACATTGGGCAGCAGGAGGTCGGCCTTTGGAAAAGCAGTACTGCCTACGCACCTGCCTGGGAGCCCTGCACAAATGCAACAAACAGCCCAAGTCCTGGAACTCAGGCCGTGCCCAACTGAAAAAGGCCCAGACCCTCAACTGTAGTCTCAGGCCTGGGCGTAGGGGCTGAGGCCCAACCGGAAGCTACAGGAAGCTTCCAGCCAGGCCACACGTAGCATCCAGGAGGCTGCCACTTCCATAAAAGAAGTGACGCAGCCCAGGCCAGACATTCTGGCCAGTGCAGGCAATGAGGAAGTGCTGCTGCGCTCTCGCTTGATGCTGCGCTGCTGACAAAGGCGTTGACGGGGCGCAGAGTGGTGAGGTGGGGCGCTGCAGGGCAGCGGGGCGCACGCAGCCATAATCGGGCTGCCGGGCGCCAGGGGGTGCAGCGGGCGATCTGGTGGTCTTCAGGGAAGGAGGCACAGTGTGGGGTAATCAAGGTCTGATTGAGGGTGACGAGATACGTACCTGGTGCATGAAGAGAGGTCAACTATGGTGTTGACAGTCATGTACACTGGTCTTCGAGTGTCGAAGTAAGGCTGTTGCGTGAACGAGATGTACGTAGGATAGTCATGTAGAGTAGGCTGGGCACTGGGCGCCAGACAAAGAGGAGCGACTTTGGATACTGTGTTGGTGTGGCCTACGGGATTGGACATTGACTCATTACTTCATTGTATTGCTCTATATAGATGGTTTTCTCAGTGCAATTCTACTCTCTGCTTGGACACGACTACTTGGACACGACTACTTGGACATCTGTGAGATTTCGCAACTTGGTTTTCTGTATATCGTTCAGACTCATATTCCTTGCAGAATTTTGAAAATGCTATTGAAAAATGAAGGGGGAAAAAAGAAGGGATTAATTCCGAATATTAATTTCGTATTTAAATCTAGATTAAAATCTGATTAATGGAATTTATTCAAGAATAATTGATGAATTGCAGGGATTTTACAAAAGGGAAATGTTGAAATTTTGAAAAAGGATAATTAATTATGTGTAAAGCTAGGCTACCAGCCGGGCCGCCCGGGTCCCGGGTGGCCAGCCCGTGCAAGGAGGTCCCAGCAAAAAAAAAAAAAAAAAAAAAAAATCCAAAAACTCCGAAAAAAAACTATGTTATGCAGAAAAATAAACTGAAGAACTTTTGCCTCAGGGTAACATCAAAATTCTTCACCAAAATTAAAATAAAAATTAAAAAGTAAAAATATTTTTTTTATTTTCATTTTTTTGGCTCGGCCGGGCAAGTGACCCCGGGCCACTCTGGTAGCCTAGGTGTGAAGTGTTACGATCCTGGTCATTCCCACAGTGCAAATTCACAATGAAGGACAATGCCACCCAATTGCGAAAGAAATGAAAGCACTTGCGAAGAGATAGAGGCCAAAGAAGAGAGAAAGGAGAAGAAGAAGAAGAAGAAGAAGAAGAAGTAGAAGAAGAGGAAGAAGAAGAAGAAGAAGAAGAAGAAGAAGAAGAAGAGGAAGATGTACACCAGCAAGAGCAATGACAAATCCCCCTTCTCTCTCCACCTTCCTCCTCCTCCTTCACTTCGCCAATCTTATTCTTCTTTCAATAATAATAATAATAACAATGAGTGGATGAACCAGAATCAATATCCGAAGTTCCCTCTTACTGCTGACACAACAACAGGTCCACCATAGCTACGGCTTCCCTCCTCCTTCCTCCTCCCAGGCTATGGCGATCTACTAAGGGCCCTGCCCTCCTGTCCAAAGGACAACCCAAAGCAGCTATGGCGCTGCACTCCTGTCCAAAGGACAACCCAACGCAGCTATGCCGCCGCTGGCTAAGCCGCCATGCCTGACTCTGCCTCAAGCTTCCTTGGTGCGGCACTACCCCAACTGGGGCCTTCCAGATGCAGAGCCCAACAAGGTGATGAAGATGGTGTCCACCATAGCCAGGTAGGTGCCTCGCCACTCTCCTCCTTCGCCCCCTTCTTCCTCCTCCTCAAGCTGGGCTGCTCGCCATAGCCAGGCTGAGCGCCCAGCTGCCCTTCACCTCCAGGCAGCGCTGCCCCAGTCCAGCGCTTGGCTCAGCAGCATTCGCCAATCCTTGCATACCGCAAAAGAGGAGGAGCTGCTTGCTCCTCCAGAAGATATAGCGGCCTACTGGCCTCTTGGGCGGTGACTTCCTAGGCCGAGCGGCCTCCCAGCAACCGGTACCTCCTCCCTTTCGAAGGAAAACATCATTGCAGGTTTTGCTATTGTCCGAACAGGCCCTAGACTTAGGCTACTTGGACTGGTACCGGCCTACCTCTAACCTACCACTACTGGGCCTCTAAAAATGCCAACTTTTGTCTTCTTCTGCTCGGCCTCCGGTACCCGACACCCCTACCACTACTTGAGTGGTACCGGCCTACCTGCTACTTGAGTGTTTTTCCCCGCTGCTCTAAGTGTCGCGGGCCTACCCCCGCTACTTGAGTGTTTTCCCCGCTGCAACCCTCAAAGCAGACTTGGAAACCACGGCAGAATGCGGGAATCTCAGCAAGGCATTCATTCCAGCGGCAAATCCCAAAAACCAGTAGTGTTCTCAGTCTGTGTTTTGGCGGGTCATTACACTACCCCCCTCTCAAGAGCCAGGTCCCTTCGAGCGAGTAACTCATTCAAAATCGACACAAAATGCGTCATAGGCTTAGATTAGAAAGAGAGATTAATAAGACCCTGAGGAGTGAGTTTTGCAGAAAACTTAGCAGTCTGTCCATCAACGATCTGTTGTTCATATGCGTTAACAGCACGGGGAGCATTCTTTAGCAGCTCTTTTCGGTCGATCCAAAAAAACTCGTTCAACGGGTGATAGAGGACGTGAACCTTGTACTGTCTGTTCCTCCCTCTTCCTTCATGGTAAATAATTTTGTCTATCTCATGGCCGTCGTCGATAGGACGAGGTATCATAGGATCTCGGAAGGGAAAAGTCTCATCATCGATGTGTGGAAACAGTTTGCACGCATGAAAGACCGGATATGTGCGCAGATGAGGAGGCACGTCAATCACATACGAACGACCAAAATCATCCCCAGCCACCTTTAGAACCTGTCACAGGCCATAGTACAATGGAAGAAGCTTTCGTGATACGCCCTCTTCGTCAGAAAACTCAAACATTCTGACCCAGACATAACTTCCTACTTCGAAGTTCCCTTCTTTGCACGACTTGTTAGCATGTTTGATCATGGCATGCTGACGCTTGTTCATTGCTGCGATAGCAGCTTTGAGCAAGTGTGCATACTTGGCATTGTAGCCAGGCATGCCGGGCGTCAAACCAAGGGACCGTTCGGGAACAAATAGGAGAGAGGATTGTGCAGCTCCCAACCATATTGCAACTGATTCGGTGTCACGCCAGTTGCAGAGTGAATGGAGTTGTTGTACAACCCCTTCACTTTGTGTAACTCCTTGTCCCACATGTTCTGATCTGGAACAATTAACGCGCAAAGTAGTTGAATGACA
Organism: Chara braunii; assembly: GCA_003427395.1. NCBI lineage: Eukaryota > Viridiplantae > Streptophyta > Charophyceae > Charales > Characeae > Chara > Chara braunii. Next base: position 10,077,673 of record BFEA01000003.1, read on the forward strand.
GTCCGGTTGATTACCTCGGCCAATCCATTGGCTTCGGGGTGTCAACCAGAAATCTTGTTGAGTTTAATGCGTAGGTCTGCGAAGTGAAGTCCTTCCAATCAGCACTAATGAACCTGGTGTCCCGATCACTCACAAGAGTTTTCGGGGTCCATACTGCAAAATGTACTGCTGGTGAAATTCTTCGATCACAAGCTCAGTTGGTGCATGAGGAGGTAGAGGAATAAAATTCAGAAATTTGGAAAAGTGATCCACAATGACCATGACTTGTGAATGTCCTCCCTTGCTCACCTTCCCCATGTCTGTGAAATCAATAGAGACCGACTCACCGGGCCCATTAGGAATTGGGAGGGGTTTCAGCAGGCCATAAGGCCTATGCCTATGGACCTTGGTTCTTTGATAGACTTGACATTCAACAATGAATTTCTGAGCAGATCCCTTCATTCCCGGCCAATCAAACTGCTGCAAAAGACTTTCGTAAGTCTTCTCAAAGCCGAAGTGTCCACTCCGACCATGTGCCAAATCCAAGAAATGAGTCCGGAGAGGCTCATGGTTGGGTACACACAAACGATCAAACTTCCCATACCGGCGGAATACAAGACCCTCGCACTCATGAAAATCAGGCTGACTGCTAGGGTCAGCCTTGAGCTGCTCAAGGATGGGACTAAGGTCCGGATCCTTGGCAGTGTGTTAGACCAGATCCTCCTTCACTTTCCTTCGGAGGTCATACGAGCTCACAAGGCAAGTCAAAAACTCCGGATGACGCAACAAAGCATCAACAACACGATTATAACAGCCTTTCTTATGCTTCAGTTCTAAATTGTAAACATCAATGTCATGCAGCCAGCGGGTCAATGTCGGAGAGAAATCAGTTTGCGTTTTAATCCACTGCAAGGTCCGATGATCTTAGTAGACCTTGAAGAAGGGACCCAAGTGGTAGTGCTTCCAATGTGTGAGCGCTTCTCGCAACGCATAGAGCTCACGCATATATGTGGAGGTAGCTACCTTGTGGTTGGGCATGCGTTTGCTGTAAGCGGACGTAGGCCATCGCCATCATCTTGTTGCAGCACTACACCAATCCCATACTGGCTCGCGTCCGTAGTGACCACGAACGTGAGGTTGGGATCCGCAATGCGGAGCACAGGATGACTTACCAAAGCCTCTTTCAAGGCTTGAAACGCAGTCTCGCACTTCTCACACCACGCATAGGCAACATTTTTGCTTGTTAGTCTCGAGAGTGGGTGAGCAATGACATAAAATTTGGGCACAAACTTCCGGTAATATGAAGCCAAACCAAGGAAAGAATGCAGTTTGCGTACGTTTGCCGGTTGAGGTCACTTTCGTATGACCTCAACCTTGGTTGCCTCCGGCTCAAGGTCGTTTGCAGACAACCGGTGCCAAAGATAGATGACGTTGTCCCTTCCAAACTCAGATTCCTCTAAGTTGAGGTGCAGTTGTGTCTCCTTGAGGACTTGCAAAACCTCCTCAAGGTGTTTGACGTGCTCTTCCATGGACTTGCTGAAAATCAAGATGTCGTCAAGGTAAACAACCACAAACTTGTTGAGTTGATGGCGGAGAACCTTGTCTAGCATTCGTAAGACCGAAGGGCATAACAATGAATTCGTACAACCCATCGCGTGTTTTGAATGTAGTTTTGTGCTGGTCGCTCGTATCAATTTCAATGTGGTGGTAGCCAGACTTGAGGTTGATCTTGGAGAAGACCTTGCACCCACCTGCAGCATCTAGCAGATCGTCTATGCGAGGCAAGGGATGAGCATTCTTTCGGGTGATACGGTTTAGGCCACGATAGTCAATACACATCCGGAGTTTGCCTCCTTTCTTAGGCACAAACAAGACAGGTGCACCGAACTCAGACTCGCTAGGCCTAATCCATCCACGATCAATCATATCATCAATTTGTCTCCTCAACTCCTCCAACTCGCCTTGTCCCATACGGTAGACGCAGCCCTTTGGAGGAACACTCCCTTCTATTATCTCGATCTTGTGTTTGACCGGACGCTCGGGAACTCCCCGAGGTTCAGCCAGAACTTGAGGAAATCGATCTAATAGACGGCGGATGTTTGTTGGGACTTCCGGTGGAGGATCATCCTCATCAGGAGAGAGAAAATCAGATCGAGAATTTACAACAATTACAACCGAATTTGAAGTACTTGGATCAGAAGTAGACTGATTTTTTACAGTAGAAGTAGATGGAACAAAAGTAGAGGTAGTAGAAGTAGAATTACTTTCCGAGGCAAAAAATGCAGCAAAAGTAGAAGGCACATGGAGAGGCTTTACAAGAGCTCCATGCACATGCTCAACTTCCTTGCGCCTGTGCACTGATTTGCAGAATTCGTTTGCACTCAAAAGAGTCACAGGGGACCCGCGCGTCTCGTCCAATCGAACGGTACGCTCGTTCCCCTTGGCATCACGCACCACGAACTGAGTATCCGCCCACGTGGTCCTTAGACAATGAGCCTTTAACCAGCCCAAGCCAATGACCGTGCCGAAAGGACACTTGTCCATGACATAAAAGTTCAGCTCATGTGTGACTGTGCGATCCTTGTCAAAAGTGATGTGCACACCTTTGACAACATATGTTGAGGTGACAACCTCTTGGTTGCCTACCTGGGTCTGACAAGGGTTCTGCAATTCCACTTGCTTCATTCCCAGGCCCGCCTTACGAATCCCGTTGGGAGAAAAGAAGTTAGTCGTTGAGCCAGTATCAATCAACACACGGATGTATCGGCGGTTAATGAGCAGCTTAAAGAAGATCAGTTCTACACTCCCTTGAACACGGTGTTGCTGCTTGAGCTACAGCCAATGTTCCAGGTGAGAGTGGAAGTTGACTTCCTTAGTCTCCTCCAAAGGCTCAGTGTGAAGTACTTGAACTGCAACAACCTAGGATTCAGCATCAGTCCGGGCTTCAAGAGCAGGTTGTTGATCAGATTCAGGCTCCTTGGAGGGCCTGCAACTGACTGTTCAGCTTCCCTTGTTGTAGAGAGTGTTGATGACACTTCTACGCCCTTTACCTGTTTCCCTGCAGACGATAGCATTCCTGCACATCGTGCCCAGACTTTTGACAATGCAAGCACACGTGCAATTTGGATCTTCTCTCCCATTCTTTTTTACCAATGCGCAGGGCTTCCCAAGACTTGGTGGAAGCATCCTCCAGTTTCTCAAGGATCTTTGCATTCTTGGGGAGGTGTGCTATAGTTCCCTTACCTGAACCACGGTTAGGCCCCTTGCATGAAGCAGTCTTTTTAAAGGCATTGCATTTCTCTTCAGTATTCATGTCAGACTCAAGGGCTGATGTAGAACAGCCCACGCCGGAGCCCGACTCTAGATCGTCATCTAAAGACAGATCATCCACATAGGACTGATCCTCAGCCTCCCGAAGTTCATGCAGGGCAAGCTGGTTGCTGCTTCCGTACCACTTGCGTTGTGAGGTTCTACCTGCAGCGGGTGTCTTCGCACGCCTGGCGAGGTCCTTGGCTTCTAGATTGACTAGATCCGTCAGTAGCTCACACCAAGTCGTATGGTCCTTGAGTCCTAGTCGGGAGACATAGCCTTCAGGGGCCACTCCCATTACTACATCCATGCAAGACACGTCAGTCCATCCCAGGTTTGGAGTAGTGAACAGACCAGTCAAGTGCTGCTCCAAAGCCTGCATGGAAGTCCTCCACTTTTGCCCCTTGAGGGCCTCAAGCTTTAGCCTTGCCTTGAGCGCAGCGTGCTTATCTTGATACTGCGCGATGAGGAGGTCCTCAAGAATATGTACAGGAGTTGCCTTCAACCACTCAGTCAGGTCAATCGTCTCATAACCTGCAGTAAGAGTTTGGAGTTCTATGAAACTCCGTACGGCGGGCTCAGTATTTGTGCCCATGATCATGCTTCGGTCTTCATGCGGTGTTCGCAGTACCTCGAAGTATGAGCGCATTGAGCTGATCCAAGAGGTGATGTTCCCCTTCCCGTCGTACTTGGACGGCAGTGTGGCCGCCCTCTTGTCCACTACAGTACCGTTGTATTGTATGTCAGTAAGAATTGCGGCGTTTTGGGCTGATGTTCCTGCATTTGGGACTAGGACCAGTGCCGAACTGTCGGCGCTGCCGCTTGAGGAGCTGACACTGGTTCCTGCACTCGTCACAGTTCCACTTGCTCTCGACACGAGGACTGTGTTAGGGTGAGAGACTGGGACTGCAGCAGGACGAGGATTAGGAGGACGGGGGGCAGGCAGTTGGGACTGTTTGAGGCTGACTATCTCAGCCTGCAGCTCTTGGATCCGCTGCTCTAAAGCTGTCACACGGGACTCGGGATCTTCCAAGGTCCGCAATTGAACCAAGGCTAGCGTCTCTTGGAACCGGTCGTCACTAGATTCCGGAACCTCGATGAGGGTCACTTGTGTAGCCATACTTGTGGCTTTGGCTGCTGCCTTTGCCTCCCTCTCTTTGTGCATTGCGTCCTCATAAAGTTTCTGAAAGAAAGGTTTCTCGCTCTCGGCCGCTGCATCCAGCATGGCCTTCCATTGCTCGAATGTGATTTCTGCCATGCCGGAGGATAGGGCGTCAGTAGATCTCTCAAGAGGGGCCCGCAGACGAACACTCCTCTTACCCCTCCTCACACTCTCAAAAGGAACACCTTCTCTCTCCCTTCTCTCTCTTTCCGCTTTCTGCGCACGCGTCTCAATACCGGACATAGATAGTTCAGATAAAAGAAAAACAGTAAGTCACAAAGAGTAGAAGGTAGAACTCCTAGCCGGAGCGGCAATTCATTTGGACTTAGAGAATGGCATTCACGCAATAGAAAAAAAATAAAAATAAATAAAAATAAAAAAGAGGACTGACTTAACGAACGGGCCCGATCAGATTAGCTGAACATCCCCTCTTGTCTAACCTGACAAGGAACATGTACCACAATAAGTCAGCCGAAGAAAACTAACCGCAGCAATGGAGATTTCGAGGGGTGCAGACAGTCGCCGAGCCAGACGCGGGGTAGTATGTGAAAACAGGCAGTAAGACCAGTCAAGATCCCCTTGAAAGGAATGCCCTTACTAGTCGTGTATCCCTCCAGATTCAGCACGGCAAAGAAATGCGTTGACGACAACAAATTTGGTCTTAAAGGTCCTGTCCCATTGGGACTGGTCCCATTGAGTCCCGAAGGGTCCCAAGTAGGTCGTGGACCAGGTCCAACGAGATAGGTGTACCAAGTCAGTCCCAAACTGCCTCTACCGTATTGAAAAGGAAAAGACAACTTTCAGCAAGAACTTACCCCTACAGCCGTTCAGAAGTGAAAAGACAATGCACCGTCGAAAGATTGTCATTGAGAACAAGATACATCATCCATCCATCCATCAGGTGAGAAAGCAATCCACATGCTAACACACACAACCAAGACCGCAAAGAAGAGGAAGAGAGGCCAGCACACCCCTGCAGGCCATGAAGCACCAAGCAACCTACCACGGGCATAACCAGGTCACACGACACTTACTTGTGAGGCCCGGCCTCCAAAGATGGACAACGACTCGCCCCCCTCTCTCATAGGTCCTCCTGACCCCTAGCTACCACTACACGAAGTGTCCTAGCATGACTAAAAGGGCCTCCCTACACCCCTATTACAACGTCGGATCCTTTGTCGATGTCTGAAGACCAAAGTAGCAACTTGCAGCTCTTCGATGCAGATATGGCAGCCTCTGATCAAGTCTCCCTCTTGAGGGGAAGCCCAAAAGTCACTCAAATGTCTTCTTGAAGTGCAGATTCCAGGTGCGAGTACCTCTCCCTCTCTACTCCCTCTCGCTTACTCCAATCAGCCTCCTTTGTGTCTCGCCACCCCATCCAAGCACACAAGCAACCTGGTCAGGTCTGATGTCGACCCTACATGACCTAACCAGGTGGGGGCAGTATCCACATACCTCACTGCCCCTCTTAACCCTAACTTCCCAACCCTAATCCGAGATAAGGTTAGCCCTAACCTAATTTGGAATTAGGTTTAGGGTGACTAACACCTCTCGCCAGCAAGTAAGTCCGCTCCGATACCAATTGTTCCTGGTCATTCCCACAATGCAAATTCACAATGAAAGACAATGCCACCAATTGCGAAAGAAATGAAAGCACTTGCAAAGAGATAGAGACCAAAGAAGAGAGAAAGAAGAAGAAGAAGAAGAAGAAGAAGAAGAAGAAGAAGAAGAAGAAGACGAAGAAGAAGATGCACACCAGCAAGACCAATGACAAATCCCCCTTCTCTCTCCACCTTCCTCCTCCTTCTTCACTTCGTCAATCTTATTCTTCTTCCAATAATAAGAATAATAACAATGAGTGGATGATCCGAAGTTCCCTCTTACTGCTGAACACAACAACAGGTCCACCATAGCTATGGCTTCCCTCCTTCTTCCTCCTCTCACATGCCTAGGCTACGACGGTCTACTAAGGGCCCTGCCCTCCTATCCAAAGGACAACCCAAAGCAGCTATGGCGCTGCACTCCTGTCCAAAAGACAACCCAAAGCAGCTATGTCGCTGCTGACTAAGCCGCCATGCCTGACTCTGCCTTGAGCTTCCTTGGTGCGGCACTACCCCAACTGGGGCCTTCCGGATGCAGCGCCCAACAAGGTGATGAGGATGGTGTCCACCATAGCCAGGTAGGTGCCTCGCCGCTCTCCTCCTTCGCCCCCTTCTTCCTCCTCCTCAAGCTGGGCTGCTCGCCATAGCCAGGCTGAGCGCCCAACTGCCCTTCTCCTCCAGGCAGCGCTGCACCAGTCCAGCGCTTGGCTCAGCAGCATGTCGCCAATCCTTGCATACCGCAAATGAGGAGGAACCTCCGGAAGATATAGCGGCCTACTGGCCTCTTGGGCGGTGACTTCCTAGGCTGAGCGGCCTCCCAGCAACCGGTACCTCCTCCCTTTCGGAGGGAAACATCATTGCAAGCTCTGCTATCGTCCGCACAGGCCCTAGACTCAGGCTACTTGGACTGGTACCGGCCTACCTCTAACCTACCACTACTGGGCCTCTAAAAATGCCCTCTTTTTGTCTTCTTCTGCCTGGCCTCCAGTACTCGACACCCCTACCACTACTTGAGTGGTACCGGCCTACCTGCTACTTGAGTGTTTTTCCCCGCTGCTCTAAGTGTCGTGGGCCTACCCCCGCTACTTGAGTGTTTTCCCCTCAAAGTCACGGCCACAGGTAACCGGCACAGCGGGGCCTTTCAACCAACAAGTACCCTTGCGGGTCACACACACACTCAGCTGACAAGCACTCAGACAGGCATGCAAACCAGTAGGCACGCACACACACATAGACTTGGAAACCACAGCAGACTGAGGGAATCTCAGCAAGGCATTCATTCCAGCGGCAAATCCCAAAAATCAGCAGTGTTCTCAGTCTGTGGTTTGGCGGGTCATTACAAAAGAAATTAATTTCGACGAAGATTAATTGAATTTATTCAAAAATAATTGAGGAGTTCAAAAATATATTTTACAAGAAAAAAATAAAAATGTGAGATTTCAAAAAAAGAATTGGTCAACTCCGAAGTATTTCCGAATTAAATTTAACTTCGGATTAATTAAATTTATTTGAAAAGAATTAGCAAAAGAAAGAAAAAAAAAATAAAAATATATTTTGCAAGAAAAACATCAAAAAAAAGGAAAAGGTTGAAATTCCAAATTAATTCGGAAGTAATTCCAAGTTAATTTCGAATTAATAATTGATGAATTCGAAAGGTGCAAGGAACCTGACTGCTCACAGCTTGCTTGAGTGCATCAAACCGCATGCATACATGTCATCACACGTACAAAGTGGTCTCACACAAAACCAGATTGAGAGGAGATAAGAACCAAGTAGCGCAGCTTATATTATCAATGTCACTTAATACAAAGAGTATCATGAGTTCCAGACTTCAGCGCCAACAAGAGGTAAGTCTCCCTCGTCATACAACAGCATGGGACCTAGCTCAGCCAGCGTCCTCCTTTAGATCACAAGTGTGGCGCCAACAGGTAAGTGTCCACCATATCCAGAAACACTCCCTGTCTTCTCTCTCTTGCTCTCTTCTCTCTCAATAACTCTACCTTGGTTCTCTTCCCTTCACTATGCATGCACACTCTCACCTACGAAGATCTACTCTGAATGTCACTCACTGATAACCCACTACTGACTATCCCTACTACTACTAACATAGGCTGGCGCAGTTATGGCTTCCCTGCAGCCAGCGCCCATCCTCATTTCCTCTCTGGCGCAACTCCTTCTTCAGCGCCCAACTCTCCGCACTATAGCGCACAAGTGCCTCAACACTTCCACGCATCAATGCCCATGAGAATCTGTCTCTAGGGGAGGCTGCCTCGTTTCTTATAGTGCTGGCCTCCCCTGGCGAGGTCTGAATTTTGTCTGTCCTGGTCCTTTCCCAGTCCCAGCCTCTGTGTATGTGTCCCAGATCCCTTTCCTTTAGGGGTTGCTGCTGCTGCGGCCTTCAGGCCTTGATTTCGGACTCCCAATCTGAATCTTTGAATCCGGACAGGAACTTAACTCTTTGACTTATGTTAGACAGACACTCTTCCTGCACGAACAAACACTCTTCCTGCACGAACAAACACATTGACTGCATGTACAGACACATCCCTTGTTTGAATAGACATGACTTGCATTGCCCCTGGCGAACAGATGTGACCTCCAAATCTAAACATGGTGACTGTTTGTCCAAAGCCCAACCATGACCTTTGACATTGTCTTTACTTTAGCCAAGATGTGACCTTTGACCCAGAGAACATGTTTTTTAACCTGCTTTCACGAATTAGGCTCTGGGCGAGGGACCCCCAATATGTTGCTTTCGTCGAACAGGGGCTGAATCGGGTAAAGGCCCTTTTACTCTCGCCGGCCTAGATTCGAACTCCTCTGAGAAAATCTTCATCTATCAATAATATTTATTCCTCTTTTAGCTCTTTCATACGCAGATACAATGTGCGGTGCAGACTCAAGTAAATTTTCTCTTGTAAACCAGCGCTCTTCACTTGGGTCCTGATAAGCGAATCTTACTTTATATTGTCGCTGGGGCCTGCCTCTTCGTCCGGTTTGGAAAGTGTTTTCAGCGACAATCTTATCCACATCGTATTTCCCATTCATACTAGGAGGTATCGCTGATCTGCGACTGGGAAACAATTCATTTGTCACGCAAGGTAGAAGCTTTGAGGCGTGGAACACCGGATACTTATGCAAATGTAGAGGAATCTCAACTACATAAGAAGGTCCATCTACCTCTCCAACCACATCAAGAATTTGCCAAGGTCCTCTGTAGGCGGGTAGTAACTTCTGAGAAATGTTCTCCTCAGGAGCAAACTCTTTAGACTTAACCCGCACTAAATCACCTACACCGAATTGAGATGGTCTTCTATGCTTATTTGCCTGTTCCACCATTTCATGTTGTGCCTTCACTATATTTTCTTTTACCTTTTCAATACCTCGCTGATACTGTATTGCAAACTCACTTGTCCCTAGAGGAAGCTTATGTACTTTATCCGGATTTAAGCGATCGATGGGTCTACGTGGTCGCCATCCCAAATGCAGTTCCATTGGAGTCCTGCATGTAGATAGGTGAATAGAGTTGTTATAGGCACTAGCAACTTTGGGCAAATGTTCATCCCAGTCAATCTAGTCGGGACGGATGTACATGCGCAATGTCTGCTGCAAAATCTTATTCATTTGCTCAGTCTGGCCGTTTGTCTCAGGGTGTCTACCTGATGACATAGTTAACTTAGAGCCATAGACATTTATGAGTTATTGCCATTGTTCACTCGGGAAACGTGAATCTCTGTAACTTACAATCCTTAAGGGATGTCCATAATCCTTTACCCAATGGTCAAAGAACTCTCGGATTACTAATTCAGTCTTTGCTTCCGCTGGTAATGCTACAAATACAGCATACTTACTGAATCTGTCAACGATGACCATGACTTGCGTCTTTCCATTCCTGCTTTTCACCTTGGTATCCATAAAATCAATGGATATGGAGTCTCCTGGACCTGTTGGAATCGGCAAAGGTCTTAGTAGCCCAAGGGGAGGTTGAGTAGTAGTGCTCTTGTTTCTTTGGCACACTTGACAACCTTGTACATATGCGATGTAGTCAGCTTTCATGCGAGGCCATGTGTAGGAACGCAACAGGCCTGCATAAGTCTTCTTCCAGCCAAAATGGCCTTCAGTATCATGACACTCCCCCAAGATCAAGCTTTTGATCTCTTCCACATTTGGAATGCAAAGTCTGTCATGCAAGTCTGTTTGCTCAAACAACAGTCCCTGTGTAACTCGGTAGTTAGGAAACTCTTGTGGCGGTTCCTACACACGTTTAATCATAGCGCCATAGACAGGATCTGTGGAATACGCATTTCTAATTTTATCTTGCAAGTCGATGCCCATACCTAAGTATGTTACAACGCCACCGAAAAAGTCAGATCTTCGACTCAATGCGTCAACAACAACGTTATACTTACCCTTGACTGGCTTTAATTCAAAGTCGTATTGATCAATCTCAGCGGCCCACCTTGTCAATTTAGGTGTCATCCGGGCTTGCGTTTTAAGCCAGCGAAGTGTCTCATGATCTGAGTACACTTTAAAGCGGCGTCCTAAGAGATAGTGTCGCCAATGATCTAGAGCCTCCCGAAGAGCATACAACTCTCTCTCATACGTGGAAGCGGCGACCTTCTCATTAGGCAGTCGTCGGGACAAACTCTACAGGTCTGTATCCATTACCATCATCTTGCTGGAGTACAACACCTATCCCGTACTGACTAGCGTCGGTTGTGACGACAAAGGGCAAAGAAGGATCAGCAACCTTAAAAAACGGATAGTTAATCAGACATTTCTATAGGCGTTTGAACGAAGCCGTTCAGTCTGAATCCCACTTCCAGATGGTTTCTTTCTTAAGCAATCTGTGAAGGGGCGTAGCGATTATCGTGAAGTGTTTAACGAACTTCCGATAATAGTTGGCCAGCCCAAGGAACGACCGCAATTAGGCCAATCCCGAATTGCTGCAATTTTTGTATCTTCCGGTTTGATACCATCACCATCAAGTACATGCCCCAAATACAAAACCTGACGCTTAGCCCAATCACACTTCTTCGGGTTTAACTTCAATTTTGCTTCACGCAACTTATTTAGCACAAGACGAAGGTGCTCGCAATGTTCTTTTAAATCCTTACTAAAAATCAGAATATCATCGAGATATATAACCACAAATTTATCAAGCCATTCACGAAAAAGCTCATTCATTGTTCTTTGGAAGGTTGCAGGTGCATTCGTAAGACCAAAGGGCAACATCACAAACTCATTGTGCCCGTACCTTGTTCGAAAGGCAGTCTTCTATTGGTCTTGTGGCTCTACTTCAATTTGATGATAGCCAGACTTCAGATCAATCTTAGTGAAGTACTTGCTACCCTGCACTCGATCCAACAAATCATTTATCCTTGGTAATGGCTCAACATTTTTGACTGTTATATCATTAAGTCTTCTATAATCTATACACATGCGTACCCCGACATCTTTCTTTGGTACGAATAGCACAAGCGCACAATAGGGCGAGGAGCTAGGTCTGATCCACCACCTTTCCAGCAATTCATCAAGCTGGGCTCGCAGTTCATCTAACTCTTTAGGTGACATCCGATATATAGGCCCCTTAGGAATCGAGCTTCCTGGTATGATTTCGATGCGGTGTTTGATTGGTCGTTCTACCACACCGCTTGGGGTCTCTGCCACATCTGCGAATTCTTTCAAAATCTTTTCAATCTCAAGGGATTTTGCCTCTTCTTTAGCTTCACCTTCTTTCACCGGGCGCACATATGCAACACAAACTTGATCATACAGGTTATACTTTTTCACATGGCGGACGAACGCGGGGGCACTCATACAACAATGAGCTAAGCTGCTTTCCTTACCTGATTCATGAAAAAGGCGGATCTTCTTCTTTCCACCTTGCGGACTAGGGAGCCAACACTCATGGTCCCTTAACTTCACATCCGCATCTGCAACTTCACCCCAATCCATGCCTAGGAGAATGTCAAAAGGAAGATTATCTTCCACCAAGAAAGTCAGAGAGTGGAGAACGCGTTCCACCTTCCCCTCTGCTTCGAGCCGGAAGTATATCCTGAACCCTTCAACATACTTATCCATTACAATTATTGTACTATTAGCTAACTTACTTACTATCGACTCATCTAATTGCTTTACCTTAATCCCGAGACGCAGCTTTTGCAAACCTTTCCTACTTATGTAGTTGTGTGTTGACCCTGTGTCAACCATTCCAGCAACTCTTACTTTATTTACTTCAAGATCTGCAATTATCAACTGTCCTCTTCGTGTTTTCATTTCAGTCCAGGCTTGGCGACGAGCGGCCAACTCATCACCCATGACAGCGAGGGATCCACCTAGAGAGGTACACACACTTACTACCTCTGGACAGTGAACTAGGTGGGGACTGACTTCCTCTTCAGTTTCTGCCAACGGAACCTTCGGATGGGAGGATGTCTTTCTTTCTACATCCGAAGTTCCCGTAGAGACAACTGAGACCCCTACTGGCTGTTCCCTTTTAGTATTTTATAGTCAGGGCAATAGGGAACAATGTGGTTGGGGTCACCACATTTGAGGCACTGATCAACGACTTTTCTTTCTTACCAAACCTTTTATGTGATTCCCAATTGCTTCCAAGGCTCCCATTCGGGCAGACCTGGATGGGGTGGATATGGTTTATCCCAATTTCCATACCACGTGCCTCTTCCTCTTCCCCAGGTAGAATATGAACCCCGACCACCTTGCGAGGGACCTTTGCCCCTTCCACCCATGTAGTAGCTTCCTTCGCCACCACCCCTCTGGGTACCGGGTCCTCTTCCACCGCGTCCATGGCCTCCTCTTTCTCGGCCTCGTCCTCTTCCTTGTCGCCCTCCCCCGCGGGCTGCAACGGCCTCGTAGCTCCCCTCCTGAGCTACCGGACCGCTGGGTCCTTCCTCAAGACCATAGTCTATTTGGTCATAGGAAAGAGTTTCGACACCTCCTTCTTCAAAGGTCAGAAGGAGGTTGTCCTTCCCAGGTATGTTCCCTGAGATTGTGCGGTTCTGCCACTTCTTTCCCGCTTGCAGATCTTTCCAATAATGGCAGTAATTAGCTTCAGCTAGGAAGCCAGCATGATCTATAGCGATCTTGCTGAACTTCTCGTAAGTCGTCCCTTCTTCTTTTGAGCGGGGATAAAGTTGCGTACGGAGAGGATCAGGAAGTGCTCTTGCGAAGTTGTTGAGTATTTGGGCAGGAGTTAATCCATGTTCTGCGCATTGCAAGAGTTCGTCCATTGTTGCTTTGAGTGCAGACGCACTCTTCCATTTTCGATCTGCGATGTTTAGAATTAACATTTATGTTCTGCAAGCTAAATCTTTATCTTCAAACCGTTCTCTGACAACTTTAAAGAAATCTTCAATTCTAGTCTATTGGGAATATCCAATCATAGTGTCACAGTTAGCTTCTTTTTGCAACGAAATGGCGAAGCTCATCGCATCGCCAGCCATACACGAAGTGACCATCAGAACTCTATCCCAATAGGGTATGTGCTAACCGTATACATATGATTCTACGGTCGCGATCCAATGTAGAACACTCTCCTCCTTCTTGTCGGTGTAAGTCCGGGGCACTTTAACTTTTATTTTTCTAACATCGGTATCTTTATCATCTCGCAGCACTCCCTTTCCTTTTCTATCTCCATCGCCTCCATCTCCGTCTCCATCACCACCTTCCCCTCCTCTTGCATTGCTACCCTGAATTATCTTCTCAATTACGGCTGGAGTGAAGGTTTGTGTGATGTGGTTATCTAACTTTTGAATATAAGATTGAATGTGCAGATCCACATCTTTGGCGGACTTTTGCAGAAAGGTATTCCAGACCCCTTCAAACTCGTATTGGTGGCTTTCAACTTTTTGCAGGGTCCGGTTCATTGTGGCTACCTCTTGCTTGGTATGAAGGACTGTTTCAGTCAAGAGCGCAAGTTTTTCTTCAGTTGCCGCCTGTTTGTCTTTCTGTGCTTGCAGCTCGCTTTGCAGTCTTGCCCCCTCTGTTTGTAATATTTTCCTTTCGTCAAGTTTTTGTCGCTTTGCTGCTAACATTTTATTGTTGCAGCTCCGCGCGTTTTTCTTCAAGCATGAGGTCCCTTTCTTTCTGGTCTGTAACGTTAGCTAATCTTGCAATGAACGTGTCCCTTTCTTCTTCTGTTTCTTCAAGTGTATCGCTGGTATACGCTTACTGGTCGTACCAGTCCAGCGGTAACAATTAGTGCAGAGCATCCTGAATTCTAGGAGTCAGAGAAATTCCAGAGTGCCAGCAGCAAATGGCATAAGACATTTCTGACTAAGCGCTCTGCCTTGTGATCATGGTCAGTCTTTAGAGAATACAAGAGAACCACAAAAGGACAGCACAAGTGAAAGAAACAGGAAAAAAGGATAAATGTGGCTCATCACCCAGCAGACAGGGAAGATAAGATGATATGCCAAACAAAACATTTCTCTTTTTTTAAGATCAAGCAACCTTACCCATCTGAGCCCTCTGTACCGCTGAAAAATGGGTAAGCACCTCCCTTTAAAGTTTAAACCCCTTTAAGAAATAAAGACCCCTGCTCCCCCAATGAACAACACTGGAAAATGAAAAAAGAGGTCAGCAGTGTAAGCTTACCCATCTGACCACTCCGTACCATTGCAGAATCAAATTTTAGTGACAGGACCCACTGCCACTATGTTCATGCCAAGAAGGCATGAACCTGGACATGTTTGCAATTATATTCACAAGGGGATGCCCTAAGAAGGCATGAACCTGGACATGTTTGCAATTATATTCACACAAGGGGATGCCCGTCACGTGTGCGGTCGGGGCCAACAGGAGAGAGGAGGGGGGGGGGAGAGGAGGGTAGGGGGGGACTGCAATGAGAACGAATCCTCTGCCAGAGCATGGAAAACAGTTTTGGTGAGTAGTGGAGCGAGGCCCTCTGTCAGATGTTCGAGCGCGCCTCACCTGGAAGGACCTTTTGCACATCCACGAAGGGCAAGGGAGCGATGCTCAGAGTCCCAGCGACAGTTCTTTCCACGTGAGCCGCGCTATCTTAGGGCCTCACTCCACTACTCTCAACATGGACAAATGACAAAAATCATGGCCGTGTATCTTTCCATGTTCTAGTGGAAGATTCACTCTCGTTTTGCACATGTACACCCCCCAGGTTTTCTGTCTTTTGTGCATCTGGTGAAGCCTGCTCGCTGTGGCATCATGTCAAGGCTGTCAGAAAAAGACAAAAAACAGAAACGGATCTACGGAAATGACACAACGAATCTTCTTAAAAAAAACAAAACCAACGGGCCTACACGTGGAAACTGCCAGCACAGAAACGACGCACAACCCTCAAGAACAAATAACCCGCGAAGGGAGAGCCCTGCAATCAAACTCGTTTTCAAACACACTTTTCATGC
>BFEA01000003.1:10134652-10165193 GCA_003427395.1 Chara braunii
CAATGTTATGACCCTGGCCAATTTCGAGATACACATCCACTGGAAAGTACAATGCCATCCAATTGCAGACAAAAATGAATGAACTTGAGAGGAGAGAGAGGAGTAGGAAAGAAGAAGAAGAAGATGTACACCAGCAAAGACAATGACAAGGCTCTTCTTCTTCGCCCAACAATCTCCTCCTCCTTATCTCCCCCTTCTCTTATTCATACAAGAAATAATAATACAATTTTGAATGACTGGTCCCTTTTCTACTGCAGGTATCACTCAAGGTCCACCATAGCCATGGCTGCACCCCCCACTCTTCACACACATAGGCCGAGGATATAGCGGACTACTAGGCCTTGCTCCGACGTCCAAAGGACAACCCAGAGCAGCTATGGCTGCTCCAGCTCAGGCCGCCATGCCCAGCCTTGCCTTGAAGCTTCTTGGTGTAGCTCCCCCGGCTGGGGACTCCTTGCAGCAGCGCCCACCAAGGTGATGAAGATGGCTGCCACCATAGCCAGGTAAGTACCCCTGGCGCTCCTCCCCCTTCCTCCTTCCTTCCTCCTTCTTCCTCCCTCTAGTCCTTCTTCTTCCTCCCCAGCAGCACAGCTCCAACCCAGCGCTGCTCCCTCCAGCACTCCACCAGTGTGTTGCCAAACTTGCACACCGAAAAAGAGGCCAGGTCTTCCGCCCGGCCGGAAGATATAGCGGCCTGCTTTGCCTCTTGGGCGGTGACTTCCAGGCCGCTGGCCTTCCCAAGCAACCGGTACCTCTTCCTCCTTTTGGAGGGAACATCATTSCARACTCTGATATTGCCCCTACAGGCCCTAGACTCAGACTGGTACCCGCTAGACCTAGCCTACACTACCGGCCTCTAAAAATGCCACTTTTGTCTTCTTCTGCTCGGCCTCCGGTACCTGCATATTTACCCCCCTGCCGGRTGCGGTACCGGCCTAACCGCTACTTGAGTGCTTTTTCCCTGCTGCAACCCTTCGAAGCCACGGCCACAGGTAAGTACTGGCCCTGAGGGCCCAACGAACGAACAAGTGCCCTGGCGGGCCACACACACACACACTCATGCCAACCAGCACTCAGACAGGCATGGTCACACACGCAAGCCAACCAGCACTCAGACAGACATGCAGTCCAGCAAGCACGCACACACACAGACTTAGCAGGCGGGGAACTCAGTAGGGCATTCAGTCTATGAGCAAAACTCAGAAATCAGCTGTGTGTTTCAGTCCGTGTTTGGACGGGTTATCACAGCAGGGTTTTCTGATTAATGTTAAGGGGCCATTTGTTCTCTCTTTCTCTCTCTCACTCGCGCGTGCGCGCCTCTCTCGTGTCTCTCTCGGTCTCTCTCTCGCGCGAGTTTTCACACATCACAACGGTGTTGGTGGGGTCATTAGGGGTTTTGGACCCTTTTCGGTAGGCTGGTCGGTAGCTGACCAGTCAAGGGCCGCCAACCGTCGGGGTATGCAACACTGTTGTATACGATTTTGAACTGATGCATAAGAAAAGCTTGTTACAATCCAACTGCCTTCAGTTTGTCTCGCCACCCTCAGTTTATGACTTGCCTTGTGAGCTCCTATGATCTCTGAAGGAGACTGAAGGAGGAGTTAATAGAGCAAACTGCCAAGGATCCGGACCTCAGTCCTATCCTTGACCAGCTTAAGGTTGACCTAAGTAGTCAGCCTGATTTTCATGACCGGGAAGGTCCGATTTTTCGATGCTATGGAAAGCATGACCGTTTGTGTGCACCCAACCATGAGCCTCTCCGCACTCACTTCTTGAACTTGGCTCATGCACAGAGTGGACACTTCGGTTTTGAGAAAACGTACGGATCTTTACAGTTTGATTGACCCAGAATGAAAGGATTTGCCCACAAGTTTGTGGTTGAGTGTCAAGTCTGTCAACAAATCAAACCATCTAGACAAAAGCCCTACGGGCTGCTGAGACCTGCCCCTCTTCCTGAAGGTCTTGGAGAGTCAATTTCTATTGACTTAACAGATGATAGATGGTTAATGGAAGACCAAAAATTCGGGGTTTTTCGCCACATCACTACACGCAATGTCGTCGCTAATTTTGCGAATAAACTATGCAGGCTCATAATACAAACATCAGAAAACCAAACAGGCAAAAAAAAAAAGGAAAAAAAAAACTCACGAGTACTATAAAACCCGAGTCGGAGTAGCTTTCGGAGTTTGCCAAAACAATTCCCGAATTCAGTGTTTTCGCCAACTTTTCGTTACTGGTCCAAATATGTTGAATCTGAATACAGATATACCCTAAACCACATACATATCATACCCAAGAAAAAACAGGAAAAAAGAAAAAATTCAGGGAAATATGGCAGTTTCGGTGAAACATTCGCTGAAAATGACACTTGTGGTTGATGGGCGGTGTCATTTTCGGCAAATTTTTCACCGAAACTGCCATATTTCCCTGAATTTTTGTTTTTCTTTTTGTTTTTTTTTGCTATGATATGTTTGTGGTTTAGGGTATATCTGTATTCAATTTGAACGTATTTGGACAGGAGTGTGATCGGGACACTCGCTTCATAAGTGCAGATTGGAAGGACTTCATTGCCAAAATCTAAGGCATCAAACTGAAGATGATACCTGGTCGACACTCTGAAGCCAACGGTTTGCCTGAGGAGATCAACCAGACTGTTACACAACTTCTCTGTGCTCTTATTATTCCGATCAAAACGTGGGATAAAGAGGTGTATGTGGTAAAGGGGTTATACAACAACTCCATTCACTCTGCCACTGGAATGACACCTAACAGGCTGCACCTCGGTTGGCAGATTTGCAACCCTTTTTCCTTCTTGTTCCATTATCAGCCGCCTGGTCTGATGCCCGGCATGCCTGGCTATAGTGCCAAGTACAATCACTTGCTCAAAGTTGTTGTTGCAGCAATGAACGAGCGACAACATGCCATGATCAAATTTGGAAACAAAAAGTGCAGACCTGTGACTACTTTCGAAGTGGGAAGTTACTTCTAAGTAAAGATGTCTGAGTTTCCAGAAGAAGGGGTGTCACCAAAGCTCCCTCTCTACTACAGTCCTTGGAAGGTTCTGAAGGTGGTGAAGGATGCGTCATTTGGTCCTTCATATGTGATAGACGGGCCTCCTCATCTGCGCATGTATCCGGGCTTTCACTTGTCTAAACTGTATCCATATGTGCTCCGATTCTTTTGATTAGAGCCAGCCATGATCCCTTGTGCAATCAATGGTGGTCATGAGATTGACAAAATTGCGGATCACACTAGGAATGGGCGTAACAGACAGTACCAAGGTCACTTTTTGTATTACCCGCAAGATGAACTCTACTGGATCTCAAAAAAGGATCTATTGAAGAACGCACCTCGAGACGTCAAGGCATATGAACGAAAGATAGTTTCTGATGCTGAGTCCACAGTTACTGCGAAACTCACTCCCATGGAGCATACAGCACCTCTCTTTTCCAACTTCGCTTATGATGCATTTTACATAGACTCAGATTGAGTTCCTCGTTCGAAGGGACCTCACTTTTGAGGGGGGGGTAGTGTAAGGACCTGCAAAAACACGAACTGAGCAACACTGCTGATTTCTGAGCTTTGCTGCTGGAATGTGTGCCTTGCTGAGATTATCGCTTTTTGCTGAGTTTTCTAAGTCTGTGTGTGTGCGTGCTTGCCGGTCCATGTGCCTGTCTGAGTGCCTGTCGGCCTGAGTGTGTGTGTGGCCTGCCAAGGTACTTGTTTGTTTGGGAGGCCCATCCGGGCCGGTGCTTACCTATGGCCATGAGGGTTGCAGCGGGGAAAAACACTCAAGTGGCCGAAGGGGTAGCTTACACACACTCAAGTAGGTTGAGTCTAGAACCTGTAGCCGTAGATATCAGGTCTGCAATGAAGTTTCCGTTCGCTATGGAGGAGGTAACAGTTGCTTGGGAGGCCGAGCAGCCTGAAAGTCATCGCCCAAGGGGCAAATTGCCCACTATATCTCACGCTGCTGGAGAGCTCAGCCTCATTTGTGGTGTGCATGTTTGGGTGTCATGCTGCTGGAGCGCTGGTAGGACTGCCAGGGCTTCCACCTCGAGTATGGTGGACAGTGCCTGCTCAAAAGACGACACAAAAGCAGCTATGTCCTCTATACTTCAGGCCGCCATGCCTGACTCTGCCCTGTAGCCTTTTTGATGTAGCGCTACCCCAATTGGGGCCTGCGCCTACCAAGGAGATGAAGATAGCACCCACCATAGCGAGGTAAGTACCTCTGACCACTCTCCTCCCTAGTCCCCTTCTTCCTCGGGGCAGGGCCCCTAGTAGTCCACCATAGCCAGTACCTGTCGGAGGTGGAGGAAGACAGAGGTCATGGTGATGGTGGACCTCATATGGTGCTGGCAGTAAGAGAAGGGATTCAGACATTGGTTCTGGTTCAGGCATTCATTGTTATTATTATTATTTATCATTGGATAAGAGAGGGGAAGATAAGGAGGAGATTGGTTGGCGAGTGAAGGAGGATTTGCCATTGGTCTTTTGCAGGTGTACACCTCCTTCTTCTTTCTTTGTGTCTTTCTCCTCTCAAGTGCTTTCATTTCTTCTGCAATTGGACGACATTGTATTTCCTTGTGTATTTGCACTTCGGAATTCGCCAGGATCCTAAAAGAGAGATAGAGAGAGAAACTGAAGATTACATCTGATTGACAACCCGGAGCCAACGGTTTGGCTGAGGAGATCAACCACACTGTCACACAACTTCTCCGTTCTCTTATTTTTCCCGATCAGGAAACGACGGATGACGAGTTGTATGCGGTGAAGAGGTTGCACAAAACTCCATTCGCTAATTGTGATGCAGTGCATAAGGTGGCGGATGCAAGGTGTGTTGCAATTCCTTGCAGCATGGGAGAGCCACAAGGAGCAGCAGCTACAATTCCTCACAGCATGGGAGTCTACGGCATCAAACTGAAGATGACATCTGGTCGACACCCCAAAGCCAACGGTTTGAATGAGGATATGAACCAGACTGTTACACAACTTCTCCGTGCTCTTATTGTTCTCAATCAGGAAACGTGGGATGAAGAGTTGTATGCGGTGAAGGGTTTGTACAACATCGATCGATCGATCGATCGATATATGCCCTTGTTTTTTCTTTTTCTTTTTCTTTTTGTTTTTCTTTTTATTTTTATTTTTGCATGTTATCACTGTGCCCGTTTTTTGTTTTTATTCTTTGTTCCGCAAAGTGCGCTCTTTTAGTTTGTAGTGATGTGACAATATATTGTATATATCGTCAAATAGAACTGCCCGGTAAACCGTAGGCAGAGAGGGAGAAGAGGACAACAAATATATATATATATATATATATACACACAGAGAGAGAGAGAGCACCAATCCATCGCCATACCTGCATCCAGCCACCTACCCTGATATCCATCACTTCACCCATTCATCCACCCATCTCTCCACCCATCCACCCATCTCGCCACACCACTCATCTTCCTGTCCATCCACCCATCCATCTACCGATCCCACCACACCACCGATTGAGCCATCTTGCCAGCATTTTAAACTTCAATGAAGGGGATGATCTGGAGGAGGAGAGGGAACATGACATCAATGAAGAGGAAGAGGAAGAGATGGAGTTCAGTCTACACCAGTGAGGCCTTCAAGAAGGACAATGAGATTGACAACAATCTCACCTGGATGCAGCAGACATGCCCCTTGGATAGTGACATAGAGTTCCTACTGGCTTCATCCAGCAGCCGCCAGCATGTGGCACAGACCGACGACCAGGCTGCGAGAGCTCAGGCACAGGCCCTTACCAAAAAACAGTTCATACCATTGTGATGCAGTGCATGAGGTGGCGGCTGCAAGGTGTGTTCAAATTCTTGCAGCATGGGAGAGCCACAAGGAGCAGCAGCTGCAATTCCTCACAGCATGGGAGTGGCAGCAGCACGAGCTATGAGTGGAGGACAAACACGAAAAGCACCAGTACCACCAGCAAGTGGCGAAGCGGCTGGAGGTGCATCTGCAAGTGGAAGACAAACAGGAGCGGCAGCACCAGCAACTGGCAACTCAGCTAGAGATGCATCTGCTGATGCAAGGTGTGTTGCCATTGCTTGCAACATGGGAGAGGCAGCAGCAGCAGCCACAGCAAGTCCTCACGCCATGGGAGCAGTACGGGCAGCAGAAGCAAGTGGAGGACAAATAGGAGCAGCACCAGTACCACCAGCAAGCGGTGAAGCGGCTGAAGATGCATCTGCAAGCGGGACAAACATGAGCGGCAGCAGCAGCAGTGGCGAAGCGGCTCGAGGTGCATCTGCAGGTGGAGGACAAACAGGAGATGCTCCTGCAACAGCAGCAAGTGGAGAGAAGGTGGAAGAAGAGGACGAATAGCTGGAGGTGGAGAATGGCCGGAACCAACAGCTTCGGAAGCAGGGAGAAGATATGCGTTAGCTGGAAGGCAGGCCGGAGGTCGCACAGGCATACATTAGGTGGCAGCCTGCACTCAGCTCTGCCTCGCCCCCTGACGTGCCCTCTCAACAGGACTTCCCACCATTGCCTCCAGAGTCACAGCATGGCAACATCGCATTCGGAAGGAAGAGGAAGGCAGTAGAGCCTGCTGCAGCAGCACTAAAGGGGGATGGGGCTGTACTCGGACGTTGCCAGCTGCGCCAGTGTGTGACGCGCCCCCTTGTCAGAAGCACAGACAACAAAGGGCGAGGAGAAGCACAGATCATTGATGATGACTGGATGGCGGGTGACGACAGCAGCAGCAACGGTGCCTCCAGGGTTGGACATCAACTGGAGTTAGATAGTTGCTGAAACTTTTGACTGTTCTTTAGAATTCAGTGAGACAAAAACATTCTTCTTCCATTGGTTCCCTTCTTCGTCTTCGTCTTCTCTTTCTTCTTCCCTTCTTCTGATGCAAGGGACAGTTTGCTGAGTTCAATGCTGTGCACTATCAGATAATGTTCAGTGAGAGAGAGAACGAGAGATTATGTATACCTGCACAAGCATCTTTGCAAGTGTGATGTTAGTCTCAATGTGTGTTTGCTGCCCCGCCCTCTGAACGCGCCCCCCCCCCAAAAAAAAATAAAATAAAATAAAAAACCTGGATTTTTGTTCCTCTCAGCGAACGCTGAATACCACTACTGCCAAAAAAAAAGGCGAAAAAAAGTCGGACTGCTTCACTTGCCCGGGTATAACAGGCGCAAGAGGCCCCCAGGCGTGACACCTAGGTGCCCGGGTGAGCGCAAAAGACTTTATAGCTGAGGCCTATGTAACCATTTTAAGCTTCAATACAGGCCATATGATCACAAAAGAAATATAGAAACAATCAGAGTAAAGAATCATGCACCTGCCAGTATACAGCTTCAAGTCCGCATTCTGTAATTCTTGTCATCATTCGGATGATATAGTGATTAACGGCAGGCGCGTTGTTCAGGTAGTCTCCAAGAAGCCAGCAGTAGTTCCTGACAATGGCATTATCTGAAAACATGCAGAAGCAGCGCTGTAGATCTAGCCGCATTTCTTTGACTGTCATGGGAGCTTCTCTCTCCATACTGTTGTCGTCGGAATCCTCATTGTCATCGCCCAAGCCGATAACCTCATCTTCTTCCTCCAAAAGAACAGTCTGCTCTTCGTCATTCTGTGTGCCGAATCGAGTCTCCTTCGATTTCGTATTCTCAGCCTCATTTCTGCTGCTGTTTATGTCCTCGTCTCCGAACTTCTCATCCATATTCCTGCCCTCTTTGCCCATCTTATCATCACCACCCTGATTTCGTCTTTCACCCTCGTGCTGATCCATTTGACCTGGTCGTTCTGCAGCATTGTTACCCTTCTCTGCGCCTTCCACCAACTCCTTTGCAGCTGCTGCCTTTCGCTTGCGCTTTCTCCTTGTCTTCTTCATTACCTGCATTCGGTAACATGCAGACCAGCAACAACAACGGTTCACCAGGATGATACCCAAGCACATCAGAATGTTTATTATAACTGCAAGCCCATGGCACAACATTTTGCAACATGCCTTCAATCCTAAGAAAGCCATTATAACCACTCCCAAAGCACACAAAGTTAAACAAAATCTTGTTACCCAGCCCATAAGGGTGAGTGGTACACACATTAGTGAACCGATGATGGGTTTGAATTCTGATGCAATCAGGTGGATACAATAATGTCAGGGGGTATCCCCTCTAGAGAAAGAAACAAATAAACAATGGTTTGTTCTGGCTCTGGCTTACAAGTTATAGGTAACAAGAATGTTCAGAGCAAAAGAGGGTTGATACTAACTTGTGATACATTAATTGATCGACAATTTGATGGAGTAAAACTACTGTGCAATTGCATGAAACATGTCGCCAGAATACATGGAGCAGAAAAGTGTTGATATTGACTTGATATCAAGTGATCAACAAGTATTTCTGTAGAAATGTAACGACGAGGGACCAGAGCTAGAACCTACATTGCAATTGTCTCAAACAATTTGCTAGCCATGCATAGTGTTAACCCCCAATAACCACCTGACAATTGCGAATGCCAAGAGTTCAGGACGTCTTTTCCACAGGACAGCCAGGATCGACTGCTAGAGAACTTCTCAGAATGGATATAGGAACAGAGGAGCGTGCCACTCAGATCAGCTTACTCACTGCACCATATAAGAAACCGTGCTGGAAAGAAAACATGATGCACCTGTTGCTCAAGACACAAGAGTGCCCCACCATTGACCGCATGAACATGGTTTCTGGTGTAAGGAATGCCACCATTCCACTGAAAAAAAGGCCAACATGCTACCATGTATCCTCCGGTCTTTCATAAAGAGGCACAATGACAAGGGTTTCTGTGTGGAAGAGCTGGAGGGGGGGGAGGGGGCCAGCGGTCCCTTCCTCTGCTGCACGTTATGACAGGGTGTTTGGCGAGGGACGGAGGCAACAGCAGATGTACCATAAATCAGAAATATACCTGTGCCATGACCCGCACAGAATCAGTCCGAGATTTATGCAGTTTTCCGAGTATTGCTGCTTGTTGGCTTGATTTGCTAAGATTCCATGTTCTCAGTGTGCTTACTGTTTACCGGTGTGGGCCCAAGTCTCTGTGCGATGATTGCTGTCATGGGAGCGAGCTGTGTTCTTGTGCTGCCTTTTCTGTGTGCCGGGAGTTGTTAATCACAATGAGGTAGAACTACAGGGGTAGCACTGAAATTGGACACGAGATGGACTTTTAGAAAGGCCAGGACGGACCAGGACAGAAGTGACATTTGCCATGTACCCGTAGGGATTTTCCAGCAACTCAGATCGGCCCAACTGAGTCTGGTAGGCTTAGGGAGATCCAGAAGCTTCCAGAAGGGGTCATGATGGTCCGGTGCCGAATTTAGCTAGATTTTAGGTTAGATTCAGGCCCTGGAGAGACTCTTACAGTGAGTGACCCGGTTCTCTTTTGGACACTAGCCAGGCAGATATGCCGCTACTCTACCTACAGGGTGATTAGGCGGACTTATGGCTGTGCACTGGAGCTGGTGGGTGAAGAGGAAGACCTCATGACTATGGAGTAGAGGGAGAAGGGTGTAGGCCTAGGATATGGGATTTAAGGGAGAAGTACCTTTAGCTAAGCTATGGAAGGGTGTAGGCCTAGGCTATGGAATTTAAGGGAGAAGTACCTTTAGCTAAGCTATGTAAGAGAAAGAGACTTACCTTTGGCTATGGTTGACCATCATCTCCACTTCCTTGGTTGGTGCCACATCTAGTAAGCTGCTGTTGATCTTGGGCTTCATCTGAGTATGTGGCCATGGCGGCACGAGTCAGGAGAGGCACATTAGTAGTTGTATTGTCTTTTAAACATCCACTGGTTGCAGGGATGTTCTAGTTTGCTACCAAGAGAGGAGAGAGAAAGAGTGAGGTTGAAGGGGAAGTTCCTTGAGTGCTCAAAGTAAGGGGGATTACTTGGACACAGTTCTTGTTCATTCATTCATTTACTATTGCATATCTGATTGGTTATTGGAAGAGGGCAAGAGGATGAAGAAGATGGGATTGGGAGAGACGAGAGGGAGACATCATTGGTTCAAACTTGTGTATTTCTTCTTCTTCTTCTAGCGTTCTTCCTTCTATTCCACGCTGTCCCTTTTCACTTCTCCTTGAGCTTAGCAAGTCTTTCTTGCATTCATCCGCTCTGTGGAGAAGAAGACTGCATAGGCTGCTGAGGATGCCTGGGAAAACAAAGCATGTAAAAGAAACACGGAGTTGCCCATAGAAAGATACATATTTGCGTCAAGCAACTGCATTCAGGTACGGGAATACAAAAACTGTTTCTCATCAGGCTAAGTAAATGTATTACCATCAGCTGTCCTTCAGCAGCAATGAGCTCCTCCATCATCCGCAGCACAATGTGAGTGGCTTCCACGACATCCAGCAGATGGCTGCAAATACAACACAAACATTCAGGAACTCGTAAGTATGAAGGGAGGGGAAAGGACAAGGAAAGGAAAAACTACGAAATAAGAGGCGGACAAACAGAACACAACAATGTGAAGATTCATCTTGGGGGATGAAAAAGAGACACACAAGCAGACCACACTCGGGTGACTATTGTGATAATTAATTTAGTGCGATGGAGTTCGCATAACCAAGCATTTGCCCTTTCTTGAGAGATTAAAAGCAAGAAGAATTGTGGCTCGCTTACAAGTCTTGAAATCTTTTTGAAAATATTCCTTCTGCAGCCTGCCAGGTCATACATCTTGCAGTTTTGTTGATTGAATCACATGATGCTGTGAATCTGTGAATCACACCAGTGTTCGATTAAAAATTTGCAGTTGGTTACACACAAAACTTACATGCCTGTACCTTTTATCCAGTGAAAATGAAGATTTTCTGTCCGTTTGTAAGCCCAAAGATAGAATTGAATGGATCAGTGGAAAACTGCACCAATCCCTGAAGCATGGATCTAAACAACGGGAGACTCTGGAGACCGTAGAGTCCAGACCTACTCAATTTAGCTGTGTTCCACATGAGTTGCTGTTTATGGAAGCTTTTGCCATGCTGTCGATGACATCACATGGATTCTATTCACGAGTTTTCCACAGTGAAGTCTTCAGAGCATCAAGATCTCAATGGTAGCTAGTGTCTCCTTTTCATCCCCTACCACATTGCACCACCCAATCAAGAATCAACCCCTTTCTCATAACATCCTTGATCAGTTTTCAATCAGATACCTCCAATATATGGTGTAGAATTGCATCAAGCTGAAGGGCGATTGCAAGGAAGTCTGATGGTGTATGAAACGGGCGGTGGAGAATGTGAAGACGGATATTAGTTGCAGTCAGACCACAGAGATTTCTCATGCTGGTGTGCCGGATTCTGGCCAACAATTTGCAGATCACCCAATTGGTGTTGCAATCCCAAAATGTATTGGGTTGCTTGCTGGTCAGTCATTTGCAGATCACCCATGGTTGGTGCCCACCTCAGGGGGGCAGTCGTTGATGCTTAACCACAACCGGGGTTCAGGTGGATTATCACTTACAGTGTAATCAAATAGGGGACTCTGCAGACTGTTAAGGGTTCTGTAATGAACCCAGTCTGTAGAATACTTGTCAGATCTGGAAATACAAGGTAACACAACGCTGAACACTGTCTCCAATAATCATGAATGTGATCTCTGATACAATGTCTCGTATCCAATGGACGAAGAGAGAAGAGGGGGGATTAGACAGATTAGAAGGTGGAAGAGATAGTTTCCATAAATGACCACAGAGATAGTAGCCCAACATTCCCCTCTCCTTCTCCGGGCTTCCCCTCGCCTCCACGTCAGCAAACAGTGTCCAATAACGAGCCTGACAGGCCCTGATCACATCAAAGTGCCACGTGGCACAGTTCTCCTGTGAAGACGTTCAGCAGTGTACAGTATTGACATCACCAGCAGGTAAGTATTCCTTCTCTCTCTCAATCATCCACAGATTCTGATCTCCCTCCTTGTCGCATCCAACTCAGCAATGAAGACAATGTGGCCAATGCCACGTCAGCTATGATGACAGAGTGGCATGCGCCACATCAGCAAGGTCGAAGACAGCGTGGCTGGCACCAAGGCAGAGGGGTGCCAGCAAGCAAGCAGCAGTCTCGCGTCGTCGTCCACAGTGTCAGCCAGCAGCGAGCGTCAAGCCAGCATCCAGCCAGCGTCCAGCGTCCAGCCAGCGTCAAGCCAGCATCAAGTCAGCATAGCAAGACTGAATGTTAACTCCCTGGAGGGTGGGCCTTATGTAGTGTTTGACAAGGTTGACGGGCCTCAGGTCTCCCACACACAGTGGCTTAGATTGACTCGCAGCCAAGGGCATGGATCGCATACAGTTGCTGACTTCCACTTGGTCCGAATGCTGTCTTGGTACCTGCATACAAACAAGTGTGCGTGTCTGACTGGAGGCCTGGGCTGGGTCCACGGTGACTTTGACTGAAGGCCGTGCACAGTTGACGTTTGGTCAACTGTCTGGCGCAGGGCGCCTGAATCAAACATTTGGGGCCCTGCCTCTACTCAATGCGGCCTAGGGCCGACGTCGGGCCTGGCCCTTAGACAGGTTATGAGGCAATACGAACGGGTTATTTCTCATTCCTGCCGTCCCAATTTTTGAGTTCTGCCTTTTAAGGTCATACACACATCAAGAGAAAACGCCACTCAAATACATCCCCGGTCATTCATTCACATGCAGATCTTTAAATTTCAGAGATGCTATATTGTTGGCCTGTTCAATCATCTGTAGTTGGGCTTTTTGTATATTTTCCTTCAACCACCAGTACCTCCACGTTAACGTGGTGGCTGAATCTGTGCGCTGAGCGGGTCCATATGCATTTGAATCAGAGCCTCCCCAGAGGGGGCCTAAAACCCCCTGGGGTACTGGTGGTTTAACTTTCGTTATGTCTTCTTCGTATAGAAATGCAAATTCTCGAGTGCCTAGGGGTAACCTATGAATCTGGTCCCGGGTTAGAGCATCAATGGGACGTCGAGGCTTCCAACCTTTATGCAGTGCATTCGGTGTTCTTTCTGTAATTGTATGTATACTATTATATGCACTTGCAATTTTTGGTAAGTTCTCATCCCAATCTACTTGATCAGGTCGTACATACATGTGCAAAAGTTGTTAGCACAAACAATTCATCTGTTCAGTTTGGCCATTCGTTTCAGGGTGTTTACCTAATGACATGGTCAACCTGGTGTCATAGACTTCCAACAACTTTTGCCATTGTAAACCAGTGAACCGTACATCCCTGTCAGAAACGATGGTTTTCGGAAATCCATATTACGAAACCCATCGCATCAGGAACTTTTGGATGACTAGTTTTGTTCTAGCTTCAGCAGGCAAGGGAACGAATGTTGCATACTTTGAGAATCAATCCACAATGACCATCACCTGACTGTTGCCATTTCGGCTCTTAATGAGGCTCATGAAGTCAATCGAGATAGACTCACCTGGCTCACTTGGAATAGGTAGTGGTCTCAATAGTCACAGTGGATTCTCATGAGAAGGCTTATTCCTCTGGCAAACAAGACAAGTCCGCACATAGGTTAGCACATATTATTTCATCCCTTTCCATTCAAAGCGCTCTCTGACATCGGGGATACGTCGTCTTGAAATCGAAGTGTACCTTAGTATCATAGCATTCCCCAATAAATAGACTTTTAATTTGTTCTTTATGAGGAATACGAAATCTTTCTTCAGTCTTATCAATAAATAAGAGTAGACCATCAGTCATTCGATATGCGGGAAAGAGTTCAAGGTTCCTTTGTAGGATTCCAATAATAGGACTCTATATAGGATCGTCTGCATAACCCTTATAAATTTGCTATTTCAGTTCATTCCCAATATCAAAATAGAAGACAACAGTTCCAAAGAAATGAGCACGCCTGGACAAAGCATACGCAACCACATTAGACTTTCCTTTGGTTGTCTTTGGTTCAAAATCAAACATGTCGATGAAAGCGGACCATCTCACTAGCTTGTCAAAAAGTCTAGGTTGGGTTTTAATCCACTTCGGGGTAGAGTAGTCTGAGTAGACAGTGAAGTGTCTCCCTAGCACGTAGTGTTTCCATATGTCCAGTGCAGCAACCAAGGCATACAATCCCCTTTCGTAAGTGGAGTCGGCCCCTTTTTCAGACGGAAGCCTTCTGGACATAAACTCGATAGGTCTATATCCCTTACCGTTGTCTTGTTGTAGCACAGCCCCAATTCCATATTGACTTGCATCAGTGGTAACAATAAAAGGGAGAGAAGGGTCAACAATTTTTAAGACGGGGTGGTGAGTTAGTGCATGTTTTAACTTCTTAAACGAAGACTCACAATCTTTGTCCCACAACCAAGGTTTTTCTTTCTTCACTAGTCTTCTAATAGAAGCAGCTATCAAAGAGAAGTTCTTTACGAACGTCCTATAGTAACTAGCAATTCCTAGAAAAGATCTGAGTTCAGTAACAATCTTGGGTTGGGGCCAATCTCGAATTGTTGTTATCTTTTTCTTTTCAGGCCTTAGCATAACACTTCAGGCTTAGCAAACTCAAACTTAGGATTCAGTTTGAAGCTGCCTTTGCGCAACTTCTCAAAAACCATTCGTAGGTGTTTCTCGCGATCCTCCAGTGTTTTACTATACACGAGGATATCATCGAGATAGGCAATTAAGAATTGATCCAGCCATTGACGAAACAGTTCATTCATAGGTTTTTGAAAGGTAGCAGGAACATTAGTCAATCCGAAGGCACAACCACGAACTCGTAGTGACCATACCTGGTTCGGAAGGTTGTCTTATGTTAATCTTCAGGAGCCACCTCGATTTGGTGGTACCCTGACTTGAGATTAATCTTACTGAAGCATCGACATCCCTGCAACTGATCCAACAAGTCGTCAATGCGTGGAAGTGGTTCCGCATTTTTGACAGTGACGACATTCAACCCTCGATAGTCAATACAAAGTCTAAGTTCACCTTCCTTTTCGGGCACGAATAAGACAGGGGCACCATAAGGAGATGAGCTTGGGCGAATCCTTACTTTTTCGGTTAGTTCTTGCGGTTGTTTCTTTAATTCCTCAAGTTTCCTAGGGGACATATGATAGATGAGACCCTTGGGAATCTTACTTCCGGGAACAATCTCGATTGTGTGCTTGATAGTACGCTCATTGATTCTCGTCAGCTCAGTCTACAAGTCCTTATACTCATTGAGTAACTTCTCAATAGAAGGAGGGTAGGATGAGGGACATTCTCCTACTTGCTTAACGAGCACCATTATCACATTCTGATCCAACTTCTGCTTTGAGACCACAGATCTAAAGGTTGGGTAACTCATACACCAAAAAGACAATGTCGAGTCAGAGCCAGACCTGTGATACAGTTTAATAACTTGAAGTTCAAACTTTTCGTCCTTTAACATTACAATATTTTCTTTGAACCTATCGGCTTCCTAGTGACAGTCCATTCCCAGAATCATATCGAAAGGCACGTTATTTTTAATAAGGAAGGATACTTCGTGCAAAATCTTCTTTCCTCGCTTAGTCCTGAAGTAACATTTGACACAATTGACATATTGAGAGACAGTGATCGTGCTCTTGTCAACCAACACAAACGTGATAGGTCATGGCAAGTCCTTTACCTTCATTCCCAGATGCAATTTACGAATCGCCTTCTCTGAGATGTAGGACCGTGTCGATCCTGGATCTAACAGAGCGCCTACTTGCGTACACGCCACCTCAATATTTGCCTCATACACCAAAAAGACAATGTCAAGTCAGAGCCAGACCTGTGATACAGTTTAATAACTTGAAGTTCGAACTTTTCGTCCTTTGACATTACAATATTTTCTTTGAACCTATCGGCTTCCTCGTGACAGTCCATTCTCAGAATCATATCGAAAGGCACGTTATTTTCAATAAGGAAGGATACTTCGTGCAAAATCTTCTTTCCTCGCTTAGTCCTGAAGTAACATTTGACACAATTGACATATTGAGAGGCAGTGATCGTGCTCTTGTCAACCAACACAAACGTGATAGGTCGAGGCAAGTCCTTTACCTTCATTCCCAAATGCAATTTACGAATCGCCTTCTTTGAGATGTAGGACCGCTTCGATCCTAGATCTAACAGAGCGCCTACTTGCGTACACGCAACCTCAATATTTGCGATCATCAAGTCACCCTTAGACTTTGTTTTCTTAGCCCACAAACTTCATAAAGCTATGAGTTCATTTCCAAGTTCGTCAAGGGAATCGTCCAGAGAGACAAAACATAAGACAGTGCCAGGGTGTTCCGGACAACGGGCCGAAGAAGAGCCATCCTCTGTCGTATGAGTCGAGAGGGTGAAAGGGGTGATCGGCGCCTTACCTTTAACTGAACCCCTCAACTCAGAAGGAGCAGATGCTACTCCTACTGGTTGCTCCTTTTTGGGTTCCGAATGAGCGGGCACCATACTATGATGTGCCCTGGAGTGCCACACTTCAGACACTGTCTATTATTTATCCGGTCCTGCCATTCTTCGTGAGACAGTTCCATTTTTCCCCAAGGCTTGCCCGTTGCACTGCTAGGGTGCTTGGGGAAGGAGCGTGGTATTTTCTTCTTACTCCATGAACTGATACCTCCCTTGTTGGTCACCGCGATAGTGACGTCACCCTTTTCTGACTCACTACTGCCACCTCCTCCTCCCTCGGTCTCTTCAAGGGGTAACTTCTCTATTGTGTCGCCGTCGAAGACAACCAGCATGTGGTCCTGCCGCCACAGGACCCGTTTCCCATACCCACCAGTCGGTTCATTCTTTACTACAGACGCATAGGTCCTCTTTACCTAAGCTGTCATTTGTTCCCTTTGGAGCGCGAGGTCGCGAAACTGTCTATAATTGGACTTACCGGATTTCGCCTCAACGACGAGATGCCCTCGAATGGGTTCCGACAACTCTCGTGAAAAGATATAAAGGACTTGATTGTTCTGCAAGTTCAAACCAGGTACCTGCAACAACCGATCAACTTCACGAGATAAAGCATCCACAGTCGTCCAACGCTTTTGGCCGATGGTGGTGAGCTCATCAAAGGCCTTATCGACTGTCGTTTTGTTTAGAAATCTCTCCTTAAACTTTTGGAGAAATTCTCGAAGGGTCAAGGTTTTGGCCCACTCACCTATATCCTCGAAGCCAGCTACCTCACCTAGACATGAGGTAGTGAAAGCCACTTGGCTTTCCGGCTCGACTGGTGTAGTACTACAATAGGTTTGGATTTCTGCTATCCAGAGAAGCACATATTCTCCTCGCTTTCCATTGTAGGTAAAAGGTAATTTCAAATTGACCTTTTCTTTCTTTTTCGACTTCTCATCTTCCTTGGTCGGTTCTTTCGTAGCGGGCTCTTCTTTCTTTTCTGCTGGTTTCTCATGTTCTTTCTCAGAACTTTCGGGTTTCTCCGACGTTACTTTCTTAATTGCATCCTTCATCAATTTTTCTTTGGGTATTTTCTTTTCTTCTCCCCCCTTGTCCTCCTCCTCAATCGCCACCTTTCCTTTCTCCTTAACGAGTCTGGTAGTCGTATGCAATGCGGCAGTGTTACTGTCAATCTTAATTTCCAGGTGGGCGAGATAAGTCATCATGTTATTCAAAACAGATGCAAGGTTAGTCTCTGTTCCCTCAAATTTAAACCGCTATCTGATCTCATCCACTTTTCTTTCTTGCTGTTTTTTTTGCTATTTTCATTCTTTGGTATTCTTCCATCTTTCTTCTCTTCCTTCTTTCTTCTTTGGTCGCTCCCTCTCCAGTGATCTTCGCATAATGCTCAACCAAATATTGATAAAGCGCCATTCACACTTGATCAATAGTTCCCTATACCCTTCTGCTGGCCTCCATCATCTAGGCAGCAATATCAGCTTGTTGTAGTCCGGTTTCTGCAGCGCGTAGATCGAACAAGCTGCTTACATGTTGTCCAACTTCGGGGCCAGCATTTTGTACTTGAACACGCAAAGTACAAAGAGAAGTCAACATCAATTGTCGTCATTCATCTATCTGACCATGTGTCCACAACACTCTCTCTTCTTCATCAGCGAACAGAGTGAGAGTGATGGGATAAAAGAAAAGGGGTATGAATCGTGAGAATGGAGGCACTCGAACATTTCCAGATGACAGACATTTTTTCAATGTGTGTTCGCCGCACAATAAATAATTACAAGACAATAATAAATTCCACGGCCACACTCAATTTCAATATCCTACAGCAAAAAAAAAATAACGAAAAATAATTAAGGAACAAATTTTCTATTTACTCCCATTTCTAACTTTTGTTGTCTGTCCTATGAGTGATGACGTTCTAATGAGAGTGCACAGGTACCGCAGCCACGACCAGTGTGATCTAAACACAACAACACAGGTGAGTATGCACGGCAACCAAAGAACAGCCAAGACAAGTGAGTAAGTCAGCCAACACAACAACAACAACAATCAATTGTCAGCATCCTTTCCTCTTCGGCTGCACCATCTGCAAACACCAATGCGGCCAGACACACGGGCCGGCGCGTGGCACTACAGCCAATCATGAAGCTGTAACGCCCTCCAACACGCAAGTGCAAGTATCAACTCCTCACCAGCGACAAGGCACGCCCGCTTCCACGTCTAACCCTGCCATGCCAACGCAGCACCTTTGTTGGGTTGCTACGTCAACATTTAATGGCCAATAGGTCGCCAAGAAGGGTGCCACATCAGCAGTGCGCCAACTGCCGGAGCATCCACCACTGGTATGCCATGCCAGATCGAAGTACCACTGGAATGTGGAGCGCCACATCAGCAGGTAAGTCACGACACAGGTACGTTCCACGTCAGACAATACCCTGCCAGTCCTAGGATGCCACGTCAGCACCCCTACGCCATGCCCCGTAGGCAGCGCACCACGTCAGCAGTCCTGATACTCCACTCTCTCTCTCTCTCTCTCTCTCTCTCTCTCTCTCTCTCTCTCTCTCTCTCTCTCTCTCTCTCTCTCTCTCTCTTCCACCAGCGCCACGTCAACCCACAGCCAATGGTGCTCTCGCCGGTATCCGATTGCCAGGTCAGCAACAAAAAGCCATGTAAGCGATGTTGCCGTCTTCTCTTCAACATGTCCATGTCATCATCTTCAAGGGAGAGCGCGCAGCTTGGCAGGTAATGTCTAGTCTCACGATAATAATCGCGCGCAATTAATAAACGCGTTTCTTTCCATTCGCGTGCATCACCTCCCACTTACCTGGGCACCACATGGCGCCTGACAGCAAATCGCGACGAAGAAGGTAAGCTCCGATACCAAATTGTAATGAACCCAGTCTGTAGAATACTCGTCAGATGTCGAAATACAAGGTTTTCCAATAATCATGAATGTGATCTCTGATACAATGTCTCCTATCCAATGGACTAATAGAGAAGAGGGGGGATTAGACAGATTAGAAGGTGGAAGAGATAGTAGCCCAACATTCCCCTCTCCTTCTCCAGGCTTCCCCTCGCCTCCACGTCAGCAAACAATGTCAAATAACGAGCCTGACAGGTCCTGATCACATCAAAGTGCCACGCGGCACAGTTCTCCCGTAAAGACGTTCAGCAGCGTATAGTATCGACATCACCAGCAAGTATTCCTTCTCTCTCTCAATCATCCACAAATCTCGATCTCCCTCCTTGTCGCGTCCAACTCGGCAATGAAGACAATGTGGCCAATTCCACGTCAGCTATGACAACAGAGTGGCATGCGCCACATCAGCAAGGTCGAAGACAGCGTGGCTGGTGCCAAGGCAGAGGGTTGCCAGCAAGCAAGCAGCATTCTTGCGTCGTCGTCCACTATGCCAGAGAGCAGCCAACGTCTAGCCATCGTCAAGCCAGAGTTAAGAAAACATAGCAAGACCGAATGTTGACTCCCTGGAGGCCGGGCATTATGTAGCGTTTGACAAGGTTGACCCGCCTCAGGTCTCCCACACACGGTGGCTCAAATTGACTCGCAGTCGAGGGCATGGATCACATACAGTTGCAGACTTTGACTTGGTCCGAATGCTGTCTTGGTACCTGCATACAAACAAATGTGTGTCTAACCGGCGGCCTGGGATGGGTCCACGGTGATTTTGATTGAAGGCCGTGTACAGTTGACTTTTGGTCAACTGTCTGGCACAGGGCCCCTAAATCAAACATTTGGAGTCCTGCCTCTACTCAATGCGGCATAGGGCCGACGTCGGGCTTGGCCCTTAGACAGGTTATGAGGCAATACGAACGGGTTATTGCAGTTCAGCCTCCTGATGAGTCGGTGAAACTCCGACGAAACAGTTTGTCACAGCCCCTTGTTTATGGTCCTCTTCTCCCTCTCTGGCAACGGTTTACTGGGCAGCTCTTTTGATGATATATGCCACAACTTCGCTAGCAGCCTACTTCTTCGGTCAGGTCGACCGGCAGTGGTCGGGGCCGTTACTACGCAGTAAATGTGCCTCTAGTGTAGGCGGCGTGTCTAGAGTGTATCTTTTGGCTGTGACTGTAGCGGACCTCTAGAGGGTCTGTGAGACCAGCCCATGGGCCTGTTCTCACAGGCCTGTTGTATTCAGGGTAGTCCAGTCCAGGCCGATACCTCTGTCGGTACCAGCCAGTCCAGTCCAGTCCAGTCAGTCCGCTGGGGTATACCCCAGACAGAGTCTGTACTTGGATCATTCTGCATTCGCACAGTTTGGAGTGCGTGCGTTGGAGTCTGCGTGGGAGCTGCACTGTGCCATCTTGCTCCACCCTCATCCTCCATCTCCATTTCTATCCCAGGCGGAGCACCTCACCCGGTGGGTCCGCCACACTGGTATCAATGGGAAATACGGCAAAACCCGACAACGGGTTTTTTGGCTGTTTTCCGGGCGTTTCTTGAGAAAAACAGTGGGAAAACGTGACGAAAGGTGCAGCAGGGAAGAAGTGACACGTGGCGAGAAAAGAGAGACGGTGACGACGACGCGTAAGCGCCAAGGCCAAGGTTGCCACACACGCATGCGCCACATGCCCACACTACCCCCGCCCCGCTCCCGGATTAGTTATATCAAGATCCGGGATGCATGCTGCCAGGATTTGAACCTGGGCAGCTGCTGGTCATGCGCATGTGTAGCTGCTGCTATAACACACTGGCCAAAGTGTGTGTATGGCTCAATAGTGCGGCACACTGGTGTTGAAGAAGTGTTGTACCAGCTATTTAGACCCCCCCCGCCGGCGAGCGGCGAGCAGCGGCCAGCACGACAGCAACGGCCGGGGTGCTATTTGCGCCCCCATGGGTGTTTTGTTGTATTGTGATGGGGTATGAACGGACGGTCTGTAGAGTTTTCCATCTGGTGTGCGTGAGTGATAGTCTGCTTTGATTTTCGTCACAGGTGCCTTGAGGGCAGTGGTTGGTGCCCACCTCAGGGTATCAGTTCTCGGGCAGTCGTTAATGCTTAACCACAACCGGGGTTAAGGTGGATTATCACGTGTGTAATCGGTTAGGGGATTCTGCAGATTGTTGAGGGTTCAGCCTCCTGATGAGTCGGTGAAACTCCGACGAAACAGTTTGTCACAGCCCCTCGTTTGTGGTCCTCTTCTCCCTCTCTGCCTACGGTTTACTGGGCAGCTCTGTTGATGATATATGCCACGACTTCGCTAGCACCCTGCTACCGTTTTCTAGGTCAGGTCGACCGGCAGTGGTTGGGGCCGTTACTACGCCGCCACGCTGTGCCTCTAGTGCCAGCGGCGTGGCGTGTCTAGAGTGTATTTTTTGGCTGTCACAGACCTTTCTTTGTTTCGTGGCTGTTTTGCTGGCTTGTGATGGGATATGAACCGACAATCTGTAGAGTTTCCCATCTGGTGTGGGTAAGTGATAGTCTGCTTTGATTTTTGTCACAAGTACCTTGAGGGCAATGGATGGTGCCCACCTCAGGGTATATATATTGTCACATAACTATGAACTAAAAGAGTGCACTTTGCGAAACAAACGGCAAAAACAAAAAAAATAAAAAACAAGACAAACATAAAGGGAAACCATTCATTTTTCTCATTCTTCTTTGAACTCCCCTTTCACCGTGCCTCTCACGTACAAGGCTCGCCACGTTGATGAAGTTGAGCGCGAGCTGCCCCCATCCCCGTGTACCATAACGGTCCACTTGTACGCTGTGAGAAAGAAGCAGAGTGAAGAGGGATGGGATAAACACAAGGAGGAGAGCTGAAAAGCAGACAAACAAAGAACGATAAAGGGAAGTACGGTGTGTGGAGGCTCAAGAATGAGTCTGTCCTTGACGACAAAGAGGACATACATTGTAAGGATGAGGTGGATGAACACATGGAAGACCTAGCTGAGCATTCTCAGTGCAACAATCGCCACAACGGCTGGCATTGAGCATGCCCACCATTCACCCTCGACAAATGGCATGTCGATTGGCGGCCAAAATGAAGGAAGAACGGTCGCCACAA
Source organism: Chara braunii (assembly GCA_003427395.1). NCBI lineage: Eukaryota > Viridiplantae > Streptophyta > Charophyceae > Charales > Characeae > Chara > Chara braunii. The sequence continues at coordinate 10,157,002 of BFEA01000003.1, forward strand.
AAGACCATGCATTCAGTACAACGCCTGTGGCTGCAAAATGAACATATAGTGTCTGGATGCGGAGGGTGCCTGCAGTCATGAACGGAGGGACAGTCCTGTGCACACATGGATGCAGAAACCATGTCATTGTAGTGATCATGACAGAGACAATGGCGGCTACAACCGAGTGTAACAGTAGTTGTCGTTGTGCAAAGGAGAAGGTTGCACAGTGTTGGTACATTGTTTTGCTGCAGCATGGGGCCGAAGGAATGATCTTCGACATAAAAAAGATTGCGGACGGTTTGTTGTGGCAAGAAAACAACATCATTCTGTAGGAAGTCAGTCACATCAGTCATGGCATGGATCATAGTGCCATTGCCCCACAGTTCCCGGTGGTCAGAGGCATGTACAATGGCCATGTAATGGCCAGGCCCGTGCACAATGCAGGCAAAGATGTGGGATGGAGGATTAAACCACGCACTTGCTCAAGCATTGAGTAGTTCAAGTTGACCGTCCCTCATTGCTACTTGTAGCACAGCAATGGTAAAGCCTCCTTTGCTGGTATAATTACAATCCTCTGGCTGTAGTTGAGGAAGATCAGCATCAAGCTGAAGGGCGATTGCAAGGAAGTCTGATGGTGTATAAAACGAGCGGTGGAGAATGTGAAGACAAATATTAGTTGTCGTCAGACCACAGAGATTGGTGAGGTTCTCAGGCTGGTTTGTTGGATGCTGGCCAACAATTTGCAGATCACCCAGATGGTGTTGCCAGGCCATACCGTGTTGGGTTGTTCGCTGGTCATCACCCATGTGGTCTGCGCGCGGTGGAGCACAAATTTGTGGTTCGCCTAAACAGTGCTGGTCAGCCATTTGCAGATCCCCCATGTGGTCTACGCCTCGTGGGGTCAACTTCAATCCGGGCCGATCATGTTTGAATCCCTCAACGTAGGGCTGCATCCTGAGTAGGGACTGTCCCTGGAGTCGGGAGTGTACTCTGGGCAGGGACCACATCCTGCCGTACAGGTGAGTCCTGAATATCTAACGCAGCTGGGTATAAAACATGGTGTTGTGGCTGCCTGCAGGCAGCTGCACTATCTGCAGGAGGCATAGGAGCGGATATTGTCATTTGAAACAAAGGAACCGCAACAACCTATGGAGGAGGCACAAAGAGAATCGGGGCAGACAAAGAAACAGGTTGCTGATCCTCGGACAAGTGACGATGTCGTGGATGTCGTCGGCGATACACAACAAAAGGAGCAGTGGTGTTGCAAATAGAAGACGAACTTGTCCCTAGCAACGAAGGTGGAGCAATGGGAACAATGAAAACTGGAGAGTCTGTTTGCAAGCGAGACTGTCGCGGAGATGGGGGTGGTGAGGAGGAACGTAGCCGTCTGTGGCCAAGCACAGAAAGAGATGAGAGGGGAGTAGATTGGCGAAGATTTCAGAAAAAAGGACGTGAGTGTTGGAGAGACTGTGATGTTCTTTGCACTAGAACTGCAGGAGAGGAAGCTGTAGCTGTACAAACTACACCACGGGGATTTCCAGTTATGGAAACTACTATACTGAAAACTGCAGCAGTGGAAACCATAGCAGTGGAAACTGGAGCAGTGGAGACTGCAACAATGGAAACCGCTACAGTGGACACTGCAGCAGTGGAAACCGCAGCAGTAGAAACTGCAGCAGNGAAACCGCAGCAGTAGAAACTGCAGCAGTGGAAACTGGAGCAGTGGAGACTGCAACAATGGAAACCGCTACAGTGGACACTGCAGCAGTGGAAACTGCAGGAGTGGAGACTGCAGCAGTGGAAACCGCAACAGTGGACACTGCAGCTGTGGAAACTGCAGGAGTGGAGAATGCAGCAGTGGAAACTGCGGTAGCAGCAGATGAGCAAGCAGGGGCATGACAAGAGCGTCGTGGGGGCGAAGAAGAAATTGGATGCTACAAGGACCATCGCAGCATGCGTCGGAACCACTGAGAAAGACGCGTCACATGCGTAGGATAGCAACATTGGCGGGAGCGCATGTAGCAGGTCCACCCCTTAGCAAGGGTTGTTGGGGAATGCCCACGCGAAAGCATGCGACGAGTAAGTGTTGTTGCCGCAGTTCGAAAGTCCTGCCAATTTTTATCTATATTGTCACATAGCTATGAGCTAAAACAGCGCACTTTGCGACAAAAAGGATAAAAAAACAAAACAAGGGCACGTTGAAACATTCAATTTCTCATTCTTCTTTTAACTCCCCCTACACTGTGCCTCTCACGTACAAGGCTCGCCACATTGATGAAGTTGATCGCGAGCCGCCCCCATCCCCGTGTGCCACAACAACCCACTTGTACGTTGTGAGAAAGAGGGAGAGTGGAGGAGGGATAAAAACAGGGAAGAGAGATGGAGAAGAGACACACAAAGACTGATAAAGGGAAAGTAAGGGAAAGTACAGAGTGCAGAGTGAAGATGAAGGCAAATGAGGATAAGAATGAGTTTGTCCTTGACGACAGAGAGGACATACATTGTAAGGATGAGGTGGATGAACACATGGAAGACCTAGCTGAGCATTCTCAGTACAACAATTGCCACGACGGCTGGCATTGAGTATGCCCACCATACACCCCCCGACAAATGGCATGTCGATTGCAGGCCAAAAAGAAGGAAGAACGGTCACCACAAAAGACCATGCATTCAGTATAGCGCCCATGGCCGCAAAATGGACATAATGTCCGGATGTGGAGGGTGCCAGCAGTCAGGAACGGAGGGACAGTCCTCTGCACACATGGATGCAAAAACCATGTCATTGTAGTGATTGTGACAGAGACGCTGGCGGCAGCCGAGTGAAACAGTGTTTGTAGCCATGCAAAGGAGCAGGTCGCAGAGTGTTGGTACATTGTCTTGCTGCAGCACGGGGCTAGGGGAATGATCTTCGACATAAAAGAGATTGCGGACGGTTTGTTGTGGCAAGAAAACAGCACCATTATGTAAGAAATCAGTGACATCAGTCATGGCATGGACCATGGTGCCGTTGTCCCACAGCTCCCAGTGGTCAGAGGCATGTACAATGGCCATATAATGGCCAGGTCCGTGCACAATGCAGGCAGAGATGTGGGATGGATGATTCGACCACTCACCTACTCGCGCATTGCGTAGTTCAAGTTGACGATCCCTCATTGTTACTTGCAGGACAGCAGTGGTAAAGCCTCCTTCCCTAGTATAATTACAATCCTCCGGCTGTAGTTGGGGTTCACCCATTATCTTGCTCCCAATTCGCGTTGGGACAGTGTCCTAAGCAGGCACGCCTGTGGCAATTCACTGGCAGCAAGGCCATTGCTGGTACTTGCAAGTGGCCCGATTTTTTTCTGTTTTTTCAACTTCTTGTTTGCCCCTTTTTCCACATACACGACCTGATACACACATCCAATGCATTTTCTTTCGTGCTTTTACCTTTCTTGGAGTCTTTTCAAAGAATGATTGCCACAGATTAAGGTTTCCTTTGGTGGTAAGAATGTACATATAGAAATCACCACCAACCAAGCCCGAGTACGCGCAGCCTTTATGGCATTCGATAGCTCAAGAAAACCTCCGTTGTCCAGGTCACCGCCAAATAGGGAGAGGCAAAAAGGGTTACCTGTCGACAGTCTAAGCGTGCCGCAATTCATTAGAAATCGAACTCTAGGGCGATCGCGGACACCAAGTACAAAATCCAAAAGCTGTGACAAAAAGAAAAGCAAGAACTCGGCACGGAGCATTAACCCGTCGCCCACAAAAGCTATAATGTGTGGATGTGAGGAAGGGGTAAGAGAGACTCTCACCCACTGCCAACTGGAGTGTCAAAAGGCACGGCAGGTGTGGCAGATTATCAGAAAGTTATGGGCCGAGGCCTCTGCCTTTTCGAGGTGTCACTGCTGTTGGGTACAGTAGTACCGAAGTCCTGGTCGAGGTTTGAATGTAGATGCTTCCAGTTGATGTGCCAGTATGGTTTGTGGACAATCTGGAAGAGAATCTCAGAAAACAATAGAAAGGAAGCCAATGCATACTAGACAAGCGGAGGACTCAGAAATCTCCTGCAGGTGAACATCATGGTGCAGTGGAAACGAGCAAGGGAGACGATGAAGGACAGAGTGGAAAAGGCCAAGGAAAGAAGGCAGCACTTTGAGCAGGTCTTGCAAAGGGGTAAGGTGGCAAGCATAGAGGGTGGTAGAGAAGTTCCGGTGGTGGACAGAACTCATGAGCCGGCATCTTCACTTGGGCCCATGGAGGCAGGAGGAGACGGAGCAAATTGGTGTAAACTCAGAAACTCGGTAAATAGGTGCATTGGGCACGGGACAAGGGGCAAAATATGAGAAGGGAGCAGGAAGAGGAAGGGAGGAGCAATGCATTCGCTTAAGAAGAAGGTAGTGGGATAGGAGGAGGAAGAAAGGCAGGAATGGAGTATGGGAGGGTCAGGAGGGACTAGGAAAGAGCAAGGGTTAATCCTCCCCGGGAGGAGTGCAATCAATGCCCTCCGCCCATAGGAATAGTCTAGGAGTAACTTGGGCCAAGAGTTGAGCAACAAGGCACTGGAGTTAGGAGTAAGGGAAGAGATAGAAAGGTGATAAAGACAGCACAGGGGTGAGCCGGGGTACATCCTTGCTTTAGGGAGCTATTATACTGGAGAGCAGGGCAGACACTGAGCAGCGTACAGACAGGACCCGACTGACTACCTGCGTGGCTGCAGGTGAATGTTGAAATTTTTCATGACAACTTGCAGCGTAGACAGAACACCACTTTCAGATTGATCATAGAAGAGCTTGTACATCAGCACCTTTGCCACCCTGATCTCTCGGGCACCTTCGGCTGTTGCTTCGTCTGATGTTTTAAGCACCAAATCAAGAACATGAATCTGTCAAAGAAAGGTAAGAAAACAATACGGACACAAACTATAAAAGCAACTCCCAAAGACAGAAATTATATGCATCCGCTATTGAACACAAAACAACTGCAACAAAGAGTCTTTTCTTTCCCCTCATCTCAGGTTTACCTTAACTTATCCATCTTCTACCGAGCACAGGAAAATTGGCTGCTGCACGCTACCTTTTCTTGCTCTGGAGGATCTTAAAGATTTGACAGCGACAACAACAACAACAACAATGTCTGGCATTTGGACTTCATCACCATTTCCATTTTCAAGACCCCTACCCTTACCTGCTAGATTGTGAACATCATAAGTGAAGTTACCAGCGACATAGTAATGATATGGTGAAAGTATCCTTAAATGAAAAGCTAAGGAAACATTCAACGACTTCTTGGAAATATACTGAAATGAAAAGCCCAAGAATAATGCAATGAGGTAGGCGGAGGGAGGGAGGGAGAAAAACCCATGACTGTAAGGATTCAAAAACAGATTACGCGGCCTCTCAAAAGAAGCCGCAATAGATCACAATCGTAACCTTCCTTCATCACACCTAGTTCCAATCAGAGTTAAACATGACTGAGACTAAGGGTAGCAGCCAGCCTCTGAAGGCGTGAATGGCTTGATCTCTTGCAATTTATAGGCCCCACTGCCCCAGGACAGCTGAGCAGCAATTTAACAGCCGTACATTGTAGCTGACATAACTATCAATGAACAGCTTCATGAGTATTTTACTATTTTATCTATGACACACCTGGAATGTCTGTAACCCCAAAGTTACTTATCATGAGTAAGTAGGACAAATAGCGGCAAGAAGACCATCACCAAGACAATCACCGCAATCGGTATTCAGTCTTTTTTTTCAGACTGCGAGCATATACCACTCTCAAGAGTCTCAACCCCTTTCTTCATGGCGACTCCTCATCCTAGCACTTCCAGGAACAGCGTCCAAGGTAGGGTAACCCTGCAATCCCTGGCCCACACCTGCTTTAGATAGGACAAGAAGAGATGAAGACTGACACAACTCAAATTGAAGAAGAAGACGACATGAGCTTTCCTATCTGGTGCTATCAATCTTCCTCCCGACATTCCCTCGATGCATACTGGTGAGAAACCCAATCTAAATAACATTCTGTAATGACCCGCCATAACACAGACTGAGAATACTGCTGATTTCTGAGTTCTGCCACTGGAATGGATGCTTTGCTGAGATTCCCGCATTCTGCTGAGTTTTCTTTTTCTCTGTTTCTTTTTTTCTTTTTTTCTTTTTTTCTTTTTTTCTTTTTTTCTTCTTTAAACGGGTCCTTATGGTCCCGGCTCCATATCCATTCTGGGGAGCGTCAGTCCAGTTCCTTTCCACCGGCAAGTCAAAACCAGCACTGCACTTCACAGACTGGTGCAAACAGACAACGGAGGACAGGAAAGCGCACAACCAACCAACGGATCACATGGAAACAGACGAATAGTCACAATAGAAACACAAGACAGGAATCAATCTCTTACTCAGATAAACCATCCGGAATACCACCGGAAAAATAGAAAACAAACTAGTATTAGAATCAGAAATTAAAATAAGACTAGCCCTACAAGACAATCTACACTGGACTTCACTAGTTCTCAATCACATCAGAGAACTCGCTCCCTTCACCTCCCCACCAAATATGACAGGCCTCTTCTGGATTTTCAACAAATTCTGGTCACTACCGAAAGGGAAACAGAGACGGTCCGACCAAACACACCAGAGGAACGTTAACGAATCCCCCCAGACTAAATCACTCTGGGAGCAAATTCTACACATCTGGAGAATCATCTTCCCAGAGAACAGAACTTGTCCAAAGAGAAAAGACGAAGTCCTTAGACAACCCCTATTCGGTAACCCACTGATTAGGAACGACAAAAGAGAAAGCCTCACACTCTCAAAATCAGAACCCAAATGGGAGCACTGGCTAGAAAAGGGAATATGGCAAATCAAACACATTTGGGACGAACCAAACAAAACCTGGAAAACAGAAAGAGACCTACGAGAACAACTTAAAGGAGTTCACCACCTGCAAGCTAACTTATCCGACATCATAGACTGCATCCCCCTCCACTGGCGAGGCCTACTAAAATCAAAACAAGAATGGCAAATTGGAGACTGGGCCATCAACAATGACTCCTCAATAATCCAGGAAGTCCTCGAATTCAAGAACTACAAACCCCATAACAAAGAATGGATATCCTGCGACATACACACCCTAGAAGAACCAGGAAACCCGGTGAGCTATATCAATACAAAGAGCAGAGCAGAAGGAGCATTCAGAAACAGCAACCTCCGAAGTATCAAAATCTTAGAAGGGGAAAGAAAAAAGTCTATAAACCCCACATTAGCGTCTGCGATCTAGAGATCGATCCCACAGAATGGACATGGAGCTCCCCCGCTGGTTCTACCCTCATCTCCAACTCCTACAAACTAATTGACTACACACCTAAACTAGGCTACCATCTTTTCACCAAACCCATTTCAATATCCAACACAATACGCAACAGGTGGACGAAGGAGGAACCACAATTAGCCAACACCCACTTTAAACTCCCCTGGCCCRCAGTMCTATCCACAAGACCGGTTAAGCTAGCAGGCCTAAGATGGCTAATAGCCTTTAGAGCAGTCCCAGTAAACAAATGGTTGGCCATCAGACGCAAACAAGATAACAGATCCGAACAGGAATCCTGGTGTAAGGTATGCAACCTTGATATTCCTGAAACCCTAAACCACTGTTTCATGGATTGCCCAAAGGCAAGATCMCTCTGGGAAGCCCTAGAATCATCATGGTAAAAAATCTCGGACTCTCCCCTACTAATTAACCCCGCCACACTATTCCTCGACCTCAACCAATCACCCCCACTAAAAGGATTCGAAGCCTTCCTCGCCTCCCAAATCAAGAAAAACACCCTATGGGCCATATGGAAAAACAGATGCGACATCACCTTCGACGACAGACTCACCCCCCCCCCGAAAACCCACTAATCATTATCAGACAACTAATAGACACCGAAATTCACGCCCTATGGAAACAACAACTCAAGAACCTCCCAACTGACCCAGACAAAAAGAATCTATTAATCCAAAAATTCTCCACCTCCAAACTAGGCAATGGGTTACTAGGCACAATTAACAACGACAGACTAATTCTAAAAAATTGGCTATCCATAACACAAACATAAGGCCTCCACACAAACCCCCCACCCCCACACAATCCACCCCATCATTACTCACCCTCCTTCGAACCATCTAAGACCCCCAACCCTGCATCAACCCAACTCCTTCCCCCCATCGCGCCCCACACACCCCCAACCT
>BFEA01000003.1:10165631-10192844 GCA_003427395.1 Chara braunii
CGTGAGTGTGTACATCTTGTAATCTTTTCTGACTTGCCGGTGGAATAGGAACCGGACTGACGCTCCCCAGAATGGAAATGGAGCCAGGGCCATAAGGACCTGTTTAAAAAATAAAAATAAAATAAAAAAGAATCAGAAATCAAAATAGGGAACGATCAACTATAACAAGGAAACAATAGAAAGAAAGAGAACAAAATTTACGGGTTTAAGGAAGCGAAAGAATAAGGTCTCCCGACAATAAGACCCACAGCTAGCTAGCACAAAAGACTACTCAAATAGAAGAGAACAGAAGCAGCCTCAAACACAATAGAGCCAAGCATAAGGGCGAAACCCTATGGCGGCAGGAAAAGACAGCTAGGATAATAAGCTCGGGATACGGAAACTTGGTGGAGGAAAGCTCAGGCCATAAGAGCCAAAAACAATCACGTCAACCCCACCAACAGAACACAGAATAACCTTACCACCTACCAGGCATAACAAAAAGAACCACGAGAGCCCTACCCCTCGTTGGGTTTCTAAATGGCTATACCAGCAAGAACAGAAACGACCTACAAGAGCACGGCCCGTGCAGATTCTCACCACGGGAGCTAGGGTTTAGGGTTTTAGTAAGGAACACAGCAAATACAGCCCCACAGAGCACAGCCCATACAGATTTTCACCATACGAGGATGCATCAGCAGTTCCAGCACTAGAAAAATCCAGAAACGGGTAGAGAGAGAGTAAGGGGTTAGGGTTTAGCGTGTAGGGCATAGGCCTTGGAACCTATCTACAACTTGAGACTTATAGAAAAATTCAAAACATTACCAATGCCGGACCCCCTAAGGTCCTATCTACTTAGCAAAACCAACAGTTAATGAGTCTGGCCAGTAACTTCAGTACTTAATTCTGATCCGGCAGCCGAACAGCTGAGAGGAGTAAGCTAGTCAAGACCTATGCAGACACGCCACAAACCACAAACAGAAGTAGCAGAACCCAGCCTACCCGTCCACTCAGGCCTCCCAGCCATAATGGGGAGGAGCGGATGTGTATCCTTATTGTATTCATCATTGACTTGCCGGGGGAATAGGAACCGGACTGTTGCTCCTCAGAATGGTAGGAGCCAGAAAGTTGGGGTTCTGTTTAAAAAAAAAAAAAAAAAAAAAAACTTGAGATACATGGTAAACACTCTCACGCTTCCTTCCGTATGGCCGAAGGAACCCTGACCAGCATTAATTGCTCCATATCCGGAGGATTGACTGTCAGCTTGCCATTCCACTTTTCCTCTCAGAATCTATTGTGATTCTGTCCGCTGATTCGTATAAAGCAAGAAAAGAGGAAGATGGAAGCGGGGGCGCAGCGCTTCCGGGAGCGCTGCACCCCGCCGGGTTGGCACTCTCACACGGGCAGTCCAGTGGCGCCCTACAGGTTGGAAGCACACGAGCGCGAAGTGGCGGCTGGGTATGACGTGGGCAGTCTTGGTGTGATGGCGCCTGGGTGATGGGGTAGTGATGAAGTAGAGATCGGACAGCGGGAGGGCAGGAGGATGGAGCGTGACTCGGTGTTGCCTGCCTTTTGAAAGCACTCCGGTGCCATCTCCAGTTTTGCGCTTCATCCAGTGGTGTTACAAGTTAACACGTTGGGTGAAGGGGAACTTGCCTTCGAGAGGAGGTGGGTCTCCTTGAGAAGTTCAGCCTTCTTATGGCCTTTGCTCCTTGGTCTGCGTAGTGTTGTGGTAGGCGGTTGGTATGACGCGGACGGAAAGGAGGAGCGCGTGCTTACGTGGAGTGGGAGGAGGATTGGAGGCGATATCGTGTGTGTTGATTTCGGTTTTTGTATACATCTCTGTCATCTGCGGCACTCTCGCTGATCACCACCAGCACCATCATCGGCGTCATCATCATTAGGGTGCAGCTCGTCACCATCATCATCAACAGGGCGTGATTTGATATCATCATCACGGTAATGGTTTGTCATCATCATCAGGGCGCTGCTCGTCATCACCATCATCAGCAACAGGGTACTCCTCGTCATCATCATCAAGGCGTATGCCTGCACTCCTGTTCGGCGCTACTTTCATCACTATTATCAAGGAGCCGTGCATAAGGGGTGCTTCTCGTCACTCATTGTTGTATCACAATCATCAATATCTCTCCATCATACGGCACAGTTGGCAAAGCTTGACGTCATCATAGGGTGTTGCTCATCATCATCATCATCATCATCATCATCATCATCACCTTTAGGTTATCATCCAAGGTGCTCGTCATCACACCATCATCATCTTGTAGTCATCATAGGGCGTTGTGCGTCATCATCATCATCATCATCATCATCATCATCATCATCATTACTGACATCACCATTATCATCATCATTATTATGATCATCGTCATCAGTGCGTCATCATTATCATCAACATCATCATCATCATCGACATCACCATCATCATCACTACCGTTATCATCATCATCATCATCATCATCATCATCATCAGTTTGTAATCATAGGGGCTGTTGCTCTTTCGTATGATCAGCATCATCATTTCGTTTTCATTCTCATCATTCTCATCATCATCATCAGCTTGTTTTCAGTAGATGTTGCTCTGCATCAGCAGGTGAGTTGGTTGTCACCATCATCCTCATTATCTTCGTCTTCAGGGTGCCGTCCATCATCATCAACAAAATCCAACAAAATCCAAGCGAATGATATTTTGGTAAGTGTGTCGTCAACGACTGTAGTCGGTTGGATCGGATTGTTCCCGGAGGGCTGAATGGTGGGAAGGGGGTGGGGGGAGCTCTATCCTGCAGGGGCATCGCAAGGTGGGGGGTGAATGTCTCAAAGAAGGTAGGGGCGGAGTAGGGGGTTGCCTTATTCTGGGACAGGGACTGTGTGTGGGTCAACATCAGTCCCTGCGGAGGCGGAAAGGGGCAAGGGGCGGGGGGGCATGCTTTAGGTGGGAACTGCGTGCTCCTGGGGAAAGGGGGGTGAGGATTGGTCCTATATTGGGGCCGAGGGAGAGTGGGTGACTCTCCTCGGTGGAGGCAGAGTAGGGCTGAGGGGGGAGCGGTAGGAGGAGGGAGGGACGATCTCTCTCGAAGAAATCTGTCATCCAGTTTACTACAGCTTTCCATTTGGTTGCCTCTCGAGGAGGTTGTAGGAATAGGTGTTATCTGGCAAGCCATCTGTGATCCTGCGAGGGGTGGTTGAAAAGTCGGTGGCCCTCGAAGACCGATGCTGGAGCAACGCTGGCCGGAGACGGAGCCAGGTGGCGCAACTCTGTGACCTAGCTTGTGGGGGCGTGAGGCCTGGTAGAGAGCTCTGGGGGGCTGTTTGCGTGGGCAGTCCCAGTGGTCATCGGGGGTCGTAACTGGAGCAATGCTGGCCGGTGCTGGAGCAAGGTGGTGCAACTCTGTAACCTAACCTGATGGGAGCATGAGGCCTGGAAGAGCTTTGGTTCGTGCTGAAATTAGCCATGCTGGTGGTGTTCGTAGGCGGATTGAATAAGTTTCACCTATCTGATTCATGATGAGGAGGCTTGTTTGACACTCATATTCTATTGACTTGGTAGAGTCTGAAAGGGAATTACACTCACCCTTCTGAAGGGAGGCTTGTTTGACACTCATATTCTATGAATGTCTTAGGACTTTAGGGTTTCTTAGCAATCCATCTTAGGCGGTTTCGATGCTGTTATACTCATTGATCTGCGGCCGATCGATGACAGAAGGATGCAGGCCGGTGCTGGGGTGTTGCCCTGTAAGCTGCTGATGCAGGAGCGTGAGGCCTGGTAGAGAGATCTGGGGATGCTTTGGGGTGGGCATCCCAAGGGACGACCGAGGGTTGCTGCTGGGATGACGCTGGTCGGAGCTGGGGCGAGTTGTGTTGCCCTGTAACCCAGCAGGGTGGGGGCGTGAGGCCTGGAAGAGCTCAGCAGGGAGTAAGATGGTGTTGGGTAGTCTTAGATGGGTTTGTCAGGGAACCTGAAGGTTGTGAGCATTCGTAGGACCTCTGTGGCAGGTTATTGCATGAGTAGTCCCCTAATAGGTCATTAGATACTAAAAAAAAATAAAAATAGTTCTCAGATTGTTCTTAGCCGAAGCCAGGTAATGGCCCTGGTATTTCAAATCATTTGTATAATTCTATACGGGACGCTGGGCCCGGTTCCCAGCACGTGTTGCTCCCCACGAATAGACTAGAGCATTTGTCCCAAAAAAAAAAAAAAAAGAAAAAAAAAAAAAGAGGAAGATTGACATAGATTGTCTATACTGTTAAGATGAAAATCTCAGTTTGCCCATCACTGGTACCCCGTCCTTGTTGGAGGTGTGTTGTGCCACTTCTTCCAAATCAATCTGTTATCTGACACAGTTGCAATCTTTCCCTGGAGAAGCCAGTTTGTCATGAAGACCCGTCTCTTGATGGCTATCTTTTCTGGTCTGCCTTTCGTTGCTGATGCCACCTCCCTCCACCTGGTTCGATCTCAGTTTCGGCCATTCCTAGCAATAGTACCCACATTTCCTCTCTTGCCACCTCAGTTCCTTCGATCGTCTTGGTACATCTCCTTTTCCAGATTACCCATAGAGCCAGCTTCCTGAGCAGGTGAAACCATACTTCCTTGCCGCCTTTGAGATTGTTAGTATTGTTGGAAAGGAGCAGGATGATCAGGGGAGTTGTGGGCGGAGGGGGTGATGATAAGAGGAGGGACCATAGGTCGTGCACCTTGTTCCATATCCATGCTGCTTCCATGGAGTACAGTAGGCAGTGGGGTATATCTTCCGGAGTGCTGTCTGTGCATAGCCTGCAGAGCTCAGAGCTGTCGGGGTCCGTATGTTTCCTCCTCTTGTGAGCCATTGATTGACCGGCAGCGGTGCGTGCGCTAAGAGCCACTGCATGCGTCGAATCCTAACCGGTCTAATGGTCAGGTACTTCGTCCATGGGATGGAAATGGGGTCCATGGGATCCAGATTCAGGATCTCTCTCCACTGTACTTTGAGTCTGGGGTCTAGGTCTGTGGTTTGCAGACCCAACTCATAGCCGAATTTTACATCGTAATCAAATATCGTTCTCGTTCTCCTGGATTTGCCCTGCTTCCAAACCCACTCTTTCGGGTCGAATTCAAGGTCTGAAATGCTGAGGTCCCGTTGAAAGATTTCCAGGGTTGGGACTTTGAAACCCTCACTTTTCTCAGTCGGAAGGTTTCTAGTGTGTCGCATTGGGGATCTTTGTTATGGATTTCCAGCTCTTGTAGGCTGTGATTAGCTATGGGGTACGAGTAGAATTTAGATAGATAGCCGAGGGGGTTGGTCCGAGAGACGAACCGATATGCTCTAGTAGGCTGGGTTTGGGAGATGGGTATGCCCCAGTCCCCAGATTCCCACGAGAAGTCATCCTTTAGGAGAGAGGGCCATTGTACTGGGATACTCTTCTGGATCAACGTTAGGTTTTCAGCGAGGGAGTGACAGCCTTTTAGGACATTTCGTAGCTCCTGTTCGTAGCTCCTGTTCACCTGCCACACGCCTTTTTCCACCCAGGATAGCCATTTTCGGTCTTTTGTGCGTAGTGCCCATGTCCCTCCGCTAGGGTCGGTGATCCAAGGGTTGTAGAAGAGAGGTTGTCTCAGGACCTCTTGTCTGTTTCCTGGGGAACTGTGTTTACTTGGCATCATTCTACGCCAGGCTTTGATGGTAGGATTCCACTAAGAGATGGCTGTTTGAGTGGGGGTTGTAATGAGCTCTGTAGGGTTTCTCCTGCGAGGTCTGCCTGATTTGATTGCCCAGTCCTTCGCCATAAGCCAGTAGAGACCTTTCATGTTCGGGGGGGAGTTTATGGGCGCCAGGTTTCTGATGCTGTCTAGAGCTATCTGGGTCCAAGGGAGGGATTGCCTGATCAGGATCTTGATAATCCATTTCATCTGCAGTGCTATGGACTCCTGTCTAGGGTCGATTAACCCAAGGCCCCCTTCTTGTGGTTTCCTTGTGTTGTGGTTCCAGGCTACCCTGTTGATACACGTGGTCCTGTTGAGATCTCCTGTCCACAGGTAGCATGTCACCCTATTTTTAACGTCTTCATGTCATCATCGGGGGGCGACCAGATGGATGCCATGTACCACAGTGTGGCGAAGATTGTCGTGTTAATTAAAAGGGCTCGCCCAATCAGTGAGGCCTGAGTGTTTTTGAATAGGGCCACGTTGGTGATTGCCCTGGCAATTAGGTTCTGACCCATTCCTGGCCACACTACTTCCTTGTTGACCATGATGCCCAAGATACGTAATGCTTGCTCTCCCGTCATCCATGACATGGGTGTGGCAGTGTCGAATGGTTGGGGAGGGGTACCATCTGTTAGCCACCAGCCTTCAGTTTTGCTCTAGTTGACCTTCATTTCTGATGTCAGTCTGAAGGCTTCCATTGCTCTTACTAGGGCTTGGAAAGAAGAGCTACTGGCACGAATGAGTACAGTGAGGTCGTCCGCGAACATAAGTGCAGTGGGTAGGGCAAAGTCATGTAACGGGTTAAAATTGTGTTCAGAGAGGTGGTCGATGGATGGATCTTTTCGAAGAAAGGAGGCTATGGCTTCCATAATGAAGAGAAATATGGGCGGAGCCAATGGGTCGCCTTGTCTGACAGATCTAGATATCGGGTAGGTGTCTGATAGGATCCTGTTGACCTGGACCCTCCCTGTGGCGTCTGAGTAAAGGACTTTTACCCAATTTCTAAAGTTCAGGCCTACCCCCATTTTCTCCATGCATGTGTGGAGAAACTCCCAATTGACTTGGTCGTAGGCCTTTTCGAGGTCGAAAAACAGGATTGCCGCCTTCATTCGTTTTTCCATGATTTTTTTTGCTGCCTCGTTCAACGTCATCACGTTGTCCAGTATGCACCGGCCCGGGATAAAGCCTGCTTGGTCAATGTGAAGGCATTTGTTCGTTAATTTTGTAATTCTATTCACAAGAGCCTTAGCGAGGATTTTGTAGGATGTGAGTAGTGAAATTGGTCTGTAGTTCTTTAGGTCTTCTTTGTCTCCCTTCTTATAAAGCAATGAGACCACGCTGGTGCTCAGATCATTGCCTAGGCCTCCTCTTAGCATGCTATCGTTGAAAAAGTCGAGCAGGTCTTCTCCTAGAGTCGTCCAAAAGCAGCTCCAAAATTCTTTGGATGCGCCATCGATGCCCGGGCCTTTGTCATTTCCCATCTGCGTCAGGGCTGTGTAACTCGGCTAGAATTAGGGGGTTGTCCACGCCTTCCGCTTGGGTTGTCGAAATCATCTTGTCAAGGTAAGATAGCATGAGTTGGCGGGCTACCATTTATGAGCCTGTTGTTTTGATGTTCCCTTGGTCTGCTAGGTCTCTGTGGCCCTCTATCATGTTGTTCCTTGCGTTTGCTTTGATTGTAGAGAAGAAGAATTTGGACATAGACTCGTTAAGTGTGTAGCCCGTCATCCTTGCTCGTACTTGCAGACCTCTCAGTTCCCATCTTCTTCACTCGTTTAGTTCTTCTTTGGTATCAACTAATAATTCCTGGTAGAATTCGCTAGAGTGGTCCTCTGCCAGGTTAGATTCTGCAACTGAGATGGCGAATTGAAGCTCCTCTCTTCTCCTCTTGCGGTCTCTAGCTATACCTCGTGATTCTGCTGATACTGTTCGCGTTAATTCTGCATGGTTGTCAATGAACCATTGGTGTCTGTTTGTCTGTCTGAACTTGCGCTGTTTATTTAGGGACCAGTTCTCTTTGATTGCCGCAGACATCCTCTCGGTTGTTAAGAGGGAGTTGTTCAATCTGAAGAATCCTTGGCCTGTTTCAACAGGTGAGTTGAAATTGAGCAGCAATTGGATAGGTTTGTGATCCAGACCTTTGAAGGCTGCAAGTGGGAGGATCTCGGCCTCTTTAACTGTGCCTAACAAACTATCAGATATGAGGAAGTACTCGATTCTGGATAGTGATGTCCGATCGACTTGGTTCCTCCTTATCCGGGAAAATACTTTTTTGTCAGGATGCATCGCCCTGAGTGGGTCAATGAGTTCGAATTCTATCATCAGGTTGCGAATCCGGGTGCCCGCTCTTGTGAGGCCCATTTGTGTTGTCCTTGATATCCGGTCCAGGTTGGGGTCCAGGGTCGTGTTCCAATCTCCTGCGATGACTATCGGTTGCGGGTTGGGGATAAGGGTTTTGATGTTCTCAAAGAAGGTCAGTCTTTTGGATTCCTGTTAGGTGCATATAGGTTGAGAATTCTCAAGTCTTCTTCTTACCACCTAATGTCTAACCAAGACCATTTCCCTTCCTCGTTGTCGCCCTCGCTATTCAGGAGTTGTCCCTCGGTCAGAATCTTGGATGTTCTTGGGATGAGTATTGTTGGGCCTTCTTTGTTGGACCATACTGCAAAAGCACACCCCCCTACTGTTCTCTCCACCCTCTGCTGTATCTTGGTGTGACTGTTCAGATTGGACAGGTGGGTCTCTTGGAGGAGAACCAGATCGGGTTTAGGCTGATCTTTTCCCATCCGGCCCGTCCGGATATCTCTAAGTTTTTCTTCTTCGGTTAGGATGTTCCCTAGGTCGTTGACATTCCAACTCGTTATCTGGAGTCCCTTGACGTGCCAGTTGATTCTCGGTGGGCCGACTTGCCCATTTTTCATACTTGTGGGGACCGACATTGACAGGTACCTTTTTTTTTTCTTTTTTTGTTTTTCTCCTTCCTTAGTTGTCTCTTTTGCTTGAGTGTTGTTTGTGTGTATTATTTTTGTGGATTGGATCTTGTTTGTTATTGAGGTTAGTTGTTCGGTACACTGCCGCATCGGTTTTGCTGCTCTCAGTGTCGGAGTCCGTGCTGTCCTCCTTTGCTGCTGCGGAGCCCAGACTGTATTCTTTGGCCGAGTTTTCTAAGTCTGTGTGTTTTAGATTTTCCCCACAACAGCCCCAATTCCACCCAGATAAATAGATTCAGAATGAAAGCAGTCTTTGTCCTATTACAGACAACGAGATCATTTGAGATGTCCAGCATATTAAAGCAATTTTGCGAGGATATGGGTCCTCGGCAGGCCTAAGGGGCCCCTTGCAGCATATGTGCCCGCCCTAAGTGAAGGCGGGCCTAACAAATCACGACAGGCCCTTGGTTGTCAATTTCGCATTTGGGGGTCCAGGCAGTTTCGTCGCGGCAGTTGGCTGAAGGGAAACACAGGCCGAGCAGCGTGGAAAATTCCCAGGCCTTCTAGGCCTTTCCAAAAGCTCAGGCCCTGGGCCAGATTCGCAGCCTCGTACACAGACAGTTGGGAAGACCAACCGAACGAGGCCCAGTAGCTGCACCAGAGGCGCAGCATCCTGGGGCCTACCGGAAGCTTATGGGCCCAGGCCAGTCCAGCCAGGCTGCCGAACGAGGCAGGCTCTTTCCATATAGGAAAGAGCTCGCTGCCTGGCCAGGGGATTCGGGCACTTGCTGGCTGGCGGCAGCGCTGCTGGGGCCATAGCTCGCGTGCTGGCTGCTGGCATTGGAGCAAGAGGCTGCACACGTGCGGTCGTGTGGTGAAGCAGGGCGCTGCTGAGGGCAGCGCCATAGCCCAGCCTCCATAGCTGGCTGTGGGCTTGGACATACAGTGAGGCGCAGGGGTGGTATTCGGGTGTACAACAAAGTGAGACGTGGGAGAGAGTCAAGGGGGAGAGAGAAGGATGATGATGATGATGATGTGAGGGCACATACCTGGTAATGGCGATGGTTCTGCATGGGCGACATCTTCAAGTACTTCGGGTGATGCTGACGTCAACAGTTGCATTGTCAATTAGTAGGCTAGTAGCAGCTGTGTAGGGAGTGGGCTGGGCGCCGAGCGCCAGGTAGGGAGATAGAGACTGGATACATATGTTGGTGGTGGAAAGAGCAAGCTCTCATTGACATTGATTCTCAGTGCTACGATTCTCCACTGGCGTTATATTGGTGCAATGCTGCGTCCTGAACACTGTGCTACGATTTGGCTTTCAATGTGATTGTGCAATCTAAATATTGTCATCTTGCTTCTGTTCATTTTCCTTGCAATTTCGTATCGGAGCTGGTTCAAACTGCGCTCATTGGTTCTTCGCAATAGCTGTTCGGTGCTTCGCATGAGGTGTGGGGCAGTGATAAGGCTTGGGCATTGAACGGTAAGGCGGCCCACGGTCGTGTGGGCGCGCCAGGAAGCTATGTGGTGACATTAGGGGTGTACGCTGGATGATGAGAGCTCGCTGATGTGGCATTTAAGCCAAGGTGGAACTGCACTCTGCTGTTGGTTGTGCCGAGGCAAAGACCGGTCATCATAAATGCACATCAGGTTGCCGGTGAGAAATCTGTGGTTGAGGGCAGCATTATGAGGTACGTTGCTTCCTTCCTTATCTACCCTCTTCATTGCTTCTCACCGTGAGGAAGTGAGTCTTGTCTTGAGAGTCCTCTCGATGTGAGGTGTCACGAGTGCTCAACCTTGAGAGTCGACATTCTTCCTGGGCAGCAAGCTGGTGGGAGACGGGCGAAGCTTCTGAAGGGCCCTGGACGAAGCACTCGGGTCACGGTCACCATGCCAACCCGTTTGGACTCGTACACGCATGCTTTGCCGCGAGTCCTTGGTTCTGCTGCTTGCGCAATAGAGGCCATGCAGGGCATGCCATCCCTTTGAACAGACGCTTACCAGACCGTCTCTAAATATTTTTGGCGGGGACTCGGTGTTGACTCTGGCTGTGATCGTCGTCCTGTCTGCGACGTTAAATAATTCCTGCGGAGTTCGGGGGATCTCCTTAGATGCCTCCTGATCAGCCAAATCAAACCGGGTGTAAGGCTCGTTGCATGCGAGGATAAATAAAGTGCAGGGGCTGACAGGTTCGGCGTTGACTTGGGGCACAGGGGTGGGCCGGATTGCACACCTTCAAACACGCTGCTCAACCAGATGCTCAGGGCGTCGACACAAAGTGACTACTCGAGAGGGATACAGGGTGAGGGTTGGATTCCGGTAACTGTTCACAGTGGCAAACAATAGACAATCTGCCATCCAGTATACATCTCCAACAGGAGGTATTATTTTTATTTTTGATTATTTAGTTGTAACAGACTTGACTAACAACTGACAGGCAGCTGCAGACAGATTAGTTCTTTGCTGCATTGCAATCAGATTAGTTCTTTGCTGCATTGCAATCTGTTCTAGAGTAATCTAAAAATAGACGTGATATTTCCTAGAGGATCTGACATTAGTTGTTACTACATCACCTAACTATTTATGTTCAGGCCGACCGAAATTAGTTGAGATTTGTACTCGGTTGAGTGTCATGCTGAGGTAGGATTCAGTGTGGATTCTAGTTTAGATCACACACACTGTAGCTCATGAGTGATGCAAGCACTAGTGAGGAGGAGTTGCTAGTGGACGACCGTAGGACTACTCGTAGAACTGCTCTCAGTCGACCTTTGACTTTCCTAGAGTTAGGACCAGGAGACGAGAGGAGACTGCGAAGAGAGGCTAGAGAGCGAGCAGCAGCAAGGAGAGCGAGGGACGCCGCGGCCAGCACTAGGTGTAGGACTACAGCTAGCACCGGTACGACCATGGCTACTTCCTCTACCATGTCACAGGCTTCTTCACAGGCCACTTCGTCAGGAGTTAGTCAGAGTGGTTCTCGGGTGTCCATTAGCCAGAGTGCTAGCTTGCAAGTCAGCTAGCAGACTCAACTCACGCCAGAGGATTATGAGATCCTCCAAGCAGAAGAGCTTCAGGATGAGTTGCAACGGCAGTTGGATGAAGCAGCAGAGAGGAGAAGGAGAGCTATCATGGGAGAAGCTAGACTAGGTAGCAGGAGAGAGGAGCTAGGCAGATTAGAAGCATTAGATGAGTCAGCGCTTGACCCTGCGATACGAGCGCTGCGTAACTCGCTTCTTTGTGTGGCAGAAGCGCAGGCTGTCCAGCAGGAAGTGTTGGCTGAACTAATGGCAGGCCAGAAGCAGATTCTGGCTGCACTGCAGGCTCCTCGTCCCATGACGAGGCAGCCTCAGTTTGCTGTAGCGCCCCCTCCGGGTGCGGGTCCATCAGTGACGCTGCCTCCGGTAGGACCTCCATTCTCACCCATGTTTGGCATGCCCCCTCCGGGTGGTTACATAGCAACTAGAGTCTCAGCAGTACCATCAACAACAGTGGTTACTACAGTCCCACTGTCAAGCCAGGCTCAGGTTAGTGTGCAGCAACCTGTCTCGGTGGCTATGCAGCCACTGCAGCAATCTCCTGGGCCCATGCAACCCATGCAGTGGATGCCCAAGATCCCGTTGCTGAGTCCTAAGCCCTTCTCTGGCAACAAGAAGAAGGATGAGGACCTGGACACCTGGGTAAGGACTGTGCCTACCTATGTGAGGCACAAGCTTACCAGGCGAGAGCAGGAAGTCATAGTGGCTGCCTCCTTTTTAGAAGGATCAGCAGCACGTTGGTTAAATGGTCTAGTGCAGCAACAGGGCTATGGTCAGAATTTCGATGCCTGGGCTCAGTCTTAGACATTGGAACATTTCGTACGGATTGTATATGCTAAATGCCACGACCCGCAAGGTGCTCAAAAGGCCACCGACGCAATTAACAGTCTTAGTACTAAAAGGTACCGGACTGTTCGCGAAGTCAAAGACGTCGTAGAAAGGTTGATCGTGGTACCGAGTGTGCAGTATAACCCCCAGGTACTCCTCACATATTATTTGCGATGTCTACCTACAAACGTCAAGAATAAACTCGTGGATGAGGCGTATATAGACCAGCATGACTTTTCTTCTTTCAACAAGAAAGCCTTAGATATAGAGGCAAAGCTTGGATCCGCTCATCAAGGACCAGTAGATGGTAGGAAGAAGAGACTTCCCCAAGATTGGAAGAAGAAGGGTCAGTTAATGTTTGTTGACCACGATGGTCAAACGACGGAGATTAACGAGTTCCCAGACCTTGGGGAGGAGACAAAGCACGATGGGGCCAGCGAGACTTCAGATGGGGGAGTCGTGACACCCATCAAAGAAAAGGCTAGGGGGACCGGGAAGAAGAAGGTAATACGGTCCACGGGCCAGGGCGACCAAGGAACGCCCGCCTGGGTAAAACTTGGTTTAGATTACGAGGTTTGGCGTGACCGAGTTGCTAGGGCCACTTGCATGAACTGTGGCAACTATGGCCACACGCCCAGGACATGCCGAGGCAAAAAGGTCACTACGAAGGTGGCATCACCAGTTGTGGTAGGCTTATCTTCGAACTGTGGCAGTGCTTCTGCGAGCACTTCGTAGGGAAACACCTCGGGCCAGTAGGAGTTTTAGCCGCTCTTACTCGTGCTGAAGAGGTTATGTTGCCTTCTCCACTTCAAGCGTTGGCCAAGGCTAGTGGCCCACACATCACCCTGCAAACACATTCAGACCCACCGATGCTCTATTCGAGAGATGTGTCTGAGTCCCTAGAAGAGTTGCAATCTGAGCGGTCAGGGAAGGACCCCAGAGATTCTTGGGCGATGATCAGTAGAGGTCCAAAGGGTGAGCATTTCGTGATAGAGGTTGATGTAGGTGGCCGCAAAGTTGGCGCCTTTGCAGACATAGGCTCTACACGAAACTTCATCAGTCGTGCTTGTGTGGATAGACTGCGCTTAGGGGGCAAAGTGCAGCGGCTTAGCAGAACTGTAGCTTCTACGCTAGCCAACAAGCACCAAATGGTAGTAAAGGACTATGTCAAGCACGTAGTTTGTTCCTTCTCTTATGGAGGAGGGGAAGTGAGACACAAAATCTCATTCCTCATCAGCGACGAACTGCCTTTCGATATGCTACTAGGCATGTACTACCTCGAGATCGCGCAGCCTCAGTTTGATTGGGATAGCAAGGGGTTGATACACAAGTTGCCAAATGGTAGGACCGTTAGATTGCAGAAGTATAAGGCTAGCAGTCTAGTGGAGAACTACGGTTGCATGTGTGCTTCCGCTTTCTATAACTACGACAAGCAAAATCGCGAGGAGGGCATGTATCTAGTCTTTGTCTCTGAGAAAGGGGAGGCCGTAAAAAAACCTCAGAGATAGAATCAGTCGTCGCTCAGTATTCAGACCTTTTTGAGGAGCCCACAGGCGTGGTAGAAAGGGAGGTGGTCCATGCGATAGAGGTTGTCCCAGGTAGCAAGGTGCCTAGAGGACGAATCTATAGGATGTCTCCTGCGGAGTTGGATGAGCTCCGCCGCCAGCTCAAGGAGCTCACAGAAAAGGGATGGATTCGGCCGAGTACCTCCCCTTACGGTGCACCAGTTTTATTTGTCCCAAAGAAGGGAGGTACCCTGAGGATGGCATTGAGGCCCCTATAGTCAATGCACATCCTCAGGGTACCTCCCTTCTTTGGGACAAATAAAACTGGCGCACAGTAAGGGGAGGTACTCGGTCGAATCCATCCATTTTCTGTGAGCTCCCTGAGCTGGCGGCGGAGCTCATCCAATTCCGCAGGAGACATCCTATAGATTCGTCCTCTAGGCACGTATGCTGGCCACCTTAGCATCATCCGGCCTCAATGCCATCATTGTTAAGAACGCGGAGCCCCTACCCCGCATCGACGACCTCTTGGATAGAGTGGAGGGATGCCGGTACTTCACCAAGATAGATCTGAAGTCCGGATACGGTATCCAGACTTCAGATCTATCTTGGTGAAGTACCGGCATCCCTGCACTCTATCCAAGAGGTCGTCGATGCGGGGTAGCGGCTCCGCGTTCGTTCAGACCCTGAAAGATGAACGCAGCATAATGGGGCCCACTCGACCAGAACTCAATTCGTGAAAAGCAGATAAAAAGACATGTTCTCTGGGTCAAAAGTCACCTCCTAACTGAAGTGACGAGTTGTGTCAAAGGTCACACTCGTGCCCCAGGACGAACAGTTGCAGTATTCAATTGTGAGAGTCACGTCTGTTCGTCCAGGGGCTGTGCAAGTCATGTCTGTTCGTGCAGTAGATGTGTCTGTTCGTGCAGAAGTTGTGTCTGTTCGAATGGAAGTCAATGAGGTAGAGTCCCAGTCCAAGTCAAAGTCCAATAGGCAGTCCAGATTCAGGCCTAGAGGCCGCCGCAGCAGCAGACCCTGAGGGAAAGGTACTGGGACACATTCTGCAGTGGTCTGGGACTGGGGACAGACCCAAGGAAGACTGATTCAGACCTCACGAAGGGAGGCCAGCACTAAAAGAGACCAGGCCAGCCTCCCTACACGACAGATCTCCACTGGCATAGATGCGTGAAAGTGCTGAAGCACTTGTGCGCGAGCATGCAGGGAGAATGCGCTGGCTGGAAGCTGGGCAAGCAGGAGAAGAAGCGGCTGGGCGCTGACTGGCAGAAGCAGCCATAGCTGCACCAGCATTGTTAGTAGAAGTAGAGGGGTTAGTAGTAGACATTAGTGAGTAGCATTCAGAGTAGATCCTCATAAGTAGGGAGTGAGCATGCAGAGTGAGACAAGGGAACCAAGACAGGGATCTCGAGAGGGAAAGAGAGAGAAGACAGATTAAGGAGTTGGATATGGTGGATACTTACCTGTTGGCGCCATACTCGTGATCTGAGGGCAGACACTGGCTGAGCCACGCCTTGTATTGACGATTGAACGAAAGAGACTTGTACTTTGTTGGCGCTGAACTTTTGGACTCGAGATACTCTTATATAATGTTGTCATGTTAACATGAGCTGCGCTATCTGGTTCTCATCTCATCTCGACTTGGCTTTGTGTGAAGCTTCTCTATCTGTGTGATGACATCTATGCATGCAATGAGATACACTCCAGCAAGTTATGAACAGTCAGGTTCCTTGCACGTGCTGGGGCTGACTCTTGATTTTCCAAGAGTCAACTGTTCCTCGTGGGGGTACTGGACGCTGCTTTTGACTCAGGGCTTCATACCCCTTGACCCTAGGGACTTCCCCAGACCTCTAAACGACTCAGGACGTGACTTTTGACCCCTCTCTCTGGCCTTTGACCAAAAAGTTACGACCCTTGCACGCATCTGTGCGGATCTAAAGTGGGTTTATTACAAGAGGGAGCAACAGAGAGAGAGCAACAGAACATCACATTTGAAAATTGCACTACAGACTGGAGTTTCACTGTTGTCACAGTGTGTATCGGACCCAGGAACCAGCATGTATTAAACCCAGTGGATAGCGTTTACTTAATAGGAAGAGTGTCAGGAGAGAGGAATCCGTAGGTGGAAAGGCCTGGTCTCTTGTCCCAACATATCCTGTGAGCAAAATGTGTTGTCTATGCATCTGCCCTGAGGATTGGAACAGCATTGCCAAGTGTTAAAAGCCTGATCCAACCATTTCATGTGGATTCCTTGGAGTGTGATGTCTTCGCAAATTCTACATGGGTGGGATGATCGTGGAGTTTGAAAGTGTTTGATTTTTAAGTTATGCATAGTAAAAAGGTCAGGATCAAATGGGATGAGAAGAAAACTCTTGGACCCAATGCTCACCATGTTCTTTAGAAGTGATCCAGAAGCACCCAGTGGTGCCCAGTCTTTGACCTCTTTCGCGTCCATTGCTGCAAACCCTTGCCACCTTTCTAAAACAAAGGTGAACATTTCTTCTCCCATGGTAGAAGCAATCGCCCCACAGCCAGACCCCAGAGTACTGTTATCGCTTTCTTCTGGTCGTCGCTGTCCATCCAGTGGCCCACTACCCACTTTCTTCTTCTTTCCCTGCTTCCAGAGAGCAACAAAACAGTGTGGCGAAGAAATCCATGAATTTATACCCAGCCTGGTCACTGAGCTGTGCATACATAAGGCTGTTGCCAGACAGAGTTCCACTTCTCAGGGGTACAATTATGTTAGTAGCTAAACCTTTTTTACAAGTTTTACTAAATCACAACAAACAAAAAAATCAACAGCAGGATCATGGCCACAGATGTGTAATGACCCGCCAAACACGGACTGAGACACAGAGCTGATTTCTGAGTTTTGCTCATGGAATGTATGGCTACTGAATTTCCCGCTCGTTGCTGAGCTTTCTAAGTCTGTGTGGGTGCGTGCATGCTGGTCTGCATGCCTGTCTGAGTGCCTGTCGGCTTGAGTGTGTGTGTGACCCGCAAGGGCACTCGTTTGTTCAAAGGGCCGAAGAGCCCGTACTTACTTGTGGCCGTGACATTGAGGGTTGCAGCGGGGAAACACTCAAGTGGCGGGGAAAGAAGCCCGGGACACTTAGAGCAGCGGAAAACACTCAAGTAGCAGGTAGGACGGTACCACACCAGGTAGAGGTAGATTCGCCAGGTACTCGAGGCCGAGCAGAAGAAAGACAAAAGTTGGCATTTCTAGAGGCCCAGTAGTTGTCGGCTAGCTCTAGGCGGGTACCAGTCCAACCAGTCTGAGTCTAGGGCCTGTACGGGCAATATCAGAGTCTGCAATGATGTTTCCCTCCGAAAGGGAGGAGGTACCGGTTGCCTGGAGGCCATGCGGCCTAGGAAGTCACTCGCCAAGAGGCAAGCAGACCGCTATATCTCCAGGAGGAGCAAGGTGCTCCTCCTCATTATCGGTGTGCAAGTTTGACGACACACTGGTTGGAGTGCTGGCTGGAAGAGCAGCACTGCTGGGGAGGAGCAAGGACAGGAGGAGGAAGAAGCCCAGGACTAGGAGGGAGGAGCNAAGAGCAGCACTGCTGGGGAGGAGCAAGGACAGGAGGAGGAAGAAGCCCAGGACTAGGAGGGAGGAGCACCAGAGGTACTAACCTGGCTATGGTGAATGCCATCTTCATCACCTTGGTGGGCGCAGCATCTGGAAGCCCCCCGTTGGGGTTCAGCTACACCAAGAAGCTTCGAGGCAGAGTCAGGCATGGCGGCCTGAGTTAGAGCAGCCATAGCTGCTTTGTGTTGTCCTTTGCACAGCAGGGCAGTGCCCTGGTAGTCCGCCATAGCCTCGGCCGTGGAAGGAGGAGGAAGAAGGGTGGCCATGGCTATGGTGGACCTCATGTGATGCCTGCAGTAGAAGAGGGATTCGGACATTGATTCTGGTTCAGCCATTCAACATTATTATTGTTATTTCTTGATTGAATAAGAGAGAAGGAGATAAGGAGGAGGAGAGTAGTTGGCAAAGAAGAAGAGCATTAGCATTGGCCTATGCTGGTGTACATCTTCTTCTTCCTTCTTTCTTCTTCTTGCTTTTATCTTCTTCTTCTTCTTTCCCTCTCTCTCCTCTCAAGTTCATTCATATCTTTTTGCAATTGGACGGCATTGTGCTTTCTGATGAATGTGTACTTCGACCTCTCTCTCCTCTCAAGTTCATTCATATCTTTTTGCAATTGGACGACATTGTACTTTCTGATGAATGTGAACTTCGAAATTGGCCAGGATCATAACATTGGTATCAAATCGGATTCTACTTGCTAGCGAGAGTTGACTTTGCCGCTCCAACCCTAACCTAAGTGGAGGGCTACCACTGAGGGCTAGGGCTGGAAGTTGAGGGAAGTGGGGCAGCGTGGTTAAGGGAAGCTGCCCCCACCTGGTTAGGTCGTGTTTGGTCGACACTTGACCTAACTGGGTTGTGTGAGAGTAAGATTGGAGTGGTGAGACACTTTGAGAAGACTTCATGCGAGATTTGGGAGAGGCGACAGTGAGAGGCACTCGCTTAAGGAAAGCAGCCATTCCGCATCTACGGACTGCAGGTTGCTACTTTGTTCTTCAGCATCGGCAGGGGATCCGGCATTGCAGTTTGGTGTTGGAGTCAGACCCTCCTAGTGGATAGGACACTAGTGTAGGGGTTGCGTTAAATGGGTCAGAAGGAGAGCGGGTTAAGTTATATTATTCATCTCGAAGCTCAGGCCACTCAGGTAAGTGTCATGCACCTACGGGATGCCCATGTATGTGTGTGCATGATATTGATTGCCTGTTGGGGTTACACTAGGTTTCTTTTCCTACTCCTCTCTGGTCTTGATTTGTGAATCTGAGTATGCAAACTGCTTTCTCACCTGATGGATGAAGAGATGAGGTATCTTGCTTTGGACGCCATATCTTTCTACAGTGCATTGTCTCTTTGTCTCTGACCGGATGTAGACTATAGGTTCCTTCTGAAGTTTGAATTCATTTTCAACTTCGATAGAGCAGAAAGTAGGTCCATGTGGGACTCTTCTTGGTTGGTACTTGGTCACGACCTACTTGGGACCTTCTGGGTACCCAGTGGGACCAGGCCCAAGCAAGAAGGGCCCCTTAGGCCCAAATCTGTTTGACATTAGATCATTCTCTTTCTGTCTCGAACGCAAAGTTTTATTCTTTGGTTAGAGCACTTGCTGCCGAGGGGATCTCAGCTGAGATGTTTTGTATACTTTGACCGCACGGTCCGTAGCTTGACTCGCACCTTATACACCACTCAATTCTTCATTGTTGCATGTCATTACTCGTTGTCTGAATTTGATGTATGGTCACGAAACTGATCAGATTGGACTCGAGGGGATCTCGTATTCGGTCTGATCAAGCTCAGACGCCAGAACAGAACTCTCATCTGAATCACTTCTATTTTTCTGGTTG
Organism: Chara braunii; assembly: GCA_003427395.1. NCBI lineage: Eukaryota > Viridiplantae > Streptophyta > Charophyceae > Charales > Characeae > Chara > Chara braunii. The sequence goes on from BFEA01000003.1 coordinate 10,185,049, forward strand.
CTCTCTAGTCCAAATGTAATGCCGCTCCAGCTAGGAGTTCACCCTTCTCTTTTTTGAGCTCTTCAATTTGCTTCTTTTTTTCTGAGTTCATATTTCGATGCCTGTAGAGACTCGTGGACAAAAGGAAGAGAGAGAGAGAAGGAAAAGAGAGAGCACCCGTCTTGAGGGACTTGCTGAAACGGCAGCAGTAAAGGCTTATGTGGCCTTAAAGGCCCAACTGGATGCAGCCAACGATGAGGACAAACCATTGTTCCAAGGCCTCTACAACAACCCACTGGAGAGAGAAAAGAAGGCAGAGGACGAAAAGCGGAAAACCTCTGTTGCAGACCAAGCGGCTGTTCTTAAAACAGTCCCCTCCTTGCCCGACACTGAGGTCAAGAAAGATCTGGTCGCATATGTGCGTGCTCTCATAGACTGTCACCTACTCAGTGAAATTCCTGGTCAGATCGCTAAACTTTTTGACCAGGTAAGTGAACTGCGAATGCAAATTGTGGATATGGCCAAGGAGCACAGTGATCAGATGCAGCAGATGGCAAATCTGCATCAGGCCCAAATCCCAGATTATCTTCCTCTACCTTCTGCCTCAAATGCTGCTAACCAGTCTGTCCCTGCTCCTCTCCATGCCTCTACCTGTTCGTCTCTAAGTGTGGTTCAATCAGGACCTGGAGTAGATGCAAACCCCGCTGCCGCTTCAACAAGTGACAGCGCAGGGATTTATGCAACTGCTGCAGCCTTGAGTTCAGACACAGCATTTGCTGGTGTCGGTTATAGCAGTCTCTACATGGACAGAAAGACGGTACAAATACCATCTAAGTACGACGGCCAGGAAAACGTGGAATCCTGGATCAACTCCATGAGAGCCTACTTCAAGGTACTGGGAACTCAGTTGATGAGCCAGTCCTTGATCATGGGGACCAATGTCGAACCCGCTGTCCTGGGCTCTTTAGAAGTCCAAGATACACAAGTCGGGTACACTAAGCTTAATTTGACACAGTGGCTCAAGGCCACACCTGTGGCCACACTGGAAGAAATATTGATTAAACAATACAAAGATCCACATGTTGCTGCTAGAGTAAGGAACAAGCTTGACAATCTCAAGCGCAACAAGTGGAAGGGCACCATGCACAACCTACAATTGTATGTAAGCAAACTTTTTGCTACTCTCGGGTTGGATATGACTGCAAAGTCATGCATGGATGTTGTAAAAGGTGTGGTTCCCACTGCTTACACACATCGTCGAGGCAAAGATCTCATTGGATACGCAGACTGGCTCTCCGTTATGCAGGATGTAGTCAACCTCGAGGCACAAGACCTCGTTTCCACAACAGGCAACAAGAAGCCTATAGGTGGCAAGCGGTTTTAGAGGCAGCAACCGCTTTGTTATGCATGACTTGTTGGAGGTTGATGAGGAGGCATATGCAGATGACCCCACTCTTGATGACGATCAAGAACAAAACTTTGATACAACCTATTCATCTTCAGCCCATGAATCTGATACCAATAATGACGAAGAGAAACTTAATGCCTTAAGAAAGTCTGTCAATGTGAAGGGACCACACCGGAATCCAGGGAAGAACTATGTCTCACTCCCCAAAGGAGACAAGATCCCAACCAAATCAGAGGATGCTGCAACCAAACCTTGGTTACACCTTCGGATCAGTGAAAGTGAAATGGAAGGCTAGGATCAAGAAGGGAGTTTGTCTGCATTGCCTGAAACCCAATCATGAAGTCCAAAAGTCGTTGCAGGCTGCAGGGAAACCCGAATCGCGCGTAGAAATGGCATCAGCACCTTCTACAGTGAGGGAGACTGAACCTGATGCAGATCGACAGTCCTCTCTTGAAGCCCCATCATATGCTGATTCCAAGGCTGACACATGTAATGTTCTCTATGTCGAGCCTTGGAAGGCGTCTGAGATGGTCAACTTCACTATCACCTAGAGCACTGGGCCGAGATGAAACAACGACATGCTCAAGGGGGAAAGGAGTTGATCGTCTTCAAGTTGCTCACTAACCACTGTTACCTCCTTGTTTTGGTTGATTGTGGCACAACTACTAACTTCATGTCTCCACACAAGGTACGTGCTCCAATTTTCTATTGCTGCTCACCCGTTGTCCAAACGAACAAGCAAAAATGTATCTTACATGTGGGATGCAACATGTGAGACCGCTTTTCAAGCCTTGAAAGAGGCCTTGGTAAGTTACCTTGTGCTCCGCATTGCATATTCCAAACTCACATTCATCGTCACTACGGATGCAAGCCAGTATGGGATTGGCGCAGTGCTGCAGCAAGATGAAGGTGATGGCTTGCGGCTGCTCGAATACTACAGCAAACGCATGCCCAGCGAAAAGGTAGCCACTTCCACCTACATGCTCGAGCTCTATGCTTTGCACGAAGCATTGAACCATTGGAAGCACTATCTTTCGGGACGCCGTTTCAAGGTCTTCTCAGATCATGAAACCTTGAAATGGATCAAGGAGCAAACCACCCTATCCCCCACATTGACTCACTGGTTCCATGAGATTGACATCTTTGACTTTGAATTAAAACACAAAAAGGGTTGTTATAATCGAGTTGCTGATGCATTGTCTCGCCACTCCGAGTATATGACTTGCCTTGTGAACTCCTATGACCCCCGGAAGAAACTGAAGGAGGAACTTGTGGAGCAAATTGCCAAGGATCCGGACCTTAGTCCAACCCTTGAGTAGCTGCGGGCTGACCCCAATGATCAACCTGATTTTCATGAATGTGAAGGTCTGGTTTTTCGACGTTACGGAAAGAATGACCGTTTGTGTGTACCCAACCATGAGCCTCTCCGCACACATTTCTTGGACTTGGCTCGCGGTCGGAGTGGACACTCCGACATGGCAAAGACTTGTAGAAATCTACTACAACAGTATGATTGGCCTGGTATGAAAGGATCTGCTGAGAAGTTCGTGGTTGAGTGTCAAGTATGTCAACGAATCAAACCATCAAGACAAAAGCCCAAGGGGCTGCTTAAACCTCTTCCCATTCCCAACGGTCCTGGAGAGTATGTCTCTATCGACTTCACAAATATTCACAAGCGACCGTGATTGTTGATCGATTTTCGAAATTCCTGAATCTGATTCCATTACCACCTCATGCCCCAGCTGAACTTGTGATCCGTGAGTTCCACCACAAGTACATTATGCGGTTCGGGACCCCGAAAACCCTTGTGAGTGATCAGGACCCGCACTTCATAAGTACTGAATAGAAGGACTTCACATCCTAACTCCGTGGCCTCAAACTGAGTATGACATCCAGTCGACATCCCGAAGCCAACAGTTTGGCTGAGGAGATTAATCAGACCGTGTTTCAAATTCTTCGTGCCTTAATTATTCCGGATCAGGAAACGTGGGATGAAGAGCTATATTCGGTCAAGGGGTTGTACAACAACTCCATCCATTCTTCCACCGGCATGACCCACTACAGGTTGCATTACGGTTGGCAGATTTGTACTCCGCTGTCCTACTTATTCCCTGAACAGCCGGCTGGACTGACGCCTGGCAGACCTGGCTTGAGCGCCAAGTATGGTCGCTTGCTCAAGGTTGTCATTGCAGCAATGACCAAGCGACAACATGCCATGATCCATGATGCGAACCAGAAGTGCACACCTTTGACTATCAAAGTGGGAAGTTATGTCAGCGTCAAGATGTCTGAGTTTTCAGAAGAAGAGGGAGTGTCAAGAAAACTTCTCCCACTCTATTACGGTCTGTGGGAAGTCTTGGATGTGATTGGTGACGATAAGTTCGGTCCGTCATACGTAATTGTCGTGCCTCCTCATTTGTGCACGTACCCAATCTTTCATGCATCAACGTTGTTTATATATCGTTATGCTAAATCCTACAACTATCGTGAAGACATGATCCATTGTGCAATCAATGGCGGTCACAAGAACGATAGAATTAAAAGACACTTAGGGGAAGGACATAACAAACAGTACCAGATTCATTTCATGTCACACCCGTTGAACGATCTCTACTGGATCTCAAAGAAAGAACTGTTGTGCAACGCACCTCCCGTTGTTAAAGCATACTAGCGACAGATAACCCCTAATGTTTGTCAAAAATTCTGCAAAACTCACTGCTACTACATACTCAGGAAACCTCTTTGCTATGTTCGCTTACGATGCGTTTGTCAGGGACTCGGAATGAGTTACTCGCTCGAAGGGACCTCGCCCTTGAGAGGGGGGTAGTGTAATGACCTGGTAGTGTAATGACCTGCCAAACACGGACTGAGACACACAACTGATTTTTGAGTTTTGCTCATGGAATGTATGGCTTACTGAGTTTCCCGCTTGTTGCTGAGTTTCCTAAGTCTGTGTGGGTGTGTGCTTGTTGGTCTGCATGCCTGTCTGAGTGCCTGTCGGCTTGAGTGTGTGTGACCCGCAAGGGCACTTGTTTGTTCGGAAGGCCCGAAGGGCCCGTACTTACTTGTGGCCGTGGCATTGAGGGTTGCAGCGGGGAAAACGCTAAAGTGGCGGGGAAAGAGGCCCGCAACACTTAGAGCAGCGGAAAACACTCAAGTAGCAGGTAGGCCGGTACCACACCAAGTAGAGGTAGATGTGCCAGATACTCTAGGCCGAGCAGAAGAAGACAAAAGTTGGCATTTTTAGAGGCCCAATAATTGTCGGCTAGGTCTAGGCAGGTACCAGTCCAACCAGTCTGAGTCTAGGGCCTGTACAGGCAATATCAGAGTCTGCAATGATGTTTCCCTCCGAAAGGGAGGAGGTACCGGTTGCTTGGAGGCCACGCGGCCTAGGAAGTCACTCGCCAAGAGGCAAGCAGGCCGCTATATCTCCAGGMGGAGCAAGGTGCTCCTCCTCATTATTGGTGTGCAAGTTTGGCGACGCACTGGTTGGAGTGATGGCTGGAGCAGCCCTAGCATCAAGAGCAGCGCTGCTGGGGAGGAGCAAGGACAGGAGGAAGAAGAAGACCAGGACTAGCAGGGAGGAGCGCCAGAGGTACTTACCTGGCTATGGTGGATGCCATCTTCATCACCTTGGTGGGCGCAGCATCTGGAAGGCGACCGTTGGGGTTGAGCTACACCAAGAAGCTTCGAGGCAGAGTCAGGCATGGCGGCCCGAGTTAGAGCAGCCATAGCTGCTTTGTGTTGTCCTTTGCACAGCAGGGCAATGCCATGGTAGTCCGCCATAGCCTCGGCCGTGGAAGGAGGAGGAAGAAGAGTGGCCATGGCTATGGTGGACCTCATGTGATGCCTGCAGTAGAAGAGGGATTCGGACATCAATTCTGGTTCAGCCATTCAACATTATTATTATTATTATTTCTTGATTGAATAAGAGAGGAGGAGATAAGGAGGAAGAGAGTGGTTGGCAAAGAAGAAGAGCATTTTCATTGGTCTATGCTGGTAGTCCGCCATAGCCTCGGCCGTGGAAGGAGGAGGAAGAAGAGTGGCCATGGCTATGGTGGACCTCATGTGATGCCTGCAGTTGAAGAGGGATTCGGACATCGATTCTGGTTCAGTCATTCAACATTATTATTATTATTTCTTGATTGAATAAGAGAGGAGGAGATAAGGAGGAAGAGAGTGGTTGGCAAAGAAGAAGAGCATTATCATTGGTCTATGCTGGTGTACATCTGCTTCTTCTTTCTTTCTTCTTCTTGCTTTTATCTTCTTCTTCTTCCTTCCCTCTCTCTCCTCTCAAGTTCATTCATATCTTTTTGCAATTGGACGGCATTGTACTTTCTGATGAATGTGTACTTCGAAATTGGCCAGGATCATAAGAGATGTTTTTTTGGCCAGTAGCAGAGGAGGTCCATCATGGACAATAAAGATTTGGAGGGTCTGTGGACAGCCAAAAGGCAATAGGCGATACATGACTTCCAGCTTGTGAGAAACAGACCCACAATGCAAGCAAATCAAACTGAACATGCACAAGTACACTTCATACCTAGAAACAATGCTTTCTTCGTTCATCATAAACCCCGGTTTTAGTGTTTTCAATTTTGTTTAATGAAGTACCCGACGTTGAAAACATGGAACACAACTGTCCACCCACTGAGGGGCCTGCTTTAGATTCCGCAGTGCCTGCCGGAACAGACAAGAAGAATGAGCGCAAGAACTGTTCTCCCACTTTGTCAGCAGAGCTTGGAAACTAAGGCAAGGTCCTTTGCCAGATTTCCTTAAAGTTCATCAGGTCAGGACATAGCAAGGATTGACAAATTGAGCGAGGTGAGGGGGGTGGAAGAATGCAATGTGAAGGATTCCTCAAGGTGAGAAGGCCACTCAGAAAAATGCAGTGATACCCGTGTACGATTAACATGAACCTGGTGAGCATATCTGAACAAGAACCACGATAAAAAAGTACATCTAGAAGGTTCGCTGACTTCAGTTACACGATGAAGGAAAAAAACACACTGGCAAAGTTTCTGGCCATCTGACAAATGCAGAAAGAGTGAACTACAGGAAGTGGCGAAACAGAGTAGCATTTCATCCTACTGGGACACAAGAGGCTGTCGTGCCCACTTCCCCCTGACTCACAAAGACATCACACCCAGATGAGGCCCCTAGTATCCTTACATAGGAAATACCCGAATCAAGACCCTTCTAAAATTTCGTTTGTGTTTCTGCTGGTACTGATCCCAGACTTTGTAGAGCTAGAGATGGTGTTCTAACAACTTCTGAGTAGTTGGCAGTTGCCAGGATTTGAACCCGGCCCTGACCCCTGCTGCTCCAATGATCGTAGTTGGCATGCAGCTTAGCCAGTAAGCATTAGGAGTAGGTTAGAGAACTGTGAGACTACGGACTCAATTGTGATTCTGATTGCTGTATATTGACGAGCTTGACTTTGTGCCCCTGTGGTGCTCCTTGGAGAAGTCCTCAAGGCAATCCCAGTCCAATGCCAAAGTCTCATTCAGCTGAATACTGATCACTCCCAAAGGCCTTTAACTCAGCATAGTTACTCTACCACCTCATTTGTCTGACTTACCACCTCCGCTCCCTTCTCGCTGTCTTCCCTGCGGATCTCTAACAGCACTTGGCAGCACTTTCCCCAGGCAGGAAAGCGTTAAGAACTTCCAAGGTAGGAGCTCTCACTCCATGTTCCTTCAACAGCCAAGCCAACACCACACAGCACTAATGTGTCCTCAGCAGCTTGCAAATAATCACTGCCAGTATCATCTACCTCCAGGTTAGCTAATATTCCTCCCAGCATAACGTGTGTCCACCACTCTTACTCACTACCATCAGCCGCTTACTAGCCATGGCTCCTACCTCCCTCCTAATACGCCCTCTGCTACTGCATATGTATGGTGCAGCCCCTGATGTTGCCTTATAACTGAGGGTAACTTTGGGCGGGTTGAACTTTGTAGCATCAGGGACCATGCCAACAGGGCCAATCCCTGTGCCTCCCCTCAGGTCCCCTCCCCTATGAACATCAGCAAACTCTGCTCAATTTCGATCGGGGGATCCAGTGGTCTATCTCTAGGTGGCGGGCGCCAAGCATGCCCAGGAAGGTACATGAGGCCAATGGGCATTGAACCCACGACCTCCTAAATGCCACTTACGTGCCTTACCAACTGAGTTAGAATGCTAGCGCTCAAGCACTTGCACTGGCAAGCGACAATGAACGAGTCAACACCATACTTCCTGCAGATATACTTCGACCAGTCAGGACTTGACTGCCGCTGGGCCTCAATGCAGCTAAGAGCAAATGTGTGCTGGGCCCTTGACTGAATGTGAACGGCTGAGATTCCATGGTCTTCCACAGTTTTGACTTCTCTCAATCATCTAGAGCTTGAAACGGTTTCACCCAGTT
>BFEA01000003.1:10214552-10225167 GCA_003427395.1 Chara braunii
CTCTCTCTCTCTCTCTCTCTCTCTCTCTCTCTCTCTCTCTCTCTCTCTCTCTCTCTCTCTCTCATGTGCCAGGTACTAACCTCTGAAAATGACGCCATGCTGCAGGTACCTCGAAGACGAAGCTGGAGCTATGGCGCTGCAGGTAAGTCTCCCTGGCCTCCGCCAAATCTCACGCTCCCTCCAGTACTACTCTAGCTACTACTGCAGCGCTGAAGACTATTGCTAACGCTACTACAACTACTGCAGCGCTCCTCCAGAGTGCTGCTGCCGAATCCTGAAGACTACCTCCTGCCTCCTGCAAGTGAAGTGCCTGGGAAGTTCCTATGAACTGCCTCATGACTGCCTGCAGCCTGCAGGGCGGGCCAGTCTTATATAGTGCTGGCCCGTCCAGGAGGCAGCTCTTGCCAATGCCAAAACGTGCCCGGCCCTGGCGTTGAAGTTCAACCAAAGGTTGTCTTGAAAACAGGCCCAAAATGGCCTGTGCTAAAACCCTGGTCTGGTGCCTAAGTTTCAGGGCAGGTCGATCTTATGAGGGCCTGAAAATGGCCCTCCGTTTCAGACTGAAAAGTCTCAGGGCCTGGAGGGCCCTGTTTTAGGCTGAAACGACACAGGGCCTGTAGGCCCTTGTTTTCAGGCTTTCAGGCTGAAACGACACAGGGCATGTAGGCCCTTGTTTTCAGGCTTTTAGGCTGAAAACGACACACGGCCTGTAGGCCCTTGTTTTCAGGCTTTTAGGCTGAAAACAACACGGCCTGAAAATGGCCCTCGTTTCAGGCGCAGCACGTAACACTATTGTGGCCCACCATAGCAAAACAGCATGTGCGCTACACGACTACCACTGCCTGGTCCACGAAGACCAGTTGTTCTCTCCACCCCACCTTCCCGGCCACCCCATCGACCCCCAGCTGCCCTGCCCCTCTTTAACTCCCCTCACCTCCCATCAATCGGCAACTCTCACTACTGCGGCCTACCATAGCTCCACAGCATGTGCGCTACTGGACTACCACTGCTTGGGCATCTAATCAGTGCTTCTGCCATCCCTCACTCCCATCTGCTGCAATCTTGGCCTCGCGTCCACAAAGACCACTTGTCCTCTCCACCCTACCTTCCCAGCCACCCCATCGACCCCCAGCTGCCCTCCTCCCTTTTGTCTTCCCTCACCTCCCTGCGCTTCTCCACTCTTCACTTCCCCCTTTCAAGCTTTCCAATAGTCCAGTTTCTCTGGGAGGGGGAGAGAGGATGTGAACGGCTAGCAAGAGAGGAAGGGGTCCGGGCTTCACACACCCACTGTTACATGCCTAGTTGGGCAATGTACATGTATAACCAAGGATCCGCAATGTGATGAAAAGGACTGAATGGACAATGCAGCGCTAGTGAAATCTCAACAAGCAGTGTACATCCTGATACATACAAAAATGGTGTTTTACAGCGCAGAGGAAGAGTTAGATACAAGTCCTGACCTGACCGGGACTGACCTCTCTCACGTAGTACAAGACAGTGTAGCAGAATGCTAGAATATCAATGACTAGTCCAATCAATGTCGCAATGCAGATCAAACATACATCATCCTTATCACAAGGTGTGAAGGGTTCTGGCGCTACACACAGGATAAATGCGCCAGGTCCAGATCATGCACAGACGAAGGGGAGGGAGTCAGACGAAGAGGAGGAGGGAGAGATGGGAATGTCATCACACCAAGTCTTCGTTGCAAGTCCCAAATAATCCCTCGTCAAATGTCTGAGACCCAATGTCGAGTTTGGACCAAATGTCCCCAATCCCGCTCTCTTGCAGTCTGCTGATGCAGTGAAGTCAGGTAGCGAGAGGGTGAGAGGAAGATGGTGGACTGAGAAGAGGAAGATGGCGCTGTGCTGCAGGCACCTCAAAGACGAAGCTGGAGCTAGGGCGCTGCAGGTGAGTCTCGCTGGTCTCCGCCCAATCTCTCTCTCTCTAGTACTACTCTAGCTCCTAATGGGGCCCAGCGCTGAAGACTACTGCTAGCGCTACTACTACTCCTGCAGCGCTCCTCCAAAGTGCTGCTGCCGAATCCTGAAGACTTCCTCCTGCCTCCTGAACTGCACGCGAAGTGCCTGGGAAGAACCTAGGAACTACCTGCAGCCTGCAGGGCGGGCCAGTCTTATATAGTGCTGGCCCATCCAGGAGGCTGCTCTTGCCAATGCCAAAACGTGCCAGACCCTAGTGTTGAAGCTCAACCAAGGGTTGTTTTGAAAACAGGCCCAAAACGGCCTGTCCTAAAACCCTGGTCTGGTGCCTGAGTTTCATGGCAGGTCGATCTTATGAGGGCCTGAAAATGGCCCTCCGTTTCAGGCTGAAAAGACTCAGGGCCGGAAAGGCCCTGTTTTAGGCTGAAACGACACAGGGCCTGTAGGCCCTTGTATTCAGGCTTTCAGGCTGAAATGACACAGGGCCTGTAGGCCCTTGCTTTCAGGCTTTCGGGCTGAAAACGACACGGGCCTGAAAATGGCCCGTGCAGCCTGTTGCAGGCTCAGCATGTAACACCCCCCCCTTCTTATGAAGTCAAGCCGGGTCAAGGGCGAAGCTGACGATCTGAAGGTGGAACCTGGACGCGGGTGCAACGTGGAGACGAAGATACCGGCTTGCCTTGCATCTTGCGTTCGTAGCGTGCGAGAACATCTGGAGCTGTTGCTTGGAGTTCCGCATGGTTCAACCAACGATCAGCTTTGTGAGTGCAGTACGCAAAGTGTACCAAGTACTCGGTTAGCCTGTTGCCGTAGCGTCGCTGGGAGATGATGTCGCCAACCTCTTGAGAACCGTCCATAGAGGGTGGGTCTTGCAATCGACGCCCGAGAAAATCGTCATGCTCCACTGGCATGTAAAGAGCCAACTTGGAGCAAAGAAAGACCGGGTAGACAAGCAAGTCGGCGGGCACTTGAATGGTGAAGGAAGGTCCTTTGGGTGCATCCCCAGTGGGTGCCACGATCGGCCAGGGCCCATCCGTTTCGGGAGGAGCTTGCGAGAGATATCTTGTTCAAGGCTGAACTCCGTGGCGGAAACCCAAACGAGATCGCCGGCGTGGAATGGGCAAGGAAGACGTTGGCGATTGGCCTGTTGGCTCATGCGTTGCTGCGTCTTAGCCATCTGGTCGCGTGCCTTGACAAGTAGCTCTTGCATCCGACACAAGAAAAGAAGATGGTCGTCGCTCTCGGCCGTTCGTGGAATGATCGTGTCCAACGGAGAAGTGACCGGCGAGCCGTGCTCGAACTCAAAGGGCGACATCCCGATAGCCGGGTGGATGAACGAGTTGTATGCCAACTCGGCATCCGACAGCCACTCAACCCAGTCCTTCTAGTCAGGACGGATGAGAGTGCGAAGGAGAACTTGTGCGGTCTGGTGCGCCCTCTCCGTTTGGCCATCGGTTTGGGGGTGGCGAGCCGAACTTGGCTTGAGAGATGAGCCCCATCGYTTGATGAGCGCCAACCAAAAATCGGACATGAACCGAGTGTTGCGGTCGCAGACGATTTCCTTGGGGTAACCCTTGGTTCAAATCCAACCAGCGTAAAGAACCTCGACCAACTTCGGTGCCTTGGCATGATAGCGGCAAGGCAAGAACATGGCGAACTTGGTGAGTCGGTCAACCACCGTGAGAATCCCATCCACACCGGTCTTGTGCTTGAGGAACGGCTCGGTAATGTCCATGGCAATTGCTTCCCTTCGGCGCAAGGGGACCGGTAATGGTCGCAACTCGCCGTATAGACGATGGTTGTGAGATTTGCAGCGTCGGCAAACCTCGCATGACTCGCAATAGCGTGTGACGTCGCCGAGAAGGTCGGGCCACCAAAATCGTTCGTGAAGTCGGCCAATCATGCGATTGACTCCAAAGTGTCCGGTGGCGGGAGCATCGTGGAACTCGCCAAGAAGCCGTGCACGCAAGTGAGAGTCACTCGGTACGCAAAGAAGGCCCTTCCCCCGCGTGAGGATAAGGAAGTACCCCTCTTGGATCCGGTAGTGAGAAGGCGCCGGATTAGGAGAGGAGCAATTCACGTACTCGTCGCGAAACTCGGGGTCGGCTTGGTAGTCGCGGATGAAGCTGTCCCGCAGGTCGTCGCCGATCTCGAAGGTCGAATAGACTACCGCACAATGATCTGGACGGTGTGAAAGAGCATCCGCAACACGGTTTGACTTCCCCGGAATGTGATCGAGAGAGAAGTCAAATTGGTTGATGAAAGTCATCCGACGGGCGATGGTGGTATTCACGGTGTCTTGGGTCTTGTAGAAGACCAATGGATTGTTGTTCGTTGCCCATCGGAATTAACTTCGACCAAGGAGGAAGTGTCGCCACCGCTTGATCATGTGGATGAAGGCTAGAAGCTCCTTGCGTGCATCATCAATGGAGTGCACGATGGGCACTCTCTTGCTGAAGTACTCGACCGGTTGCCAGTCCACGCCATCGTGTTGCTCGAGGACGGCACCAATGCTATGGCCGGACGCATCCGTAGTGACGCGCGTTGGCAACGGCGGGTTGTATATACGCAAGACCTACGCAGATAGTAGCACGACTTTAGGAGCCAAAAATGATTCCCGTGCATTCTCTCCGAAGTCAAATGGTCGATCCTCGCATTGAAGCTTGGTCAAGTGGGCCGCGATCTTCGAGTATCCCTTGATAAAACGTTGGTAGTAGCCGGCAAGGCCAAGGAACGAACGGACATCCGTGACGTTCCACGACTCCGGCCACTCTTGAATGGCTTGAATCTTGTCCGACAACGGACTGATGCCCTCCGGTGTGACAAAATGGCCCAAGTACTCCAGCTCTTGCCGGACAAATTCGCACTTGGCGCAGTTGGCTTTGTACTTGGCGCGGCGGAGCGTCTCCAAGACTCGTCGAAGGTGCTCAAGACGATCCTCCAATGTCCGACTATAAACGAGAATGTCGTCTAAGTAGACCAACACGAACCGGTCCAACATTGCACGGAACAAGTTCGTCATTGCCGCTTGAAAGGTCGCGGGGCGTTGGTGACGCCAAAAGGCATGACCACCCACTCAAAATGCCCATACCACGTTTTGAACACGGATTTATAGCGATCGTTCGACCGGATCGAAATCTGATGATATTCCGACTTCAAAACCAACTTGGAAAAGTACTTGACTAGATCCTTGTTCTTGACGGTTGGGCGGTTGCGCCGCCCAATCGCTCAAGAAGATCGTTGATACCAGGAAGAGGCCTCGCATTCTTGACGGTTTGCGCGTTGAGCTTGTGGTAGTCGATGCACTCGTAGATCCTTGTTCTTCTTCCGTACAAAGAGAACTGGCGCTCCGTATGGGGAGCTACTAGGGTGGATCCAGCCCTTGTCCAACAAGTCAACGAGTTGTGCGCGGAGGACCGTTAGCTCCTGCTCGCTCATGCGCTAAATGCAACCTTTCGGCGACACGGCACCGGCCTCAAGAATGATCTCGTGAGAGATTGGCCGATCCGGCACCACACCGATAGGTGACTCGAAGATGTCGGTGAACTCGTCAAGCAACCGCACCACACAGGGGTCCAAAAACAAGTCCGTGGGTGAAGAGTCGGCTACCGCGACGGTCCGTAGGAAACATAGGCCTATCTCGTCAGGCTGCTCGTAAGCGCATGTAGCCCGGAATGACTTGGTCGTCACCACTTGGCACCGAATCGAAGGGTGCGGAAGAGGAATAGTACACGGCACTTCGGCGCCGAAGGCGCCCCGAACGGTAAGAGTCCGCCGGTGGAAGTTGACCGTGTGATCCGCACTTGCGAGCCAAGGCATTCCCAAAATAATGTCGAAGTCTGTGTCCAAAATGTCGAACGTCACCGGTTCACATGCATGAGGTGCGAACTACACCGGTACGGCCTCGATGTAGCGGTCGATAAGTTGTTGCGTCCTTCCGTCCGCCAACTTGATCGCCGTCGGGTTTGCCTTCCTCCGAACTTGTGTGCCAAGGCCAGCCCTTTCCATAAAGGCTTGGCTCATGAAATTGCGAGACGCGCCGCGATACGGCAAAGCGCTACAGGACGCTTGCCCAACTTAGATGCGGGCATAGAGGAGCGGTGCGTTGTTGTCATCGTACCACCTCTGCTTGTGAAACTCGTGGACCACCTTGGTAACATACGCAAGGATATCCCCCACCGCGACTTCGTCATCGGTCGGCGAAGTTGGTGGTGCATAGAAGGATAAGTACATGTGAAGAGGAGTGCATAATGTTGCGCATTGCGGTCCTGGCACGCGGTCCGTGGTCGGGAGAGGAAGCCATGAGAAATCCTCCGACGTGAGCGGGTCCAAAAACCTATATGTTGAACTCGCACACCGAATCCCGTGAAGAACCACTTGAAGACGATAAGTCGTCGCTACCGGACGGAGAAGATACCGCACACACGTCTTGTCCTTGAGCATGAGTACCCAGCGTAGGAACGAGCTGGGCAGCATAGTCCTCATAAGAATATAGAAGAGGAGGATTATCGACTTCCACATGTGCCTCGGAACGAAGGGCGGTCACCCGCGACGTGGCCGGTTCCGAAGGCGGTGAGAGTGTCTTCGACTCACTCCCGGTGGGGCTCAGTTTCCCAATTTGCCTTTGCCTTTCGACGGGCAGCCCATTGTGTCGCGGAGATCGCTGTTACACCACAAACAATAGTGGAATCTCGTGCGTGCTTTGTACGCCTGTTCGGAGAGACCGTAGTGGGACCATGGGGCTGGAGCTGTTGCGTCGGGCCCGAGGCTAGATGCAGTGTTTGTCTTCGTCTTGCCTCGTCCTCGACCTTTGTCAGGGCGGCCACCATCCCGGGCGGTTGCGAGTCTGTCCCTTCATTGGCAGACACGGCCTCACTAGATTGGTCGGTTGGCATTGCCGCCACGACCACGGCCACTTTCGATCGATGCTGATCTCTGCTCGGGCCTTCCGCAGACGAACGGTGGAGGTTCTTGGCCTCCTTGTTGACAATGATCTGCGCGGCCGCGGCCTTGTCGAAGAGCTCCGCCATTGTCGTCAAGGTGTCCTCGACGTGAGTCAAGACATTGCCCAACGGCGGACACGACCTCGAGATGAAGTAGTATTTGACGACCTTGAAGCCCATTTGAATGTCTGGGGCGGATGTCAAGCGTTGGTACTCGGCAATCCAGTCGATACTCGGCAACGTACCTTATTCGAAGGTCATCAGCTTGTCCATTGCCTTGATCTCCGGCGGCTCTACTTGGAACTGCTTGTGCCACGCTGCCTTTAGATCAGTCGACAGCCACCACTCCGTACTTGGACAAGAGATTGTCCAACCATGTTTGGCACGCGCCCCCCGACCGGGAGTATAAGTACTCGTGATGCTTATGTTCGCTGACGTGGTGGAGCTGCAACTTGAGCTCGAACTTGCGGAACCATGGAATCGGGTCCGTCTTCGTCGAGTCGCAGAAGATCTCCTGCCCATCGAACTTTGGAGTTGTCCCGCGCGGTTCGGATCTCAAGTGGGAGGCGGCAGTACAGATCCGCTGCTCAAACTGTTGCGTTGCGGTTTGCTGCAACCACACACCGTCGTTGAGGGATCCGGCGTCAATCTCCAATGCCTCGAGACGATCGGAGGTGTTGGAGGAGCTGGCATCGGGGGCGGCGACGGGTCGTTGCTCCAGCTGCTAGAGGCGGCTGCTGACTTGAGCTCATGCGTCGTCGAGGCAGTGGATATCCTCCTGCTGTGTAATGCATGTTGCCAGGAGAGTAGAGCGATCTTGCTTTCACTCTCTTCCATCTTACCATTCTCGGCCTCGGCCCGCCAATCCGTTGCCAGTGTGAGCAAAGCTCACTCTCCGCTGAATATCTTCTCGCGTCGCTGGATTCGTTCTTCATCGACAGCCTTTGTTGATGCGTCGTCTTGCTGGCTCCGCTGTTCGATTGCCAACAGACGTGCCTTCTCGGCGTCCTCCGCCTTCTTCTTTGCTCCGATTGCTACTGCATCCGACCGTTGCTTGGCTTCGGTAATCAGAAGCCGCATCCGGGCCTGATAGGCCTCATCCGTTTCCTCGGACATCTGGTCCATGACGGCTGTTTGCGATCTCGTGAGCATAGACCAGGCCGGGGGCCTGCTGACGTGGTACTCCTGTCGGCTGACGTGTCCTGCTGACATGGCCTGCTAACGTGAGCTACTGACGTGGTCTACTGACGTGGTCTGCTGACGTGGCCTGCTGACGTGGCAACTTACCAATGCCGCCACAGGGGGTACCCGGAGACAGATAGAGAAGATAAGACCAGAGGGGGCAACAACACAGGTGGGGAGGGGTGGGTGGGATAAATCGCCCAGATAAGGAGCCACTAATCAAAAAGGAAAGTTTTAACTTTGCAAAAAAAAAATCGAGAAAAAGAAAAAAATACTTGTTTGCAAGTTCAGTAGGCCTCCCAATTCTCCCTGCAGTCCGAAATTATGAATGTGGAAAAAAATTTCGAACTTTCAGACTGCAAATGATTGTCCGATAAGAATTCCAAAAATAAAATACAAACAAAAATTCGGAATTACTCAGATGAGAGTACGCGAAGTTTGGAAAATGGTAACTGCAAGAGGGATTTCCCGTACCGTTAAAAAAAAAAACGAATCTCGGAAAAAGATATTCCGGATTTCCAAATAACGGGAAATTGCAAAAGGAAATTGAAATTTTTGAAAAAAATGATATTCCGGATTTCCAACAACGAAATTTCAAATTTTCAGAAGAAAAATGAAAACAGAAATTTCAGGTGTTGCGCTATTGCGATTTTCCACAACAGCAATAGCGAGAAAACAAAATCCAAGAAAACAAAAAAAAAAAAGACTTTCGGCAGTGAGGTCAAAATCGTGATTTTGGGGGCTAACCAGTGTGCTCTAATCAATCAATCAAGACTAATCAGCTACCTAGTCCCCGCACACGTGTCAGATCAGGTTGTCCTGATTCACGCGCGGTGTTCCGGTACCAACTGTTACATGCCCAGTTGGGCGATGTACATATATAATTGAGGATCCGTAATGTGATAAAAAGGACTGAATGGACAATGCAGTGCAAGCGAAATCTCAACAAGCAGTGTACATCCTGATGCATAGAAAAATGGTGCTTAGATATAAGTCCTGACCTGACCGGGACTGACCTCTATCACGTAGTGCAAGACAGCGTAGCAGAATGCTAGAATACCAATGACTAGCCCAATCAATGTGGCAACGCAGACCAAACATACATCATCCTCATCACAAGGTGTGAAGGGGCCTGGCGCTACACACAGGAAGAATGTGCCAGGTCCAGATCATGCACAGACGAAGGGGAGGGAGTCAGACGAAGAGGAGGGGGGAGAGATGGGAATGTCGTCACACCAAGTCTTCGTTACAAGTCCCAAATAATCCCTCGTCAAATGTCTGAAATTCAATGTCGAGTCTGGACCAAATGTCACCAATCCCGCTCTCTCGTAGTCTGCTGATGCAGTGAAGTCAGGTAGCGAGAGGGTGAGAGGAAGATGGTGGACTGCGAAGAGGAAGAAGAAGAACTATCTCCCTCTCTCTCTCATGTGCCAGGTACTAACCTGTGAAGATGGCGGTGTGCTGCAGGTACCTCGAAGACGAAGCTGGAGCTATGGCGCTGCAGGTGAGTCTCCCTGGCCTCCACCCAATCTCTCTCTCTCTCTGGTACTACTCTAGCTCCTAATGGCGCCCAGCGCTGAAGACTACTGCTAATGCTACTAGCGCCCAGCGCTGAAGACTACTGCTAGCGCTACTACTACTCCTGCAGCGCTCCTCCAGAGTGCTGCTGCCGAATCCTGAAGACTGCCTCCTGCCTCCTGAACTGCACGTGAAGTGCCTGGGAAGTACCTAGGAACAACCTGCAGCCTGCAGGGCGGGCCAGTCTTATATAGTGCTGGCCCGTCCAGGAGGCTGCTCTTGCCAATGCCAAAACGTGCCAGACCCGGGCGTTGAAGCTCAACCAAGGGTTGTCTTGAAAACAGGCCCAAAATGGCCTGTGCTAAAACCCTGGTCTGGTGCCTGAGTTTCAGGGCAGGTCGATCTTATGAGGACCTGAAAATGGCCCTCCATTTCAGGCTGAAAAGACTCAGGGCCGGAAAGGCCCTGTTTTAGCCTGAAACGACACAGGGCATGTTACATACTTCGATGAGTATGGGCAGAACCAAAGATCAACCAATATAGGATGAGCATTTATGCAGCAGAAGTCTGATAACGAACTGACTCACATAGACTGACTCACATAGACTGACCTACATGGCATCACTCCACACACATACAATCATGAGATGGTGGGGTCTGGGTTATTCACAGACGATACCCAGATCCCGTACACACATACACAGATGAAAGGTGGGAGGAGAGACGAAGGAGGTAGGAGGTAGATCACACCGATAGGTCACAAGATAGAGTCCGGTAGGCCTCCGAAATAGTAGTCCAGAATGTCATATAACAAGATCAAAATGTCGAGGACCAAAGGTCACCAATGTCGGAGGTAACCGAGTCCAGATGTAACCGGTGTCCAACTGCGATGCAGCCGAGTATCAACCTCAACAATCTCCAAGTCTCCAATCAGGTAAGTACCACAGTCTCGTATCACCGAAGTCCAACCCTGATCTCTGTCCAACTGGATAGTCTCCAATCTGAAGAAGAAGAAGAAGAAGAAGAAGAAGA
>BFEA01000003.1:10231303-10248190 GCA_003427395.1 Chara braunii
GTGCAGCGTCATTGTCGGGGGCAGGACCCTCTGGCGCCTCAGCCGCCTCAGGCGGTTCCTCCGCAGCAGGAGCATCCGGCGGGACCGGGAACAGTTCTGCTGGAACCGGTCCCGCTTCTCAAGCCGCTGGCCCGCCAACGATCAAGCGGCCACCGGGAAAACTCGTTTTCGGAAGCAGCAACGCTGCAAAGAAGGTAGGGGCCAATATAACATGCAACAGGCATATGTATTATGTATTATGTATTATGTAAGGCATACGTGTTTCATTTTGTGTTGTTTGTTTTTCCGTCCGTTCCATCGGGATTCGAACACAGGCCAGTATTTCAACAATTCACATACCAGTTAGACTGATGTTACTAATTTCTTACATAATGATGCTGTATTCGCACACCAAACCGTCCGCTATCTCATTTTTGTCCAAGATCATTACTGTGGCCCTGTGCTGCAGTACGACAATATAACAACACTCTGCAACCTTCTTCGTTTGCACAACTACAAACACTGTTACTCTCACCTGCAGCCACCATCATGTTTGTCACAATCACTGCAATATAATGGTCTCTGCAATGTCTGCATCCATACGTCCGTTCCTGATTGTAGACAACCTCCGCATCCGGACATTATATGTCCATTCTGCAGCCATGGGCGTTATACTGAACACATGGTCTTTTATGGTGCCCGTTCTTCTTTCATGTTGGGGCATGCAATGGACATGCCATTTGTCAAGAGAATACCACGTGTTCATCCACATCATCCTTACAATGTATGTCCTCTCTGTCTTCAACAACAGACTGATTTATGAGCTTTTTATTGTCCTTTCCTTTGCTTTCATCTTCACTCCACACTCCTTAGCTTCCCTTACTTCCCTTTGTCTTCCTTGGGTTTGTGATGTCTACATCTCTTCGCTGTGTTCATCCCTTCCCCCTTTACTCTGCCTTTTTCTCACAGTGTACAAGTGGGCCGTCATGGCACACTGGGATTGGGGCAGCTCGTGCTCAACTTCATCAACGCGGCGAGCCTTATACGTCAGAAGCACACCAAACGGGGAGTTGAAAGAAGAATGATAAAAACAAATGGTCTCATTGTGCTCTTCATGATTGTCTTCTGTATTTTATTTGTTTGTTTCGCCAAGTGCACTCTTTTAGTTCGTAGATATGTGACAATATATAGATAAGAAGAAACTTCTGTGTATTCAAGCAGTCGATTGAGTGACGGTTTCTCACCATTATACCCTGAGGACAGAAGCTGTTCT
Source organism: Chara braunii (assembly GCA_003427395.1). Lineage (NCBI taxonomy): Eukaryota > Viridiplantae > Streptophyta > Charophyceae > Charales > Characeae > Chara > Chara braunii. The sequence goes on from BFEA01000003.1 coordinate 10,232,556, forward strand.
GTAAAGTCCTTCAAGAGAAGACAAATAGAATAGCTAGACGGCCTGACATATTCCTCTTTTGCAAGCGGCTTACGCTTCACATGCATGCTACAAGGCATGTCATCCAGCCTGGTCTGGAAAGGATTTGCCGCCACCAATGACCTCTCTCCAGCCTGATTGCACCAACAAAACATCCAAGAAGCCAATCGGCTATGTAAAAAATAGGTCAGTGAAGCTCCTTCGGGCTTGCCTGACAGAGATTCAATTCACAACAAATCCAGTGCCTGTTTCCCCTTATGCTCAGCAAAGTAGTCAATCAGTCTCCCCAGCCTGCTTCCACCAAAAAAAAGCACAAAGCAATGAATAGGCTATCAGCTATCTACAGAAGTTAGTGGACTGGCTCCTTCAGCTCACTTGACAGAGACTTGTATCACTTCAACACAGTCACTTCCTTTTCCCACTTGTACTCTATGTACCAGCAGCAGAGTCACTAAAACACTCAGCAGACTCAGGCGACAAACGACTCAGGACAGGCGGCAGAACAGTCGATCAGCCATGAAACTCCCACCCTGTTTGCACTGCCAACTTGCTTAAGCTACTGATCCCGGACAAAATGAGGGGCTACTAACCGGAAGGCTTTTTAACTGATCTCTGGACTCCATGGCAGTAGATACATTCAGAAAAGGTCTTAATTGCGGTCAGAAACACCCAGGAAAGTCTTAGAGAATTCAAAATGACCACCTACACCATCTTCGTCGAACAGAAGCAAACGCTTATCAATTGGAGCACATGAGAACATGGACAAGGCTCAATCTGACGCAGGTCGTTGCCAACCCTCAAAAGCGTCAAAAGATCTCAAGAACATTAACTGAAAGGAACATCTTACTCACCAGATTTTTCCGGAGATATGTGCCCCCAAAGGTGGAGTGCCTATACGGGCCTTTCTGGCCCAGCTTCCCTTTCTCCCTGTTAAGTATTTCTTTCATTATTGATATTCCACTATATGCTTCTTTTTTCTGCAAAACCCATCAAACATGGCAGCCAGAGCCAATTAGGAAAAACATTATTTTCTTGGTTTTTGGCCAAAAACGAAAATCAGAAATTTAAATCCGCACGCCCCATCCAACTTCTCCTATGGACTAAACATTCCTGCTCATTTCCACAACTCTGAAAAGATATGGTTTGGGATGATCAGAAAAGTAACGCTCTGGTCTATATGCAAGGAAAGGTGTAGCAGAACCATTGAAGGGCTATCAATACCAAGGGAGAAAGTTTGGGTGGAGACAAGGACACTAATTCAGGCAGAGATTTGTGCAAGTGGCAGAAGACAAGACTCTCCATAACGGAGGATGTGGATCAGCAGCAGAGAACAGAGGAGAAATTTTCAAAGATATGGCTAGCAGGCAGCAAGGTAGCAGAAATAAAGGACTTCCGCATACGATGGAAGGACTGGCACAACTCAGAAGTGTGCCTGAGAAGACAGAGAATCCAGCAAGCTCCATCACAGGCCACATAAGTATCATAGCAAAAGGCTTTGAACCTACAAGTGCGACAAGTGCGAAGACTGTGGCTGTCCCTTCGCTTATCCCTTTCTTGTGCTTCGAGATAAATATGACAGGTCCTATGACAGGTCCTAGTTAGATACACCTGAGAGGAAAGGTGGAAGTAAGGCAAGCTGACAGTCAATCCTCCATACTGCTGGACTAATCAATGCTGATCAGGGATGCTTCGGCCAGACGGAAGGAAGTGTGAGTCCATTGATATTGTCAAATTTTGACTTGCCGGCGGAATAGGAACCGGACCGGCGCTCCCCAGAATGGATATGGAGCCAGGGCCATAAGGACCTGTTTTGTCAAAAAAAAAAAAAAAAAAATCCTCCTTGTAACTGAATGGTACACACATGTAACTGTCAATAGACAGATCAAATCCTTATCAACACCATAACCTTAGAGGCTACAATGCCCTTTATGAAAACAAGTGTATGCCCGTCGCAGACACGGCAGAAGCCATGGCAAAGGGTGGGGAGGGGAGGAACACAACCCCAACATCAGACACAATACAACCCTTCCCATACCCAGGCAGCACCATATTCAATGTGGCCCAACATGCAGACATTTCTTCCATCTGGGCAGGGCCCCTATGTAAATTGTATCCCAACATGCGGCTTCCTCCCATCCAGTCAGGCTGCAATGCGCTTATATTCGGATATCCAGCAGGGATGACACACAAAAAAACAATTGGATCTGCATCTGAACTTCCACCTCCATTTCTACAGGGGTAGAAACTGACCAAAGAAAGAGAGAAACAGTGCCAGGGCTGCAATGGGCTTGTAGGGATTCAAACTTCAGTCAGTTCCGAGTTTTCGCGAGGCTAAGAAAATGACAAACAAAAGAAAACTGAAGCAACACCACCGCCGGTTGCGATGAGATATGAAATCATAAGTCTAAGAAAACGACCAAAAAAAAAAAAGCGAATGACACCAGTGCAGGCTATCATGTACTTGTGTTCAAACATTGAGCAGGAACAACTATGCAGTACAAGTGCGACAAAAACCGCGCACCCTGAAGCATCTGGATTCCAACTTCGGTCCCCTAAAACCCACTAAAGTCACCACCTCAGATCGTAATCCGAGCAGCAAAGAACAATTGGTGCCAACAAGAAATAAACAAACATGATTGAAACATGTATATCTTGTAAGGAAAACGAGCAAGAGCGAAATGACAGAATTCCAAACTGCAATATCACATTGAAAGCCAGATAGTCATGAGCTGTCCAGAAAGCGGAAATGCACCAATACCACACCAGAGGAGACCAAAGCAACGAACTAAATTGTCAAGGTCAGCCCTTGTCTCGCCATGATCAACAATGTGTTCAATGTCTTTCCTCCTACTTGGCACTCAGTGCCCAGACTACAGTCACACAGCTCCGATACTAGCCTACACTGTTGACGACGAAACAGGGAGACCTCAGCAGCAGAACCCGAAGTACATGCAGATGTCGCCCATGCAGACCTCCACAATGAACCAGGTATGTCCCCTCTCTATGCTCACCCTCGTCTTCTCCCCACACTGTCCTCAACCCGAAGACCACCGCCATACCCTGCTGACATTCGTAAGCCCCAGCCCGGCTATGGCTGGCTGGGCTCTGCGCTGCTCCCAGCAGTGCCCCTCACCTCCTGCGCCCATGTGCGCTACCCAGTCTCTCCCTCTAGCAGCTCACCAGCACTCGCAATGGCAGTGCTGCCGCATGCGCACCAAGTGCCCAACAGAATGAAAGGAACCTGGGCACTTTCCTATATGGGAAGTGCTTACCCGACTTGCGGCCGTGTACCCAGTACCTTCGCGTTGGGCCAAAGTGCTTGTGCCCAGGCCCAATTCAGAAAGTGGCCTGGGACCGAAACAGTTAGGCGTGCCCAGCTGTACAACGTGGCCTGGGACACTCACTGTGTCCTGATAAGTCGGAAGGCCGCCTTCCATGTCATGCCAGGAAGAGCCCAGAAGGCTCACGAACCCATGGTTGCATAGCGTGTGGGACCCTTCAAGCACCTGGCGCCCAGTAACTGTCTGGCACCCCAGAGGCCCTGAAAAATGCTTAGGCCTCTGGAAGAAATGCAGGCCCGCCTTACTTAGGGCAGGCACGCTGCTTGCAGCGAGGCTGTGTAAGAGCCTGCCGAGGACGAAAATCCTCGTACTTCCTCCTCCATTACTTTGATAGTCCTCTGAGAAGTCCTTAACCAGCTACCTGTTTACCCTTCAATCTTCTTTCATATCCTGCAACAACCTGTCGAGCAGCCTTCATCAACTCTTCCCTTGTGAACCATCTGTCCTCCTTGGGATCAACATGGTGCCTGATCCGTACACAATACTCCATCTGCGGTTTCCGCGGTCGACCTCTTCCCGGAGGCTTTGGAACAGGCATCATTTGTGCTCGACGATATCATCGATGTCGACATGTCCATCCATGGTTGGGGGCAACATGGAACTTCGTAAATGGAATCGGTCTGACTCAGAAAAAGGTGCAAGTTTGGCGGCATGGAAAACAGGGTATTTGCGTAGGTGTCCCGGGATGCGACTGACGTATGAGAGCCCATCGGGTTCATCTCCCACTATGTCGAGAACTTCCTAGGGTCCGAAATATTGTGGCATGAGTTTCCCAGATATCCCCATCTCTTGACCCATCTCAGATGACTTGACCCAAACTCTATCCCCGATTGAAAGTTCGACAGCTGTCTGTGCCTATTCTCAGATGCAATCATGGCATCTTGAGATGTCTGAATTTGTTCAGCAGCCTGCTGCAGCATTTTGTCATACTTGACACCAAATTCTATGCTGCCAGGTGCTGCCGTGGGCTGGTTTTCAGGCAACAGAAAGTCTAGAGCTTCCAAGCAACGTGCAGCTGGTTGGGAGTCATTCCGGTAGTGTTGTGTACTGCGTTGTTGTATAGGCTGGCCATGAGAGAGAACTTCTCATCCCAGTCATCCTGGCTCGGCTTGATTAGTGCCGAAGCAGTGCTGCACTACTTGGTTCATCTGTTCCGCTTGGCCATTTCAGTCAGGATGATTCCCTGAAGTCATCTGCAGTTGGGTGCCCATTTGCCTGGCCGTGCTCTGCCACAACTCACTCCTGAACCAGGTATACTTACTAAATCTGTCCACAATGACGAAGATGCGCCGCTTACCGCTTTTGCTGGTCACGAGTGCATCCATGAAGTCCATGGACACACTCTGCCCTGGGCCAGCAGGAATAGGCAAGGGCTTGATAATCCCGAGTGTTTCTTGTGTCCTTGGTTTGTCGCACTGACAAACCTGACGTGTTTCTACACATTTCTTAGCATCCTCCATCATTGTGGGGCACCAATAACGTTGTACTAGATTTGCTGACGTCTTCTTGAACCCGAAGTGTCCAATGGCGTCATGAAATTCTCCTAGAAACAAACTACGAAAAGACTCTCTAGACAGAACACAACCTTTTATTCCTTGTGGACCCTGCCCCTTTGAGAAATAAAGCCTTCAGCCAGCACAAACTCTTCGGATGTGGCCTTGTCTTTGGCCTCAAGCTTGCGCATGATTCAAACATTACTGAATCCTCTCGATAGGCTTCCACCATGGATCAAGTTACATCATCTGAAATACCAAACTCAGCCGCAAACGCGCCCAGATAATATGCCCTTCGGGGTAGTGCATCCGCTACTTTGTTCAACTCACGACTTCAATCCACCTCTTCAGTGCGCATTTGAGAGAGTAGGTTGTGTTTTGATCCAGCGAATAGTCCCATGGTCAGACCTTATATCGAAGAATCTGCCAAGAAGGTTGTACCTCCAATGAATTAACGCCTCATAGAGGGCATAGAGCTCTCGCTCATAAGTGGACCTAGCTAGCTTTTGAGATGGCATCTTTTTGCTCATGTACTCAATCGCCTCAACTCGTTTCCCTCCCGTTGCACAAGGACCGCGCCAATTCCATATTGGCTGGCGGCAGTGGTTACAATAAATGGATTCTCACGATCGAGAAGCTTCAAGAGCTCATGATGCGTCAAACTTCAATCGCTTGAAGGCCCTCTTACAATCATTTCCCACTCCCATGGGGTGTCAAGGCGTGCGAGATCAGTCAATGGGGAAGCTATAGTACTTCAGTTCTTAACAAACAGGTGATAGTAGCCCGTCATGCCCAAGAATGACCTCACCTCAGTCACAGACTAAGGTTGTGGCCAGTTATGTATGATGGCCACCTTCACATCTTCAGGCCTTATTCCATCGACTAAAATTTCATGACCCAGACGCAAGATCTTGGTGCGACCAAACTCACATTTCTCCAAGTTAATCGTGTGTTGGTGCTGAGGAAGGAGACTGAGCACAAAATCAACGTGCTTTGCGTGCTTCTCCACAATCCTACTAAAAAATGTCATCGAGGTACACGATGATAAACTTATCTAAGTAGTCAAGAAAGATCCTATTCATTGCGTGTTGGAATGCGCCAGGAGCAGTGTATAAGCCAAAAGGCATCACCACAATCTCGTACAGACCATACCTGGTCAGAAAAGCAGTTTTGTGCTGATCCTCGAGCCTAATTATAATTTGATGGTACCCGAACTTCATATCTATCTTGGTGAAGTACCAACATCCCTGCACTCGGTCCAATAGGTCAACGATTCGAGGTAGGGGCTCTGCATTATAAACGGTGATGGCATTGAGGCCCCTATACTCAATGCACATCGCCGGGGTCTCCCCTCTCCTTGGAATGAATAGTCCTGGTGCACCATAAGGGGACGTATTAGGCCGATGTTCATTGAGTTGTCAGCGAAGCTCATCTAACTCAATTGGAGACATCCTATAGATACACCCTCTAGGTACTTCACTACCAGGAATGATTTTTATCGCATGGGTTATCTCCCTCTCAATAACCCCTCTTGGTTCCTAAAAAAGGCTTGGATACTTAGTGACGACTTATTCTATCTCGAAGTTACGGTCTCCCCTTTCTAAGAGACGAAGACTAAATACATACCTTCATATCGGTGGGCGCGACGTCCTGTTTGCGTTGTTAAATAATTCCTGAGGTCTGTGCTGGCTGACTTTAAACTGTCGGTTGCCCACCGGATGTTAGGAGAGCTGTAGTGACAGAAGTGGGAATGGAATTAGCTGTCAGTTATAGGTTAGGATTAGTACAAGTAACCTGATGGAAACGGATGTACGGGCACAATGGAAGAGAGTGCGTCTAAAGACGCAACAGAACCCAGCGGGAGCCGTTACATTCAGGCCCGCTTCGAGCGCATGACCCTAGGTCCTGGGAAAATGGCCAATCTAGAGGGGACATGCCTAATATTACAATGCTGCACCTGACAGGCCAGCCCAAGGCTGAGGGGAGAACGACGGCCCAAAGCCCGGGAGGGGTAGGATTTAGGATTTAGCGCAAAAGTCACAGGCGCCAGGACGAGGGAAGGGTTCTATCTTATCATAGAAGGAGCAGAGGGGCATGGTCAGTCGGATTTAAATCCATGAGGCTAGCTTAGGCAGGGGCGAGGGGTGGTATCAATGTCGTCCACTAGGACCTCCCAACCATAATGGGGAGGGACGTTGTGTGGATAGAAATTGTAACTTTTGACTTGCCGGTGGAAAAGCAATCGGCCTGCCACTCCCCAGAATAGAAGGAGCTCGTTTTCTTAGAAAAATAAAATAAAATGGAAAAGTAGTGCTTTTGCAGTGTCTCTCACAGTCAGCTCTGGCAGCCATCTCTGATCAACAGGACTTCGCAGGACACTCACGCCTAGGCCTATGCAAATAGTTATAAGCTCTTTTCACTCCATCTTCTGGTCGTCACTCATCCGGGTCTCCCCCTGGCCGTCTTCAAGTTTCCATAGCATCTTTAACATTCAGCACTTCACCTGTGTAAACCCCTGACATTTGAGTAGCCAAGCACACGTTGAAGCCGCCTCTCAAAGGGCATAGAACACATCAGAAGAACTAGTAGCTCAGGGAGAGTACTGCCTGGTTTCAGAATGACCCACGCGGGAGTGCCTAACCGCAGGCGTGAAGAGAAATGGTAGTAGCCTCTAGGATCCCTTATAGAGGAAAGGGATGCTTGAAGATCACAGTCAGTCACCTTTCTGGAAAGATACCAGCATCTATAGAAATCTTAGATTGGCCTGGTTCAACTGAATAGCACACCAAGACGAGGTAAGAGCATCAAAATTGAGTATAGACAGCCTACAGGGGCAGTTGGAAAGGGAAAAAAAAAAATTTCCAACGTCCAAGGTCTTCAAAGTTACTCGATCACCAACAACTAAGGCCTCAAACCCGGAAATGTACCCAATGAAATGGCCAGAGGGAGAGAGAGCGAGAGAAGGAGAGCAGGAGACGACAAAAGGAGCAAAGGAGGGAGGTGCAATCAGACTCGACTCAACACACTCTTCATGCATGTAAACAGCAATACAGCAAACTGGCGACATGCGCCCACACAGTACTCAGAGATATCGTAACCAGATAAGAGTTCTCTTGTCATTGGCTATGGCGGCTGTGCGCCCACACAACTCATTGTTCACACTCGGGATCACCCTGGATGTCCCACATGCAACACTCTGCACACTCACAGAGTACACACACACTGCACTCTAAGCTCAGCTATGGCAGCGATGGCTGCCGCTACCTATCGCTATGGCTACACTACTTCACTCTCGCCCACTTCGTCCTCGGGCCTCCTGCAGACCTCCTTGCACAAGACGCTGAAGCAGCGCTTCCGCATGGCTTCCGCATGAATGAATGAATGGCAGGGCGCAGCCTCTTGATTTATACTTCTGTGATGCGTTGGTCTGCACTGTGTCCCCTGGCCCATGGTGCACACAGTCCCAGACGGTACTTGCTTGACTGGACCGGACTGGGTGGACTGGGACTGTTGACTGTGCAAGGTGCACTTCCACCACTTGACCACTTGCCTCTGCTCAATGTAGGCTGACTCCGAAAGGCCACTTCTAGAAACTTCGACCTTGGCCTTTCGGTACTGTAGCAGCTACGACTTTGCCCTTTCAGGTAAGTAGCAGCTACGACCTTGACCCTTCGGACAGTCTACAGCTACGACCCCTGGACTGTCTAGACACCTACCCGATAGGTCTACAGTTCGAATCCCTGCTACCCTGTGACCTACGACATCCTACCTACAACTGGCGGTTCTACAGGTCGCAGGTTCAATCCTACGGGTTGACACAGATACTGTACACAGGTAAGGTGGGGAACTAGGGATCGAGCCCTGGGATCTGCATCAGCTACTGCAAATCGGTGAATACTGTTTCACTCCCGCCGGCCTAAATTCGAGGTCCTCCGAGAAAATTTCAGTCCAAGGCAGGACCTTTACCTTTTCTTTCCCGTTCATAGGCTCGGACTATATCGGGAGCTGTCTCTAGAAGCTCAGTCCTAGTGAACCACCGGTCGTCTTCTGGTTCTTGATATGAAAATCTGACTTTGTACTGTTTCTGGGGACGACCCTTGCCTCCTGTTCTGAACACATCTTCACCTACAATGCCGTCAATGTCGTATCTCCCATCCATATCAGGTGGAATCATGGATCGTCTAGATGGGAACTGATCACTTAATGTGCACGGCAACAACTTTGACGCATGGAAAACTGGGTCGGTGTGGAGGTGTAGTGGCAGTTCAATAGTGTAGGATGGACCATCTTCGCCACCCTTGACTTCTAACACTGGCCACGGTCCTCTATACGTGGGCAGTAACTTCTGCGAGATGTTCTCTTCAGGTGCAAACTCTTTAGAACTGACCCAGACTAAGTCGCCTACTTGGAACTGTGAGGGGCGACAACGCTTGTTAGCTTGCTCTATCATCCTGTGCTGGGCCTTCCTGAGGTTCTCTACGACAGTAGCTAGTTCTTTCTCGTGCTGCACAGCAAACTCCCTGGTCCCGGGCGGTAATCTGTGAATCTGATCCCGGTTCAGTCCTTCGAACGGTCGGCGCGGTCTGAAGGACTTGTGCAGTTCATTGGGAGTGCGGCAGGTGGACAGATGCACGCTGTTATTATACGCACTAGCTACTTTAGGCAACATCTCATCCCAGTTAATCTTATCTGGCCTAATGTACATGCGCAGAACTTGCTGTAGGATCTTGTTCATCTGCTCTGTCTGGCCGTTAGTCTCTGGATGGCGGCCGGACGACATCAGCAACTTAGATCCATATACTCCCATGAGTTCTTGCCAGTTCTGGCTGGTGAAGCGACTATCTCTACCATGACTTGGCTCTTACCATGCCTACTCTTGACTTGAGGGTCCATGAAGTCTATGGACACTGAGTCTCCCGGCTGATCCGGAATGGGCAAGGGTCTGAGAAGACCTAACGGAGCACACGTACTGGTCTTATTACACTGGCAGACTTTACAGCTGCGAACATATTCTATGCAGTCATTCTTCATCTCTGGCCAGGTATACGCGCGCATCAGATTGGCTAAAGTCTTTTGCCAACCAAAGTGACCCTCTGTGTCATGGCATTCTCCCAAGATCAGACTACGGATCTCTTCACTACTAGGAATGCACAACCGGTCAAAGACATTAGTCTTCTCAAAAAGCAACCCTTCAGTAGTGCGGTAATTCGGCTCGGTCTCTGGGGCCTCTTTGACTCTCTTGAGGAGGTCACTGTAGATAGGGTCCTGCGCGTAGGCGTCTCTAATCTTCTGCTGCAGATCTTTCCCTATGTCTAGGTAATGCACTATTGCCCCAAAGTAGTCATCCCTCCTACTCGGGGCATCCGCAACTACATTATACTTTCCCTTAACTGGCTTGAGCTCAAAGTCATATTGATCTATCTCTGCGGCCCACCTAGTAAGCTTAGGTGTCATCTTGGCCTGCATCTTTAACCATCTCAACGTCTCATGATCGGAATAGACTTTGAAGTGGCTCCCAAGCAAGTAGTGCTTCCAGTGTTCTAAGGCTTGCCTGAGAGCGTAGAGTTCGCGCTCATACGTCGATGTCGCTACCTTTTCTGAAGGCATTCTAGCGGACATGAACTCTACGGGCCGACACCCATGGCCATCGTCTTGTTGCAACACAGCACCTATGTTGTACTGACTAGCGTCCGTAGTGACGACAAAAGGTAAGGATGCAAGGCTACTTTAAGGACTGGGTACTCTATCAGTGCCTGCTTCAACTTCTTCATGGCAGACGTGCAGTCCTTATCCCACTTCCAGATGGTCTCCTTCCTGAGCAATCTGCAAAGGGGAGCAGCGATGGTAGAGAAGTTCCTCACGAACTTCCTGTAGTAGTTGGCTAGGCCTAGGAACGACCGCAACTCTGTCAACGTACGCGGCGTTGGCCAATCTCTAATCGCTGCAATCTTACTATCTTCTGGCTTGACGCCGTCTCCATCTAAGACGTGGCCTAAATGCAAAACTTGGGTCTTCGCCCAATCGCACTTCTTTGCATTGATCTTGAAGTTGGCTTCTCTCAGCTTCTCCAAGACCTGCCTGAGATGACCCTGATGCTCTTCGAGGGTCTTACTAAACACTAAAATATCGTTTAGATAGACTACAACAAATCTATCCAACCATGGCCTAAACAGATCGTTCATAGAGCGCTGGAACGTTGCTGGCGCATTGGTCAGTCCAAAGGGCATCACGATGAACTCGTAGAACCCATATCTAGTCCGGAAGGCCGTCTTGTACTGATCATCGGGATGAACCTCTATCTGATGATATCCGGACTTTGGATCTATCTTAGAGAAATACTTGGCCCCCTGCACGCGATCTAAGAGATCATCTATCATAGGTAGTGGCTTAGCATTCTTCACTGTAATTGCATTCAGACCCCTATAGTCGATACACATTCTCAGCTCTCCCTCTTTCTTGGGAACAAAGAGGACAGGTGCTCCAAAAGGAGACGAACTGGGCCTAATCCAACCCTTTTCAAGGAGCTCGTCCAATTGCTTCCGCAGCTCCTCCAACTCCCGCGGGGACATCCTATACACATCGCCCTTAGGAGTTCTACTGCCCGGCTCTATCTCAATACGGTGTTGGATGGGCCACGGCACTGTTCCTGTCGGCGGCTCAGCTAAGTCCCTAAACTCTTCCAGCAATTTGGCAATAGCAGGGTCTATAGGCTTTTCTTCCTTAGGCTCAGTGACTGGCCTAACATAGCCCACAAAAACCTGGTCCTCTAGCTGCTCCTTTTTCACTAATCGTGCAAAGGCAGCAGCACTAAGGCAGCAATGTGCCAGGGAGTCATCTACTCCTGACACATGGAACAGGCGGGCAGTCTTAACACCGCCTGACGGGCTAGGGAGCCTACACTCGTGCTCTCTCAAATGGAGTGCGGCCCCGGCTGCCTCTCCCCAGTCCATTCCTAGGACTATGTCAAATGGGAGGTTGTCTTCTACAAGGAGAGTCAGGGAATGGAGGACTCTCTCCACTTTCCCATCCTTCTCTAGGCGGAAGTACGCCTGGACTCCCTCTACGTAGTCCTCTACTCGCATAGTGTGATTATCCGCGAGGATACTGACTACAGGGTCTGCTAACTTTTGGACTTTCAATTGCAACTTTAACTTCTGCAGCGCCTTCCTACTGATGTAGCTACGAGTGGCTCCACTATCCACTAAGGGGCCAACTCTACCTCTAAAAATCTCTGTATCTACTAGTATAAGTTGCCCTTTATTCTTTTTTTTCATTTTGGCCCAGACGGGCATCCTCTCCTTCAACTCTTCAGCCACGCCTGTGAGGGATGTATCTAGAGAGACTCTAACACAAGCAGTCTCCGGACAGCTATCTAGACACAGGCCTGCAACCTCTGCCATAGGCACATGTGGTGTGGGAGTCTCCTGCCGGCTAGCGCTATTTTCCCCACATGGCCTTGTGGTAGGGGCAGTTGCTACCCCTACCGGCGGCTGCCTTTTGGCCCTTGAGCAGCCGTTCGGGTCTCTCGGTACTTAGGACAGTATTTGATGATATGGCCCGGGTCACCGCAGAAAATGCACTGGCCCCGGTCCAATCGCTGTTGCCATAAACTCTGGTCCAGACCCAAAGCCCCCCAAGGCTTACCCTGCGGTAGCCCTGGGTGCCATCCTCCTACCCTGTAGGGAGACCTGTTCCTAGGACGGTTTTGCGGGGGACCTTGACCCCTTCCTCCCGCTTGGCGGTTTCCTCCTCTGCCACCAACCCCCTGATTGCCCTGAAATCCGCTCCCTGAGGCCCGGCCCCCTTGGCCCTGGCCTCGTCCTCCTCCTTGCGGCCTCCCTCCGCCGGGAGAGCAGTGTAAGTCCTCCCCTGGCCCACACCGCTGCCCTTCTCCTCTAACCCCCACTCAATCTGATCGTAGGGGATCTCATCCACACTACCCTCATCTAAGGTTAGGACAAGACTATCCTTAGTCTTCACTTGTCCAGAGATAGTGCGGCCCTTCGATTGCTTACCCTTATCTAAGTCCTTGTGCCAGAAGGTGGAGATTGACACTGACTTTGCCTCAAAAGCCACCACCTCACGACTAAGGGAATCGTATGTGGTGGCAGGGTCTTCGCTCTTCGCGAAGAAATGCCTGCGAAAAGCTTCGGGCATAGCTCGATAGAAGAGGGCAACCAACTGGGTGTCTGTGACCCCGTGGTTGGGGACAACTACCAATTCGTCCATTGTGCTCTTGAGTGCCCTGGCACTCTTCCACTTACGAGCGTGGATCGTCTGGAGTTTATCTGAGGCCTTGACACTTCGAGCGACATCAGCAAATCGCTCGCGCAGCAACTTCAGAAAATCGGCGAGGGGAGTGAACGACGAGTACGCAACTGCATCATCGTTGCAGTTGGCAGCACGAACTAGGGACCTTGCAAAATTGGCGGCCTCGTCTCTAAGCGCGTGGATAGCAATTAGAACATGCTGATCTGCGGAGACCTGTTGCAGATGCACATAGGTCTTCACGTTGGCCTCCCAATTGTCAAAGTTCTCTTCCCTTTTTCCACTGTAGGAATCAGGGAATTTGACTTTGACCGGTTCCCGGCGCGGTCGTGCTTCCTCTTCCTTGGGAGCTGCCGCCTTGATGCCTTCAATGGCGCCGACACAGAACCGCTCAGTCTTCTCGAGGCGATGACCCACCTCGGTGCCTACAGCGCCTACCAGCTCGCGAGCAAAGTCCCGGAATCCCAATCGTATTGAACGCACAGCTATGTGTTGACTCCTACTAAAGTCATACTGCTCCGCCTGGATTCGTGCTAGGCGTGCAACGTTTCGGGCTATGACCTGCATTTGCTTTGGGAGTTCAGTCTGGGCGGCTAACTGCTCTTCTATCTTTTTCACCTCCTCTAACTCTTCTGCCGCCTCTGCTGCCGCGTCTACTCTCCTCTTTTTCTCCCTCATCACTGCCAGTTTCCACTCCATCTTCTTCTCATCTTCCAACGCTTGCCGCTTTATGACATCTTCTTCTGCATCCCAAGCTCTCATAGAGGCTTCCTGGTCATCCTTAGGGATATACATCGCCACCTCTTATTCTTCGCCCAAGGATAAGTTGGCGACCCACTCTGAAATCCGCTTCCCATCTCATCATCTTTGCTGCCACTGTATTGCCCTCTCCTCCTTTGCAGTGGCGTTTCGTCTTCTTCCTCTTCCTCTTCCACCTCCTTCAACTTCTCTTCTTCCTTTTTCAATCTTTCTTTCTCCCTGGCCATCTCTTCATCAATCTTTTTCAACTTGGCCGCCTGCTCCTCCATCAAGGCCTTCTTCTTGGCCTCCTTCTTCTCCCTTCTCTCCTTCAGAATGGCGGTGGCCTTGGCCTCTTCTTCAGGCGTATAGGGGTGTGTGGTGATGCCACCCTTCGTCTCTACCCTACACGCGAAGGTGTTCCAAAATCCCAAAGGGAACATGAAACGCCAAAGGGTCCCCCAAAGGGAGAACCCGACAAGTAACCCATACATCGGATAGTCATCCATCGTGGTGTTAGGTGCACGACAAAAGTCCCACTCCTCACCACTTAGACCTACCCGGACACTGACCTACTGACTGACTCTCTAAGGACCACAGGGTAAGAGCCTGTCAACTATGGTCACTAACCCAAGACTACTCTAAGGCTGTCACTACTGAACCAATAGCTGATCTGGAGGCATTAAAGGAGATCCCCCGTAACTCCTCAAGAATTCTTTAACGTCGCAGTCAGGACGACGTGATCAGCTGGTTCTGCCTTTCCGGACTACTGTGCCACACCGAGCAGCCCGCCGGTCTGTACCGGTCCTTGGAGGGGTTCGTATCCCTCAAAACAGTCGAGTTGTCAGACACAGATCATCAGCCTTACTAGGTCCGGTACGGGGGTGGTTCAAACAGGCCCTCAATACTTAAAGATTGGCTGGTGTGTCAGCCCAGGCTGCCGTTCAAGCCCACTGTGTCCTACCAACCGTTTCCAGCCGATCAGCACCGGTCCTTGGGAGGGTTAGGCCCCCCTGGAAAGTTGGATCAGCCACAGTCTTAGCCCTACAAGGTCAGACAAGGGTTTCGTCATCCAACCCTATCCTTCATACACAGAGTCCTAACACCTAGGACAAAAGAGACTCAATGCAGAAAGAAGAGACAGACAGACTCAGACTCAGCAAGTACCGTAGGGTGAGTGCACATCCGCAGGGTAAGGGGATAGGCTAAGGGCTCAGCGAGATATCACCAACTCCAGCTTGGTCAAAATCTTGGTCAGCAGCTCCAGTCAACACCTTGGTCAACACTGAGTCAACGTGGACAACCCTCGGTCAACGCTTGGTCAACCTCCTTGGTCAACGCCTGGTCAACTCTCTGGTCAACCCCGGGTCAACCCTCTGGTCAATGCTCTGGTCAAAGCCCGGTCAACCCTTCACCTCGGCTATGGCTGCCGGCACCTTCACCTTCGTCACCGTCGCCGCTTACTTCCCTTTCCTTCACTCTTCTTCTTCTTCACCTTCTTTGTTTTTTTTTTGTTCACCCCGGCTATGTCTGTCTTCTTCTCCAGTATCTCTCCTTCCACACTTCTCTTTCTCTCTCTCCTTAGTCCCTCCTCTGTCCTCCCTATCTCTCTCCTTCGGTGCCCTGTGATGAAGCTCCGCAGCTATGGCCACTATCTTCCTTCTCCGGCGGACAGCGCAGCTCACTTCATAGGTAAGTGACAACCAATCTTGGATCGCTCATCTCTCCCTCTCTCTCTCTCTCTCTCTCTCTCTCTCTCTCTCTCTCTCTCTCTCTC
>BFEA01000003.1:10248335-10273478 GCA_003427395.1 Chara braunii
CTCTCTCTCTCTCTCTCTCTCTCTCTCTCTCTCTCTCTCTCTCTCTCTCTCTCTCTCTCTCTCTCTCTCTCTCTCTCTCTCTCTCTCAACCTTCTTCTTCTTCGTGGTCCTCTTGTTGCAGGTGCGCGGCGGCTTCTTCAACCCGAGGTCCGCTATGGCGGACTGCCTCCTTCGGTCGCCACCTCAGCTATGACACATCGGCCCTGCACACGACGGCGCGTGGAACAGCGGGTACCTGCTCCGATACCAGTGCAATCAGACTCGACTCAACACACTCTTCATGCACGTAAACAGCGATACAGCAAACTCAAGCGGGAAAGGATGAAAGCGGAAAAGGATGAAAAGGAAGAACGGGGGAGGAAGAGAGGAAGAGAGGAAGAGACGAAGAGAGGAAGAGGGGAGAGTGGGAGGACAGGTGAACAGATCTGTTCTTCTTCTCTCTTTTCTCTTCGAACAAGGTGGAAATGAGGAATCGATGAGAAGTCCAGTGTGGGCTACCAAACCTTTCTGGATCGTCCTGATCCCTCTAAAGGCTTAGAAGAGAATATTGCTGATGCCTTTTGACCCTTGAAGATGTAGTAGAAGATCTCAAGAAATAGCATGCTATCTTTTAGAAGAGGGCTGTGTGTCTCTGCAAAACACTGGACCAAGCTCAGTATCAGATCCAGAATGCTCTCCTTGGTGTACATGGCAATTAGCTCATCCCTCATATACCCAAGATGTGCATCCGAGGAAAACTGCCCTGGAGCTCGGTCTGGTATTGCAAGCAGATTCCGAAACAGTGTGATAATGAGCTGAACAAGCTTCCAATCATCTTCCCCTGCCCTCCCACTGACCACACAGAGTCAACAACAGAAAAAGAAAAAAAGAGACAAGAGAAGCATGCAGGAAATATATCAGAAGATTATCAGAATACCAAAAAAAAACCTGCATTTTTTCGACAAGAAGTGCAGAAGAGCACCCACCCAACACTGTGCATTATTAAACCACCTCCGTGCCCAGTGCTCGGTGCCACAAATTTCTTTAGGCATAGGTTGTTTGGTCTCATGTGGCACCATGAAAAACTCACCACCTCATGGAATCCAAAGGCCCCTTAACTGGATCACATAGGGGAGACCCAAAACAGGCTCAGTGACCCTCAGTCCAGTTTCATTTCACAAGCGACATCTATTAAAGATTTAAAAGAGAGACGGGGACTTGTGAAACAAATATCAAGCAGAATAGACACTGAAAGAATGTGAATTGATTTCTTTGGCAGAACTACAGTTGAATAACTCCAGTCAATAAATTCCTCCTCAACTGTCCACTCCTTGATTGATGCAGCCAGTGGAATCATTGGTCTATCCCTGCCAATTTCTGGTCTGCGTTTTGAGGAACCAGGAAGTCCTAAGCCCCTGAATGAAGTTTCAGGCCTCCGAGTCACCAAGCAAAGCAGAGCAAGTATTCGGAGCTTTCCAAAAGAACTTCCTTGCAGAAGGCAGACAAGCAAATATAAAGGGGTAATACGCTGAAGTTCCAGGTGACAGAGGGCCCCAGAGCACTACTAGGAAGCCTGAGTAGTCCGGATAACAGTCCAAGGACCAGAAATCGGTGTGCCCTGGCAACCCCAGCTTCCACATAGTAGGAATCCTCATAAAGGGCTCCACAACTCAGCAACAACGGACAGATCTATCTAGCGGAGGACGGATGTACCCATCCTATGAGCGGCTGTAGGGGAGGTAGGAGCACTGTGTTGGTCCCTACGGATTTGGTGTCCCCAGGTCTTGGAGGAGAGTTTTCCTAGGTTGGTCTCTCTTGCATATCGTAGCTCCGAGTTCGGAGAACAATAAAGGTCCAGTCCTAAAGCTTCTAGTAGGATAAAGGAAGGGGAGGAGGGAAGTAGGAGACCCAGTCCTTCAGCAACTTGGTTTCATCATTTGTCTGTGACAGCGTGTTCTGGCAGGACGAGACGCACTGGCATGATTTCCCAGCTCGTTTCTTGGGAAAGAGCAGTACGGTAGCTGGAAGGGGGATGGTGTCATGTTGTGAGCAGTCGACCCTCTCTTCGGGAAGCAATAAATGCTGTTGGAAACTCCCAAGGCCATACTGGGGCCATAACAAGGGGAAGCATGAGGGGTACCATTCATTTCGACTTGCTGGCAGAAAATGGGCAAGATTGATGTCCCCCCAAAATAGGATGGAGTGCGGACCTCAGGGCCCCTTTGAAAACAAAAAAAAACTAGGTTAGGCCTCCACAATACAGGTCACAGCAATAGTTGTCGGGAGCTTTTGATTGCATGGCAAGCTCTCGTGTCAACTTGTCAAGGCATTTGGTGACATGTGCATTTGTCCCTTCGATCCTATGAGGTTGATAGTGAAACGGCACCCCAGAAGCAGTCCTCCCTCCCTTCTGACTTGGACAGACTTCGACATTCAAGTCAAACCGCCTGATCGACTTTCCCTCTGTGTTGTGGGGCGACTTCGAAACTGGGAAATTCTGCTCTCGAGCAAGGCTCTAGATACCAACAAGGGTCAGTCAGATTTTGCAGAAAAGCAACAGCCTTCCTCCGGACACGATCCGCGGAGGTCTTTTCTTCTTTGTTGAGTGAACATGAACACTTCAGCACCCACTCTGACAGGAAGCTGTGCTTGCAAGAACTCGTTTTAATCATCTGTTTTCCCAGCTCTTTGTTTTGTTATGCCATACATCAAATCAAGTCATTACAGATTAAAAAAAACGTACGCACCTACAGATAAAAAATTGGCTGAAGAAACCAGTCCATGACACAGCCCTCGCAATAGCATTGTTACGATCCTGGTGACTTCCAAAGTGCAAATTCACAAAGAAAGACAATGCCACCCAATTGCGAAAGAAATGAAAGCACTTGCAAAGAGATAGAGACCAAAGAAGAGAGAAAGAGGAAGAAGAAGAAGAAGAACACCAGCAAGACCAATGACAAATCCCCCTTCTCTCTCCACCTTCCTCCTCCTCCTTCACTTCGCCAATCTTATTCATCTTCCAATAATAAGAATACCAGTGAGTGGATGAACCAGAATCAATATCCGAAGTTCCCTCTTACTGCTTACACAACAACAGGTCCACCATAGCCATGGCTCCCCCCCCTTCTTCCTCCTCTCACATGCCTAGGCTATGGCGGACTACTAAGGACTCTGCCCTCCTGTCCAAAGGACAACATAAAGCAGCTAAGTCACTGCTCCTCATGCCGCCATACCTGACTCTGCCTCGAGCTTCCTTGGTGCGGCACTACTCCAACCGGGGCCTTCCAGATGCAGCGCCTAACAAGGTAATGAAGATGGTGTTCACGATAGCCAGGTAGGTACCTTGCCACTCTCCTCCTTCGCCCCCTTCTTCCTCCTCCTCAGGCTGGGCTGCTCGCCATAGCCAGGCTGAGCGCCCAGCTGCTCTCCTCCTCCAGGCAGCGCTCGAAGTCCAGCACTTGGCTCCAGCAGTATGTCGCCAATCCTTGCACACTGCAAATGAGAAGGAGCTGCTTGCTCCTCCTGAAGATATAGCGGCCTACTGGCCTCTTGGGCGGTGACTTCCTAGGCCGAGCGGCCTCCCAGCAACTGGTACCTCCTCCCTTTCGGAGGGAAACATCATTGCAGGCTCTGATATCGTCCGGACATGCCCTAGGCTCAGGCTACTTGGACTGGTACCGGCCTCCCTCTAACCTACCGCTACTGGGCCTCTAAAAATGCCAACTTTTGTCTTCTTCTGTGCGACCTCCAGTACCTGACACTTCTACCACTACTTGAGTGGTACCGGCCTACCTGCTACTTGAGTGTTTTTCCCGCTGCTCTAAGTGTCGCGGGCCTACCCCCGCTACTTGAGTGTTTTCCCCGCTGCAACCCTCAAAGTCACGGCCACAGGTAAGTACGGGCCCTGCGGGGCCTTCCAACCAACAAGTACCCTGCGGGTCACAGATACACTCAGGCTGACAAGCACTCCGACAGGGACACAGACCAGCAGGCACGCACACACACACAGACTTAGAAATCACAGCAGAATGCGGGAATCTCAGCAAGGCATACATTCCAGCGGCAAATCCCAGAAATCAGCAGTGTTCTAAGTCTGTGTTTTGGCAGGTCATTACAGCATCTGTAATTCAGTGGTAACTTCTCATTACCTCTGGTCATAATGAGGCATTTTGAAAGGTAGGTGTTGCAAATAACAGAAGGTGTGGCACCAGTTTCCAAATTGCACTAGCATATTCCCAGTGCGGGCAAAAGGCCGCAGAAATATGATAGGCAATTCAGTGGTAACTTCTACACTTCATATATAACTCAGTGGTAACTTCTCATTACCTCTCCTCCTCCCTGCTCGTCTCCCCTCTCCCCCTCCCTCCTCGTCTCCCCTCTCACATCTCCTTCCTCCTCCCCTCTTCCTCCTTCCTCCCCTCTTCATCCTACCTCCCCTCCTCCTTCCTCCTCGTCTCCCCTCATCCTCCTTCCTCCTTCCTCCTCCTTCCTGCAACTTCCTCCTCCTTCCTCCTGTTGCATGCTACGTGGCACGCCCGCACATATATTTTTTTCCCCATCTTGTTCTCCTCGTCATCCTCATGCCTCCTCCTCCTCATCCCTCCTCATCCCCCATGGTCCTCCTCCCTCCTCCTTCCACCTCCTTCCTCCAACTCCCTCCTCCTCCTTCCTCTTCCTCCCTCCAGCTTCATCCTCCTGCCTCCTTTCTTCTCCTCTCTCCTCCCGTCACATGCAATGTTTGAGAGTGGCACGACTTTTGTTTTTTTTTCTCTCGAACTTCCTCTAACTTCTCCTTCCTATTTCTCTCCCGCCGTCCACCTCCCTCCTTCCTTCCTCCTTCATCCTCTCCTCCTCTCTCTTCCTCCTGCCTCTTGCCTCCTCTCCTCCAGTTGCATGCAACGTGGCCACACCAGCACACGATTCTTTTTTTTTCATCTTGTTTGTGTCCTTGCCATTCTCTCCTCCTTTGCCTTTCTCCTCATCTCCCCTCGTCCGCCGCCTCCCTCCTCCCGCCACGTCCCCCCATGGCACACCGGCATACGATTTTCTTTTGCATCTTGTTCTCGCACTCGTCATTTTCCTCCCTCCTCCTCCGCTTTCCTCCTAATCTCCCTTCATCCTCTTCTTCCTCCTTCCCCCAACATCCACCTCCCCATCTCCCTTCGTCCTCTTCCACCTCCTTCCTCCAACTTCCCCCTCCTCCCTCCTTCTTCGTCCTACTTCCTCCTCCCTCCTTCCTTCTCCTCCTTCCCGTTACATGCTACATGGCACACCGGCAGGCAATTTCCAATCCACCTTCTTCTCATCCTCGTTATCCTCACCCTTACTACTTCCTCCTCATCTCCCCTCGTCCTCCCTCCCCCTTTCTCTTTCCTCCAGCTTCCTCCTTCCTCCAACTTCCTCGTCCACCTCTTTCCTCCTTTCTCTTTCCTCCAGCTTCCCCCTCCCTCCAACCTCCTGCTACTCCCTCCTCTCTCCTCCCGTCACGTGCAATGTGCGACACTGGTATGCAATTTCTTTTCTTTAATCTCAAACTTGTCCTTGTGATCCTCCGCATCCCTCCCCTCCTCCTCCTTCCTCCTCATCTCCCGTCCTCTTTCCTTCTCGCCATCCTTACCCCCGCTACTCCTCCTCCCTCCTCATTTCCCCCCGTCCTCCTTCCTCCTCCTCCCTCTTTCCTCCAGCTTCCTCCTCCTCCCTCCAACTTCCTCCTCCCCCTCCCTCCTGCTTCCTCCTCTCTCCTCCGTCTTGTGCAATGTGCCACACTGGTACGCAATTTCTTCATTTTATATCAAACTTGTCCTCATGATCGCCCGCCTCCTTCTCCTCCTCCATCCTTCCTCCTTCCTCCCCTTCTCCCCTCGTCTTCCTCCCCCCTCCCTCCTCCCACCTCCTGCCTCCTTCCTCCTCTCCTCCCGTCGTGTGCCACGGGGCACACCGACACAAGATTTATCTCCTCCATCTTGTTCTCATCCTGGTCATCCTCCTCTCTCCTCCTTCTCCTCCTTCCTCCACATCTCCCCTGGTCCTCCTCCCTCCTCCTTCCTCCTCGTATCTCCTCCCGTGCCGTGCCAGGTACCACACCGCCATGCATTCTTTTCTTTTCATGTTTTCCTCGTCCTCCTCCTCCTCTCCCCTCATTGTTATCCCTTCTCCTTCCTTCTTCCTCCACCTTCCTCCGCACTTGTTCTCATCCTGGTCATCCTCCTCTCTCCTCCTTCTCCTCCTTCCTCCACATCTCCCCTGGTCCTCCTCCCTCCTCCTTCCTCCTCGTATCTCCTCCCGTGCCGTGCCAGGTACCACACCGCCATGCATTCTTTTCTTTTCATGTTTTCCTCGTCCTCCTCCTCCTCTCCCCTCATTGTTATCCCTTCTCCTTCCTTCTTCCTCCACCTTCCTCCGCACTTGTTCTCATCCTGGTCATCCTCCTCCCTCCTCCATCTCCTTCTTCCTCCTCATCAACCCTCGCCCTCCTCCTTCATCGTTCCTCGTATCTCCTCCCATCCCATGCCAGGTGCCACACCGGGCACATTTTTTGTTTTCATCTTTTTCCCGTCCTCCTCCTCCTCGTCTTCACTCGTCCTCATCCCTCCTCCTTCCTCTCCCTCTCTCCTCCGCTGGCACACCATTTAGTTTGTTCACCTTTTTCTCAACCTTGTCATCTTCCTCCCTCGCCCTCTTCCTCCTCCTCTCTCCTTCCGTCGCTTGCCACATGACACACTGGTTTTTCCATCTTACTCTCGTCCTCGTCATCCTCCTCCTCCTCCTTCCCTTCTCTCTCTCTCCCTCTCTCTCTCTCTCTCTCTCTCTCTCTCTCTCTCTCTCTCTCTCTCTCNTCTCTCTCTCTCTCTCTCTCTCTCTCTCTCTCTCTCTCTCTCTCTCTCTCTCTCTCTCTCTCTCTCTCTCTCTCTCTCTCTCTCTCTTGCGCGCGGCGCCATGGCGAGGGTATCTTCTTCTCCATCTCCAGCGGGAGAGGACCTCTCTGCCTGGCCGCCTTGTCATTTGCCCGCAGTCGCACGTACCAGTGAGCAAGAGCCCATTTGGACGCAGTCGCGCGTACCAGCAGGCGGGAGCGTGTTTGCCAGCAGTTGCACGGACCAGCGAGCAGGAGTGCCTTCGGAAAAAGCAAGGCCCACGCACATTCGACCATGATGCGAAAGCAGTTTCTCCAAAACCCGCTACCCAAACGCTCACAGGGAGCAGAGATGGAAAAGAACAGAATGCAGGCCGAGGCCGACCTTCACTTCCAAAGTGAAAAATCCATCGGCACTGTAGGCCAATTGGATCGAACGTAGGAAAACTGCATACAAAAGGAACCCATCGGTGCAAACGGTCAGAAAGATTCGGTACCCATGGACGATGGGCTTCAGAGCGTTGGGAGGATAATAATAACTTCTCATATCTGGTTTAGTAACCTATCACACCACTGTTTAGAAACACAGAAACAGTGAGATGCTACCTTTCATACATTTGCAACCAGGGGCGTCATAGGTTCAGTGAAACTTACAGTGACGGACGCGAATCAACCTGCAGGCAGTGAACACCCACCAAACTATAAAAAAATAGCCCTACACTCGATCCCAGCCTCCCAGAAACTGGACTCTGTGCTAGGATCCCATTTACCTGGAGTCTGTGTTTCTGAAACGGTTTCACCTATGTGATGTGACAGATGCAGATCCCAGGGCTCGATCCCTAGACCTACCCTTACCCATTGTACAGTACCTGTTGACCCTTGCATGTTTGAACCCACGACCTGTCCTTAAAAGTCGCATGTCTGACTGCTGTACATAGCGTGGTCGCGTGGGTTTGACCCGTACACTTTAGTTTTAGCAGTCGTAAGGGTCAGTCTAGGTCGTAGTTGCTACAGTTCCGAAGGGTCAGTCCTACGTCAACCGAGGACCTTCTAGACTAGTCTAAGCTGGCTCTTCGCAGGTAGTAGGAGTCAGTCTGTAGCTGAGTCAGCGAGGGGCAGTCCTAGTCCAGTCACCAAAGGGCAGTCCCAGTCCTACCTGGTCTAGTCAGCGGTACCCAGTCCCAGTCTCACCTAGTCTAGTCAGCAAGTACCAAGTGGGACTGTGTACATTCCGGGCCCAGGCCAAGAGTCCAGACCACCAACGAAACAAGTATAAATGAATAGGCAGCGTCATGTCATGCATTCATTCTGCCTGTGAGCCGTGCAGAAGCGCTGTCCAAGCGACTTGTGCATCGGAGGTCTGCAAGTGCCCGAAGAAGAAGAGGGTTGGGAGGTTGAAGAAGCGGCCATAGCCGCTAGCTTAGTTAGGAGGGAGACGGCAGCCATAGCTGCCACGTACTATAGAGATAGGCTCTGTGTGTCTCGTGTGTGTGTATGTGTGTGGGACATTCAGGGTGATCGTAGCTAGTGTAGAGAGTGTGTGTGTGCATGTGAACAAGTTGCTGGTGGATACAGTTGATCGGGTGGGAATCTTTGTCTGGCGCTGGGCGCCATAACCATTCAAGACAAGTTGAATCTGAACTGTGTTCCTGGCCACATTCTTATCTCTGAGCTTTGTGTGGGCACACTGCACCAGTTCATGTCGTCATCTGTTTGCATGCACGTGGGAAGCGAGATGAGTCAAGTCTGATTTCAGTTTCTAGCCACTGATCCACGTAATCTACGGTCCAGAACAAAGCACTTTCTTGTTTTAAGCCAAGCCACTTCTGACACCGCATGTCATTCCATTTTATTGCCTTGGAACTCTTATTGTCGTCTTGCAATTCCCAGAATGGGAATTTTATGCCCCTGGAATAAACCTCCCCTCCGCCCAACACTCCTCTCCACCAGATGAGGGGTGTTTATTTTAGCAAAGAAAAAGTTACCTTTCAATGTTCTCCAACGGCTTCTCAAGGAGTGCAACAGTTATTGCAAGCACATCCCCATCGAGGAGTGCTGACTTGAAACGTTGAAGACTCTCGTATTGTTTGTTGGCGTTTTCCGACACCGGGGAAACCGGAAGAGTCAAGAAAACAAGGACCTTAACTGCATCGAAAATCAACAACACAAAGGAGTGAGTAACAACAGCGCGACATACATTACCGCTTATACAATGTCATCTTCAAGTCAAGAAGACGAAGAAAAAGAGCGTACAACTTGAATAGCACTCGGACCATTCATTACGCAGCTTCACATTAACTAGGCATTTGTGTGGTTAAAACGGACCACACTTACTGGTCCGGTAGCCAGAATTTCACTCAGGATTGTTTTCTTTCCTCTCCTCATCTCCCTAATAGCACTTGGTTGGTGCGCCAGACCAGCGGCTCATGGGTTCGACAACCATCTTTTGACTTGACCAACAAATCAGTGACAAATTTCACTGAACAGATCGACCGATTGCAGCCACCGTTTAGCCCTCAACACCTGCAGATGGCCAGATTGCTGGCATGGTTCTCAAACATACAAAACAGTGTTGTTCGCTGGGAAATTCAAGTCTGAAAAAGACAGGGAAGATTAGCATGGCCCAACAAGGATGACACACAGAAATTGAGAAACGGTCCAAATCTTATCAATTCAAAAAGCGGAAGAGACAAAACAGTGCACAATCACCATAGTACATCTGGATCAAAGTCCATTCATAAATGCATGGCAGCAGTTCACATCGGCAGAAGCAATCCACAGATAAAGGAAATCATCGGTTGACAGTCGTAGCACTGCAAACGATGATCTGGCAGCATTTTGATGCATTGTGACGATGACGAGGCATGCCAGTGCAACATGCATGAAAAGCATGGAGGACCTGGGACAGTTGAAACTTAAAAGAGAGAACGTAGCAGCAACAACCAGAAGTGACAAAAAAGCAAGCTGGCAGCATCAACTGCCAACCACCAAAGTAGGTCACACAACCAGAGTACCAACATGACAAAAAAGTTTGCAGTGGCTTTTATCATTCCATCACCCCTTGGATTCTTCATCAGCACGGCCACAGCCACAGGATTACTTGGCCCGTCTGTCCTTCAAATAATCCTGTTATGGGAGCAGCCAAGAGAGAACTCCTTCCTACTTCAGTTTTCGACCTTCTCTCCTCTCCTCTCCACCTTCTGCTGCACTGGCCAGAAATAAGCACGTGGAAGGGATGAGCAACCATCACCACTGGGTTTGCTCATCAGCACCACAAGGGACACAGGAACACTTTGCCTGTCAGATACTTGAGGCCATACGACAGAAATCAAGAGAGAACTTCGTCCCACTTCAACTTTCCACCACCTCTCCTCTCCTCTCCTCTCCTCTCCTCTCCTCTCCTCTTCTCTCCTCTCCTCTCCTCTCCTCTCCTCTCCTCTCGGCCTCCCACAATGGCGATAAGTATGTGGAAGAGATGGCTTCATGACTACTTCAAACATCACTCTTGGCGTTGGGCACCCAAGCTGATTGCAAGATGCTAGTGTGCTCAATGGAGATAACTTTGTTTAGGAGACTACTCAAATGAGAGCTTTTTCAATTTTCTTCTTATCACATTCCACCTATTTCCCCCTCTCGTTTGTTGCACACAACCAGGGCAGGTCTTCCCACTTCGGTCCTCTCCTCTCCTGCGTATGCATTGCGGCTTCATAACAAGCTGATTGAATGTTCATATTTCATGTGGAACAATCATTGTCTCCACGGATGATAACTTCATGGTTTCCTCATTTCATTCCATCATACGCTGAGAGGACTAAAGTGTTCTGCCATCACTTATTTAGGCCATCAGTACATCAATTGGGTCATCTGCATTCCTTTTCGGGTCAGCCATTCACCACACTCTGCGCAACAAAATAATAAACCAATACAGATGAGACCAGAACAGGCTGAATGTAGGTGCGTACTTGCATTCAGGACAAGATCCCCGTCATGCCTGTAGGTAGTAATAATAGGCACCAGGTCCTGCTGTACGATATTCCATTGCCCCAGTTGGTAAAACACATCCCTTGTCACTGGGTTGTCCCTCCGCAAGTACCGCTGCAAATCCTTCAGGTTCTCTGTTAAGTGCCACGTACAAATATCCAAGAAGCCAAAGCAGTCGGTTAATTCATTTCGCAATTGTTTTCAAGTCTGACGAAACAGTTTGTCACAGCCCCCCATTTGTTGTACCTTCTTCCTGAACCATGGGCGGTCCCTGACAATAAATGGTCAAGATCTATACGTATACGTGTGGTCAAAATAGCGGCAAAAACAGTGAAACAACAGGGAAAAAATGGGGGTGCATAGAAAAAGGAGCAACATCCAGGACTTGGGCAACAAAAGGAAGAAAAGAGAGCAGAAAAAGAGCACACAGGTAAGTGCTTGTACATGAGCATGAGGTGACCAAATACGAACTGGTACCAAAGCTGGTCTACAGCCTTCCTACATTCTATCCCAAAACCTGGACCCCTAAATGGTGTGTGAGGACAGGTGTTACACCGACAGAGGAAAGAACAGGATCAAAAGCTCAAAGAGTTCAAGGACAAAAGAGGGTAAAGGGGTTTATACATTCAGTAGACGAGGAGGAGGAGAGGGTCAGAGATCCTAAGTGACTAATGAAGAGTTCAAGAGGCTGGTCACCAAGAGATCAACAATCAGGTAGACAAGGATGTAAAGTTACTGACGTCAAGAGGTCTCTTTGCAAAAGTGTAAGCAGTCTGCATGAGATGGCAACTGTGCACACTATTGCACTAGGAACTACAGGACAGACTATAGATGACAAATCTGCAACTTATCGAGGTCGGCAGTCGATGCAATCAACCGTCTGGCAAGGGACGCGAATGTGCCGTATCAAGCAATTCCTTGGCCAATGACAGTTCCGTCATCTACTGTTGTGCAATCAGAGACTCGCTTTCTTCTTCATACAACATGCATGCAACCAGATGGTGAAGCACACTGGCGCTGGGCGCCCACACAACTCAGATACAAACTCGCTTCAAGATGGATATGGCGATTGCATGCCTTCACTTCACTTGTCCACTCAGGGTTTACATCCACTGTTTACACACACTCGACTCTGGACCTCCCTGGATATCCCACACGCACTCAAACTGTACCTCACTCACACTCACTTACACCCTGAAACACTGTCTCTAACCTAAGGCGGCTATGGCCGCTTGCTACTACTAACACCGGACGCTATCTCCTTCCCTCAGCCCACTTCGACTTCGGGCATCTGCAGACCACCTCGCACAAGTCGCCTGGGCAGCGCTTCCGCATGGTTCACGCAGGAATGAATGAATGGCTGGACGCTGCCTCTTGATTTATACTTCTGTAAGTCGCTGGTCTGCCCTTTTCCACCGGGCCCMTGGTGCACACAGTCCCTCATGGTACTTGCTGACTGTACAAAGTGAGACTGGGACTGGGTACTGCCGACTAAGCGAGGTTGGACTCACCACTTGCCCACTTGCCTCTGGTCTGCTGTGAATAACGTGAGGAAAACTCGGAAGGCCACTTCCGGACCTTCCGGAAGTCTGTGGACTTGGCCTTTCGGGACTGTAGCAGCTACGGCCTTGACCTTTCAGGACTGTAGCAGCTACGACCTTGACGTTTCAGAATTGCTACAGCTACAACCTCTACACAACTATGGCCCCTAGTCGACAGACCTACAGATCGAACCCCTACAGCTACACAGACCTACGACAGGCAACAGTCAACTACCAAAACACAGGTCACGGGTTCAAACACACAGGGGTCGACTTGATACTATACACGGGTGTGGTAAGGTCTAGGGATCGAGCCCTGGGATCTGCAGCTGCTACTACTAAGGTGAAAACCGTTTCAGTTGTGACAACCAGGCCTCTAAGTATGTCACTTGGCGTCAGTGCACCAGCACCGTTAGGTCTTCCATTGAGTAGCCCTCCAGTGTCCAGTATTAGTCCGTTGTCTTCACTTGACTTCAATTGTACCAGTCTCTTCTGTACCTGTTCCCACCACTTCAGCCTCGTCTATCCTTGGCAAAACATCCAAATGAAGATGAGGCAGCTCTTCATTTCATTTTAGAGAAAAAGTAGAACTTGTATAGTTGGATAGCACCCGTTAGAACCTTCATAGAGATGAATGATACCCCTAAGGATCGCCAAGTAGTCGTAAGAGCCTCATGCTTGGGTGGTGCAGCACAGAGTTGGCTTGGCACAGGCCTTGAGGAGAATTGGACTGCTTACAGTGCTTAGTCAAAAACCGGTTCAAGGATCTGACTGCTGTACGGAAAGCATCGGATGATGCAAAGAATATAGAGACCAACCAATTTAATACTGTCGCGGCTCTTACAAAGAAGGTTGACGAACTAATCTAGGTTGAGCAGACTATACCCCAGGACAACTCTTGAAATGGTATTGCAGGGCCTTACTAAAGAACAAGAGCAGTCTGTTAGCAGCCGAACCTCATCCTAACTTCCATACCCTTGCTTTCCTGTCTTAGACACCGTCAGTTTGGAAGCCACTTTGATGATAACTAGGGCAGGAGCTGCAAAGGGGACTGTAGAAGGGAAGAAGAAACTGATCTGCACAAGAAAGAGAAAAGGGCGCTTGCTACCTGTGACAACAGACCATAAGAGTGGCCTTACGAGGAACGTGTAGATCCACCAGGGGAGGAGGACAGGAACGACGCTCAGGACGGAGAAGTCCTTGCTGCAGCAAAAGACATGGGAAAGGGAGCCACTGGACCGGCATCTCCACAGGGTCAAGGGAACAGTCAAGGTCAACCATCTTCATCAGCACCGCTGAAGAAACCATGGGAGATCCATAACATGCCAAAGGAAATCCTGCAGCAGAGAATTGAGAGGACACTCTACTTCCTACTACTTCTACTCACTCTAGCACACTCTCACTCTGTCCACGTGTCACTGGATGCTGCTTGAAGACTCAGCTCACACAGGCTTCCTAAGCCAACACCAGGTAGGAACTGCCAATCCCCACTCTCTGCCTTCACTTCCTGACTTCCACACTCCACCACTGTGCTGCGCTGTTATCGCTTGCCCAGCTATGGATGGTGCCAGCCAGTGGCCACCGCAGCTGCCTTCTTCTTCCTCAGGCGCTTCTCCATCCACTAGCAATGACCAGCGCTGCGGTGAGTTGCCTACTGCCTGAATTGACCCGTCTACAGCAGCTTCCCTCCTTGTCTTCTTCTGGAGGCCAATCTACCGCTAGAACATGGAAATATACATTGCGCACACGCGTGCAGCACACCAGACGTGCGCAGCACACTGCGCACCCAGATGCGCGACGCGCGCCGGTGTGCGCGCACCTCGGGTCCGCGCACAGCGCGCTGCGCAGCGCACAGTGCCGGTGCGCCGCAAGTATGGAACTGATCACTTGTAGAAAAAGGCAGAATTTTGGACGCAAGAAATGCAGGGTGAGTGTGAAGACGAGGAGGGACATTAATCACATGTAAGGGACCCTCAGGATCACTCCCTATGATGTCTAAGACAGTGCAGGGACCAAAACATTGAGGCATTGATTTCCGTGGCATGTCCTTCTCTGGCGCGAACTCAGATGACGTAACCCACGCCTTGTCACCCATCTGGAATGTTGGCAACCACCTACGCAGATTTCCTGATTCTATCATACCCCTCTGGGCCTTGTAGCTGTTCTTCTGTACTCCGCACCTTTTTTTCGTACTCAAGGGCGTACTCAATACTTCCAGGGGCTGAGATAGACTTAAACAGAAATCCAGAGGAGTTCCGGGTTCTTTCTCCCTTTCTTCCACGCCCAGCAGTCCCTCAGTCTCTATTTCTGTGCTTCGCTGGCATAAATCTGGTCACCTTCATGACCAGCTGGGTCACTTTCTCAAAAACACCACGCCAGCTGGATTAGTACAGCCAACATACAGACAGGCTAACTTAGCACAGACAAAATATCAGTGCAATCTGCCCCACTCATATACATGCATGTGACTGCTCAGCAACCATAGCAAAAAAAGAAAATCCGGTAGGAGCAATGGGAGAGAAAATAGGTCTGGTCTACTTACCCAAGCATTCTTCACCCTTGACATAATGCGGCTCTAGCCCTTCCTCTTGTTCCATGTGACCCAACCCTGTTGCCACCAGAAGAAGGCCATCCATGTCCATGTATAGCACCATCTTGTCTTCTGTTTCTGCACTTATTCCCCTGCAAAATCAGAGCATAAGGTAATTATTACAATCTTGGCATAAAAAGAGTCAATTTGAGAAATTATCCCCCCTCTTCCTCTGTTCCCCCTCCCCATCCCAACCGAAGCCCTGAAATTGCCTCAGTACTCCTATCCCCAGTTCCCCATACACCAGTGGCATCCACGTACAGACCGTGCGCCTGAGTTTATAAGCGATCTGCTAAGTTCACACAGAGGTACCACTGCAAATCCAAATCCCTTGGCAGAACCTTTTTGAAATTTCCGATTGTTCAGAGGAATGTTTTCGCTGTCACCCATCGTAAAAGTGGAGGTAAGCAGAAAACAATAAAAGTATGCATCATTGTTCTGAGAGTGCACGCAGGCTGTTTCCTTTCCCATCTTTTCCCTGGCTTTTTGTTTTCGTCCTATGTAGCTATGTGGCCGTACACCTGTTTGTTTACTTCGTTCTTTTTCCTTTTTCTGTTTATTGTTTGTGTGAGGATTGAACCCCTCCACAATACTGCAAAGAGTATCGCCAACCAACCGGTAGGCTTACTCCTTACAGTCTGGTTTATTGTCAGTCGTGGTGATCATTTCCTTGCAACTTGGCATCGGAGCTGGTTCATAGGCTTACTCCATTCGGTTCCAGCGCTATCTGTTTCTTCAGTGCACTCGGGTTGGTCCTGTGCAGTGTCAGTACGATCATGCTGTGTGGAAGATGGTCGGCCCCTGGGTAGAAAGGGAAGGGGCTGGATGCTTGGAAAATCTTGGGTGCATGATTGGTGATGCGAGTGCGATGACATGGCATTTGCAATGGAGGCACTTACGGTGTATTGCCATTGGTTCCAATGCTGCGACAGGTCACCGGAATGCACGTCGTCACAGCTGGTCAGAAATCTGTGGTTGGGGACAGCATAATAAGGTACATCGTCCCTGATCTTATCTACAGTCCTTCATTACTGATTTCATCGAGGATGTGGCCGCCAGTTGTCTCTTGGTGAGGAGTGTGTGAGGAATGAGCCCTTGCGGGGCCCTTATCAGACATGCAAGTGTTTTGGGCTGTGGCCTCAGCAACCTCGTGCCCACCCTAATTGAAGGAGGGCCTGAATATCCACAAGAGGCCTCTTTACGACATTTTTCCATATGTTGGGAGTCAGACAGTTGCAGCACGCCCGTTGGTTACAGAGCAACGTGAGTCTTCAGGCTCCTTCCAGAAGCAAGGCTGCGCTGTACAGTTGAGCCCAGGGCTCAAGTAGTAGGCCGACACATCACGGACCGACCACGGGCCAATGAGAAAACAGCATTGCCGTCACACAGGCACGTGAGTCAATGAGAATGCTGGTTGGGTGACTGCTTGGACGTGCCTAACTGAAAACGGCCCAGGCCCGTAGCAGTAGGATTGGTCCCTCATGTTCGATGAGCACGACGGTCAAGCGACTGAGATTGACAACGTCTCTGACCTTGGGGAAGAAACGGAGGTAGATGGGAGTGTAGACACTTCATATGGTAGAGTAGTCGCTCCTGTCAAGGAAAAAGCTAAGGGGGCTAGAAAACAGAAGGCAGGTCGGCCCGAGGGTCAGTACGACCAAGGAACACCCATATGTTGAAAGCTTGGTCTAGAGTACGAGATGTGGCGAGACCGTGTTGCACAAGGCGCTTGCCTGAATTGTGGCCAGTATGGTCACATCATGGCTAAGTGCAAGAGTAAATGGGTCATCACGAAGTTTGTGTCCTCAATAGTAACGATCGAATCTTCAAACTTTGGTGGTGCTTCTGCGAGCACTTCACAGGGAAACAACTCAGGCCAGTAGGAGTGTTAGCCACTCTTACTCGTGCTGAAGTGGTAACCTTACCTTCTCCATTTCAGACGAAGGCCAAGGCTATTGACCCATTGATCGCCCCGCAGACAGATCTAGACCAATCGATTCTTTGTTCGATGAATAAGTCTAAGTCCTTAGAGGAGTTAGAGACTGAGTGGTTAGAGAAAGACCCTAGAGACTTATGGGTGATGTTGAACAAAGGTCCAGGGCGTGAACACTTCATGGCACAAGTCAAATGTAGGTGGCCGAAAGGTTGGTGCCTTCGCAGATATAACTTATACACAAAACTTCATTAGTCGTGTTTGTGTGGATAGGTTGCGATTAGGGGACCAATTGCAGCGGCTTAAAAGACTATGTCAAGGACAAGGATGTAGTCTGCACCTTCTCCTATGGAGGTGGGGAGCTGAGACATAAAATATCGTTCCTTGTTAGCGACGAGTTGTCATTTGATACGTTGCTAGGCATGTACTACCTCGAGGTTGCTAAGCCTTAGTTCAATTGGGCTAAGAAGGTGATGATCCACAAGTTGCCAGATGGAAGGACCGTTAGGCTGCAAACTATGGAGAACTATGGTTGCATGTGCGCGTCGTCTTTTTATAACTACTACAAGTAAAATCGCGAGGAAGGTATGTACTTGAGTCTTTGTCTCTGAGAAAGGGGAGGTCGTAAAATCAACCCCAAAGATAGAAGCAGTAGTTGCACAGTATTCAGACTGTTTCAAGGAGCCTAGGGGTGTGGTGGAACGGGAGATTGTCCATGCGATAGAAGTTGTCCCCGGTAGCAAAGTACCTAGAGGACGAAAATATAGGATGTCTCCTGCGAAGTTAGATGAGCTCCACCGCCAACTCAAGAAGCTCAGAGAGAAGGGAATAATTCAGCCGAGTACATCCCCATACGGAGCTGCAGTTCTATTTGTCCCAAAGAAAGGGGGGACCCTAAGGATGTGCATTGACTACAGGGGCCTCAATGCCATCATTGTAAAGAACCCAGAGCCTCTACCACGCATTGATGACCTCCTGGATAGAGTGCAGGGATGCCAGTACTTTACTAAGATAGATCTAAAGTCTGAATACCTTCAGATTGCGATAAGACCTAAGGACCACCACAAAACCGTCTTTCAAACCAGGTACGGTCTGTACGAGTTTGTGGTGATGACCTTTGGCCTATGCAATGCTCTTGGGACATACCTATGCAATGCTCTTGGGACATTCCAGCACGCAATGAACCGGATCTTTCATGAGTACTTACACAATTTTATCGCCGTGTACCTCGACGATATTCTTCTCTTTAGTAAGACTGTAGAGGAGTACACTGAGCACGTGAAAACAGTGTTAGGTCTCCTAAGACAGCACCGGGACAAGGTTAACTTGGAGAAATGCAAATTTGGTTGCACCAAGATCTTGTATCTGAGTCATGAGATTTTCGGGGATGGTTTGAGGGGGAACGATGCTAAAATGGCCATCATACGTGACTGGCCCAAACCTCAATTTGTGATTCAGGTGAGGTCATTCTTGGGGATAACAGACAATTATCATCCATTTATGAAAAATTATAGTAGAATAGCCTCCCCACTAACTGACCTCACGCACCTTGACACCCCTTGGGAGTGGACCGAAGAGTGTGAGGCAGCCTTCAAGAGATGGAAATATGTCATGACGCACTATGAAGTCTTCAAGCTTTCGGATCCTGAACAACCCTTTGTTGTAACCACATACGCCAGCCCATATGGCATAGGCGCGGTCCTTGCACAGAAGGAGGGGAAAAAGTTAAGGTCGGTCGAGTACATGAGCAAAAAGATGTCATCTCATAAATTAGCTAAGTCCAAGTATGAGTGTGAGCTCTATGCCCTCCATAGAGCGCTGGTCCATTGGAGGCACTACCTCCTAGGCAAATTCTTTTATGTAAGATATGACCATGAGACATTGCGCTGGATCAAGACACAGCCCATGCGCTCCGATGCACTCAAGAGGTGGATTGAAGTCATAGACATGTATGACTTCAAGCTCGACCCTCTAAAGGGAGAGTACAACAAAGTGGCTGACGCACTACCGCGAAGGGCAGACTATCTGGGCGAACTAGTGACCGAGTTTGGAATATCTGACGATGTAACTCAATCCATGGTGGAAGTCTATCCAGAGGACCCGGTCATGTCTGAGACCATTCGCAAACTGGAAGCTAAAGATAAGGCTACTTCCGATGAGTTTGTGCTGGTTGACAACTTGTTGTTCCTTGAGAAGGTTGGGAATAAACGATTGTGTGTTCCAAATAAAGAGTCTTTGCGTAGTCTATTTTTAGGAGAGTGTCATAATGCAACTGGTCATTTTGGCCATAAAAAGATAACAGCAAACTTATTGCAAAAATATTTTTGGTGGCCCGCAATGGATGATACAAAGAAGTATGTAGAAACTTGCCAGGTTTGTCAACGTGACAAACCCTGGACGCAGGCACCGCTCGGGCTGATCAAGCCCTTACCCATCCCTGCTAGCCCAGGTCAAAGTGTATCCATGGATTCATGGATACCCTTGTGACCAGCAAGAGCGGTAAACGGCACATCTTTGTCATTGTCGACAGATTCACGAAGTATGCTAGGCTAATCGTTATGCCTGAGACAGCTAGGACTGACCACGTCAGCAAGCTATTTATGGACAATTGGGTACGTGACTTTGGTCCCCCTAAGTCTATTGTAAGCGACAGGGATGTCAGATTCACTAGCGAACTGTGGCAAAGTACAGCCCACCAGATGGGTACCCGGCTGCAAATGACATCAGGTAACCACCCTAAGTCAAATGGTCAGGCTGAACAAATGAACCGGGTAGTGCAGCACTTGCTTCAGCATTACATTAAGCCACGTCAGGATGATTGGGACAAGAAATTACCCCTCGTCGCCAGCCTGTGCAATAACGTCGTGCACAACACTACCGGCACGACTCTCGACCAACTGCATCTTGGTTGAAAGCCCAGATCTGCATTAGACTTCCTGGTACCTGAACAGCAGCCAACTGCATCACCTGGCAGCATAGAATTTGGTCAAATTATCTCAAGTTATGAAAGAAATTTGAAAGGGAAGCAGCCTGCTACATAACGACTTCTTAGAGGACTATCGAAGTAAAGGAGGAGGGAGTGCAACGGTTTGACACTCGGCATATGGCCCTTCAACAGGCGCGTGCACCCCCTAAGTGAAGGCGGGCCCCCTGAATCTGAATGCGCCCTGAACTCGTCACTTTTTTCAAATCTTGGTCGGCGCCTGTCATTTGCCACGTGCCAGTTGGTTACATCTGCCCTGCACGTGAGAATGGGAAAGATTTGTGAGCCTTCCAAGCCAGTTTAGCAATGTGGCCAAAGCAAGGTGCATCGCACGTTCGTGCCTGGGTGGTTGGGCATGCCTAACCTATTCGGTCCCAGGCCACAAACACTTTGGCCGAGACTGAAGCTACTGGAAACTCGGTCTCAAGTGGTGGTGGCAAGGCAAAGCGCCTGCCACTTTCCATATAGGAAAGGGCCGGGGGCGAGGGCAGACATTTCGCACTTGCAAGCGCATGCAGAGCTGCTGCTGCGTTAGTGTGTACGCAAGTGCGTGTGCGCGCGTGCAGTCGTGCGAGAAGTGCAGGGCCCATAGCTGGGCTTAGCTTGGGTGATAGCCAATGGAGGTGGTGGTGGTCTTCGTGCATGGGAGGTTGACGTGGGTAAAGAAGACAAGGGAGAAAGAAAGAGAGGGAGAGATGAGGACTGTCTCTTATACACATCTAGATGTGTATAAGAGACAGGCGTTAGTGTGTACGCAAGTGCGTGTGCGCGCGTGCAGTCGTGCGAGAAGTGCAGGGCCCATAGCTGGGCTTAGCTTGGGTGATAGCCAATGGAGGTGGTGGTGGTCTTCGTGCATGGGAGGTTGACGTGGGTAAAGAAGACAAGGGAGAAAGAAAGAGAGGGAGAGATGAGGATGATGATGTGAGGGCACGTACCTGGTCTCGGCTATAGTCTACAAGGGTCAACATCTTCATGTACTTCGGTTCGGCTGCTGACGTCAACAGTTGCATTGTCAATTTGTAGGCTGGTAGTAGCTGCGTGATCGTAGTCTGGGCGCCAAGCGCCGAGTAGGAGGAAGGGCTCTGGGTACTTATGTTGGTGATGGCCAGAGTATGCTCTCATTGACACTCGAATTCAGTGCTTTTGTTCTCCATTGGTGTAATATCGGTGCAATTCTGCTTTCTAGACAGTTTCGGACTCCCTAGCTTTTTGAATCTGTCATTTCGATATTGCTCATTTTCCGTGCATTTGGCTATTTGTTTGCATATGTGTTTGCATATTTGTTTGTTAATTTGTTGCTTTATTTGTTGGTTTGGTTTGTTTGTTGGTTCGCTTGTTGCTTGGATTGTGGGTTTGTTTGTCAGTTTGTTTGCTGGTTTGTTTGACGGTTTGCTCGTCCGTTTCAGAATTAGTCTTACCCCGGCCCTATTTGGCGAACTGAAACGGTCAGAAAGACCCCCCCCCCAAAAAAAGTGGGGATCGGTCTTAAACCTTTTCTTTCCAGGCTGACCGGGCAGCACGTTCAGCCGGACATCCGGACCCGGCCCGTCTGGACAGGGATCCCGCCGTTCAGAGCATAACCATGGTTTGTTTGCTTGCTTGTCTGTTTGCTTATTTGTTTGCTTGTTTATTTCTTTCTTTATTTGTTTGTTCAATTATTTGTTGTCCATTTGTCGGTTATGTATTTGTTTCTGTTCAGTATTTCTTCATCTGTACATTTCTTTCCCTATCTCATTGCTTATTTGTTTGTTCTTTTGTTTACTTGTTTGGTTTATTCCTTCATTCATTTGCTTTTTATTTTTTGGGTTCATTTCTTCTTTTGTCTGTCCCCGACTTTCTTTTGCTCGTCTGTCTTTACCGGTTGGTCGTCCTCCCTGCCTGTCTATCTGTTTGTCTGCCTATGTTTGTCGGTCTGTCTGTGTCTGCCCGTCTGTTTGCCCGCTGGTTCACCCATCTGTGTTTCCGACTGTCTGTCCATCTGTTTGTCTTTCTGTTTGTCTGCCTAAGGGTCTGTATGTCTCTCTGTCTGTGTGTCTGTCTGCGTCTGCCCGTCTGTTTGCCCGCTTGTTCACCCATCTGTGTTTCCGACTGTCTGCCTGCTTGTTTGTCCATCTGTCTGGCGGCCTTTCGCATCCTCCAGTCTCTATCTGTCCATCTGCCCGTATGACTGCCTGTGTGCCTTACAGTAGCATACACGTGTAGAGATGCAAACTCCGATGGAAATAATTCTATGGCTTCGCTCTAGTCTTCGCCGACGAACAGACAAGTGATGAGAACTTGGCAATCACCCACTATTTTGTCCTTTCGTCCTTCCATTTGTCCTTCTCTCCTTCCATCTTTCTAGTTTACCTATTTTGTGAATTGCGATCTGACTGGCATGATTCCTAGCAGTTTTTCAGCAAAACCTAATTGCAAGTAAACAAATGTGCACAGTAGTAATAAGCAAAAACATATCAAGAAACAGAGCATGCCACTTGCACATGTCAGAATAGATACCTTCAGCTCCCACTTTCCTGGGAGGAGGAGGAGGAGGAGAAAGTAGAAAAGAAGAAGCATAGACAAGAAAACAAAACCGGTATATTGAATGGCGCTAAGCCGTAACCACCTTTCATGACCGCGCTGATTATCAGAAGACCCACCCTTTCTGAGTTGGTCCACAGGTTTCCCTTTCCTGTCTGCAAAGTTTGGCTCAGTTTTTCGAGAGCTAGTGGTACCAGAAAAGTTCCCAAGGGCTTTCAAGGGGTTCAGATGAGTTAAGAATGGTCGAAGGGGGGGGTTGAAGGAGTACCTATGGGCCTTGAAGGGGGTTGATGGGGGGTGGGAGGGTTGAGGAGGGTTACATGGGGCTAAGGGGGTTTAAGGAGGGTTTAAGGGGGTATCAGACATTACAGGCGGTTTAAGGGGGGCTAAGGGATTTTGAGGCTGTTCAAGTGTATTCAAAAGCTTCCCAAGGGCTTTTAAGGGGTTCAAACGAGTTAAGAATGCTTGCGGGGGGTAAAGGGGGTAGGGGCTTTAAGATGGGTGTAAAGGAGCTCTTAAGGGTTTCGGGGGCCGAGGAGGGGGGAGGGAGGGGGAGGGAGGGGGAGGGGAGGGAATTAAGCGGGGTGAAGCCGGGTTACAGGGGGTTCTAGGGGATTTGGACGTTTTGGTGTTTCGAGGGAGATAATGGGCCAAGAGAAATTTCTGAAAGATTTTAAGTGATCCGAAGCGGTTCAAAGGGGATATACGCTTTAGAACAAATTTGTGATGAGAAGGGTTCTGCATCACACAATTTGAACCGCTTCGGATCACTTAAAATCCTTCAGAAATTTCTCTGAGCCCCTTATCTCCCTCGAAACCCCGGAACGTCCAAATCCCCTAAAACCCCCTTTAACCCGGCTTCATCCCGTGATAATGATCAGTTTTGGAGACATTAGTTCAAAATGCACGGGAGATACGCAAACTATGATAAGCAACTGAGAGTGACAGATGTATATTAGCAATGCCCATGCGGGCTTTCGCCCGCACAAATTTGGCAAGGGGACAAACTAGTGAAGTGTGTGATGCAGAACCCTTCTCATCACTTTTAGAAACATAAAAATAAATTGCAAGCAACTCACTAGCAGAAGAAGCAGCATAAAAAAATTGCAATCTGACAATCTGTACCTTCACAAAAAAATGCTCTGCAATGATAAGCAGTTGACGGGGAGCGCGGGGGGAGAGGGACTGTGGCCTTTCGGCTGTGACATGTAGACAGGAAATGAATTGTTCTTAAATATATGGACACCCTCTCCCCCCAAAAAAATATCAGCCGGAGTGTGAAACGTACACACGAAATGCGTGTTTTTTTTTGAAGGCAGGCAGGGGGGCTGGAGTGGCTGTAGACAGGAAACGCACGTTTTCCTTATATGCAGCCCGAGAGGGCCCAC
The DNA here is from genome assembly GCA_003427395.1 of Chara braunii. Lineage (NCBI taxonomy): Eukaryota > Viridiplantae > Streptophyta > Charophyceae > Charales > Characeae > Chara > Chara braunii. The sequence continues at coordinate 10,272,104 of BFEA01000003.1, forward strand.
CGCCACCCTCACCCCATCAGTCAGATCGTGACCTTTGGGATGTCACAGATCGACAGCAAAAGTATTCTGCTTTTCTTTATATAATGAGAATATTTATATAATAAAAATAGGAATATAGTCTATAAAGAAGAATATATATTCTCTTTATAGGCCGCAGGAAGGGGGTATAGACCCCCTAGCCGGACCCGGCCGCCATCACACCCCACCCACGTCAGTCAGACTGACACGTAGACCGGAAATGAATCGATTTTTTTACATCTGGCATTTGGGGAGCGGGGGGTTGTCCCGATTAAGAGTTTGCAATTTCAATTAAGAGTTTGGAATTGGCGAAGTACCGAGGCAATTGAAACCGAGTGCAGGCCGCACCCCGACTTTTCCCTTCCCACACAATTCAAGCTCTCGATATGTTTACCAGTACTTCTGTCTTATTTCCGGCCACTACAGGAAGACTTTTCCCTTTCGCCTGAGATAAGGCCGGTCTCGAGATTTCAATCTAACAGGAATTAAGAGGAGGGGGAAAAAAGGTACTGACCTCCCAGCGTCGTTATCTCTATGAATAGTATCTCCTAATCCGTTGTAGATAAGATGGAATCTCACCCCTACAGTCTTCCCCCGAATACATCGCACGGTCATTATAGCTGAATTTGGGCTATCCTTCAGTCTAAATTCAGCTATAATGACTGTGCGTTGTATTCGGGGGAAGACTGTAGGCATTCGGCGGCATCCTAAGTACCTACACTTTCTTATTGCGAAGATCATCCGTAAAATTCATATTCTGTCAATCAATTGCATTGTCCATGGATTTCAAGAAACACGAAATCAACAAAGGGAAAGAGAAATCGCCCACTACACATCATATCAACAAACGCATCGGTAGACTTCAATTATTTTGCCCCCCATAGATCTGAAATCTTGCCCAAACATGTCAAATGTCCCAACATCTATCTCAGTCCAAAACCATTCAGCTTGGCACCCAGAACCATTCAGCTTGACATCCAAGGAGGAGGAACTCTGTTACCAAAAAAATAGGGACAAAAAAAAAAACAGCTCGCCAGCTAAAGCACGGACGGGCTCGGAATAAATTGCTTGGGCCCTGCATCTGTCTTCTTGCGTGTTTTCTCCCCTTCTCCCATTCCTTTTCTCGTTACTCGTTTTGACAGACATCATGAGAAGTCCTGTCCAGATGCATGTCCAAATCTGAAGTTGGCAGCATGGTATGCAATGTTTTCAACAACCACAAAAATGGTGCCTCAGTCCAAACACTAAGCCCCATAATCGCCGAAAACCTCCGTTTCTGACTCTCTCTCTCTCTCTCTCTCTCTCTCTCTCTCTCTCTCTCTCTCTCTCTCTCTCTCTCTCTCTCTCTCTCTCTCTC
>BFEA01000003.1:10274403-10286592 GCA_003427395.1 Chara braunii
CTCTCTCTCTCTCTCTCTCTCTCTCTCTCTCTCTCTCTGTGTGTGTGTGTGTGTGTGTGTGTGTATGCATGCATGTACGCATATACATATATATCTATCGTCCGCGCGCAGGCGGACGCCCGCCACAATCCAGTTGCAAACACGCACAGACAAACACACACACAACGGGAGAGAGAGAGAAAGCTTCCCTCCCCTCGTCCTGCCACTCCTGCTCGTCCTCGTCACCCTCCCCCTCCACCTCCTCCTTCCCTTCCTCTTCCTTTATCTCCTCCTCCCCTATGTACTGTCTCCCATGCGCCACGACGCGCCCAGCATTTTTTTTTTTCCAAACGATGACAATACAGAGAGATAGAGAGGGAAAAAGAGAGTGCGTGTGATCCCTCATCCTGCCCATCCACCTCTTTATACTCCTGCTCGCTCTCCTCACCCTCCTTCCTCTTCTTCACACTTCCCAATTCCTATTCCTCTTCCCCCCAGTTGCACATTCCCTCGCGCGCCACGTGTCGCGCGTGATTGTGTTTTTTTTTCAGGAAAAGATCCGGCACATCTGTTGGAAAATAAGGCAGGCGTTCCACAAGGGATTTCCGTTCTCTTTCAGCTCATATTCGGTAGGGGGGAGAGAGAGAGAGAGAGAGAGAGAGAGAGAGAGAGAGTACGACGGAGAGAGAAAGAGTTTGTGTGTGTGTGAGAGTGATAAAGAGAAACCTCGACTTACCACTGACTACCTTGCGTCCGATTCACTCCAATTCAAGTCTACGGCCTTTGAATAGACTCCGACGACAATGAAAGCGGATTCGCTGAGAGAAGAAACGCTAGCGAGCTGAGTTGTAGCGGCTTATGGGCCTCGCCACACAAAGACAAAAATGTTGCTGGTGCATCTGGACATGTTCTAGCAGGAAGTTCATTCTCATTTTGCACATTTCGAGAGTGGTGTGGCGATGCCCTACATCTCTCCCTCCCGCACCTGCGCGCCATCCGTGGCGATGAGCTGCCCGTGATGTCTGTTCCGAAGGCCGAAGACAGAATGGGCCCACGATGATGGCCAGATTCATATGGAAACCTCGAGCTAAGAGGTGGAGCACAGGGGAAAAACTCGGAAAAAACAGGCGGGATGTTTTCTGGACCCCACAGGGAGTGGAAGAAGGCCTGGGTCCTTCGGGACATCCGTTAAAATTGGAACGATACAGAGAAGATTAGCATGGCCCCTGCGCGGGGATGACACGCATAAATCAAGAAGGCCTGGAAGTCCTTCCGGGATCCCATACCCCACCAGCCGGAACATGGAAAAGCGACGGAGGACTTTCCAGGTCCAATTCCGGCCAGAAAGTGCCCAGATTCCGCCATTCCGCCGGAAATTTGTGGCAAACGCAGGGGGTAGGGCGGGGGGGAACCCCTTCTCTTTTCCGAAGTTGGAAGACCGCGCAGGTCCGCATGATGTCCGCCAGGCGCGGCCCTTTGGAGGCTCAGGCGGGACAACGGACAGACCCCCTGCAGCACGGTGGGCCGGGACAGAAGGGACAGGTACCTTCGAGCGGAGGCTGCACAAATGCACCTGGCCCGCCCAATTTCAAATTCAAAATTGGCAATGGCCCACCCAGGGCTGCTACTGTCTTCCCCCGAACACAACGCACCCGCATTTTGGCTGTATGTGGTCCGAAATATAGCTTGTATACGTGCATTTTTAGGGTGCGTTATGTTCGGTGGAAGATGGTAGTGACGCCAACGGCTACACATGCTCCCCATGCACGAACACACGCCCGCCCGCTCCGTTGATGGCATGCATGCCATTTGCATTGCATGCAGCGCTCGTGAGAGAGGTCGGTGTGCACATATCTGTTGTCGATGACGTTGTGTCCACACGTCTTCTGCTATGCGTGTCAAATAACGGTAACCAGCCGTCTCCATTGTCGATGCCCATACACGTCAGCATCGACGTCCTCGCATACTGTGGGGTGTGGCCATCCCAGTTCAATCACCCGTCGCTTGCCATATTCCCTACCATATCGCCATACTGCAGCGGTGGGCATCGTCGGCAGGATCCGTATTTCTCCATTGCCTTCTTGTCAAATGTTGCCGAGCGCATTGGCGCTCTCCCGACCATGTCTCACAGGAGTAAACAAAACAAAAATGAGAGACAACTTGGGGGTAACGCGTGAATAATCTTGCGAACCACCTCAGTGAACGCAGTCACGTCGTCCCTTCGCCTCTCTAGCCGAGTGCGCCAGCAGTTCCTACGACAGGATAGGTTTCCGTGGGGTACAACTTACCTCCCTAAGGGGTTGTCACCACCGTTAACGACATATCCCTACCGAGTTATTGACCCACATGAGAAAGTTTTTATATGCAATCGCAGAGGTAGGTCAGCCCATGGCGTTTGCTCGTTCACTGCACCATAGGTACGCTTTGTTAAAACGCCATCTGAACTCATACGTCATCCGTTCCCTAGGGCATTAATCTCCGAAGTACGAAACAAACGTCGGTCGGCTAGGACAGTCTCAACCAAGCACGAAAACTCACAAAATAATCATAGTCCCTTAGACATTAATCGAAAAACATGATAAAAACGGCACTCAATTACATCAACGAATTGATAATAGCCAATAGACATGTATGATATACGATTCAACATAGCTTGAAACGGTAATTGAAAGAACTCGAGCACCACATGATAGAACCAATAACACAAGTTTGTCGTGGGTCAAACTCGATAACCAAAAACATTATACTGAGTCGCCAACAGGGAGTTGGCTCGGACAATAACTTGAATCTCGATGCAGCCGACAAGGTAGTCAGACTCCGTCTATTTTGACTTGATGACACGCGTTGCCTATGTCATCCATTTCACCTTACCCCCGACCTAAGATTAGGCACACAAAATCATCTTTATACATTTGAAATTTTATTGGATGACAAATTGCTTTACGAACGATTCTTGATCATGTGCAGTACTTGATGTGTTGCATGTCTCACCCTCTAGAATGTTGTCTGGGGTACTCCTCCTCCTCGCCGGAGCACAAAAGTCGGATCTCAGAAGTTGTGTCGTCTCCACCGAATCGCCAGAGTACCCCCCTCTAGAACGGTCCATTCCAGGTCGATAACAGGGTCGGCTCCTAAAGCAAAAAACCTTCACCCCATATGCTTTCTAGAGAAAGAGAACATGTCCATTGCGAGTAGATTTGAATTGTTCCCATTTTTTTAGACGAAACTTTAAAGAGTCAGAGCAGATAGAAAACGAAAATCGTTTGGACAGATATAAGAAGATGAGACCATTGAGGATAGAAAGGGAAAAGTCCAAGTCCAATTGACTTCATCTTCACTATATTCACGAGTTTTTTTCACAGTACCAATTGAAATTGTTCACTTCAAAATTCAAGTACTTTTAACATGTAAGAAGGTGAAAGGTAGAAAGAGGACAATCATTTTTTGCATCTCAAATAAGCATAATCGACCTTCTTTGCAAACATCTTTCTACCAACCTGCACTCAAAGCAATAGAACCTCACACCCAAGTCAGACCTCACCTTCACATGCATGACTCACACACCCTTTCCTCTACCTTTTTTTTTTAAGGTTCAAAACAAACAGGGTCAAGCAAAGTTTTGGTTCACACAAGTGTAAAGGGGATTCTAAGTCATTCAACTGACCTTTAGTGAAGTTTGGATCGGCTTACTCAAAAAAGCCAAGTAATGTTCATACCAAATAGAAAAATAACTATCGGAAAAGTCTCAAACATCCAGCAACAGTCTTGCGGTTGAAAGATAGTTTATCTCTCCCTCAACAACCCAAACAGACAGACGTTGGGCCCACTAAAAGGCACTTAAGTGAGGTAGCCTTCAAACAGGGCGGCTCCAAGATAAGTTTCATGTGGTCCTTATATCCCGCATAGTCTCAACGCACTCCCAGTTGCACCATGTGCTTCAAAGACACTCTCCTACCAACTGCAAGTCCACGCCACCTCAAATCACCGTCTGTGTTTGTAATAACTACACCAATCTTAAATTGATCCCGATAATGGTCCCACGTAGTCCCACACTGACGCCCTTCGCACCAAATGGCTAAAAAAATAAACTAGTTTGCATCGGGCATCCAAAAAAAAATAAGGGCAGTTCTTCGACGCAAGTATCGCAAGTGCCACTAACTTTACAATCATACCACTACATCCACACTGCCACATGCTCACCACCGTCGTTCAGCGGCACCACCACTCGGTCAAATATATATATAATTTCACTTCACAAATTCATTAGCACCGCCGCTTGACTTCACAAAACCTCACTCCGCCGCACAATTTCAGCCTCACCTCCCCTCGAAACTGGTATAAAAAACTTTGTACAGCACGGTCCAACTCCAGCGTGCAACAATTACCGCGCTGCCAAATGGACAACACCTCCCCTCACGCTAAAAGGAACCAGCACCTCGCCGTCAAACGGACAACACTTTTGTTCACGTTCAAGTTGTCGTTTCTCGCACAATCAGACGCCAACGTAGCCTTCTGATTGTAGCGCCAGCGCATGCGTGGGGTAACTCTCTCTCTCTCTCTCTCTCTCTCTCTCTCTCTCTCTCTCTCTCTCTCTCTCTCGCTTTTTGCAGACCTCCACGAGCAACACCGCCCCTCACAGTATGAAGGAGTTCAATCTGCACTTGAAGTGTAAATGAGCAGCATCACAGCCTTAACAACTGTGAGGCAAAATGTGGGGGTTGTTGGCTTTTATAGCCAGTTGAGGATTGTGGACAATAGCTTGGCCCACAATAAAAAATTTGGAGCTCGTCGGAGCCCTTGATCCAACTAAAAACCCACGATCAAGGGTCATAGGTTTTGATGTTACTCTAAAGGAACCAAGGTCTTTTAATCCCACAAGCATCTAGCCTTCCGTATAGGCCACATGCTTGAGGGAATGAATATACCCAACCAAACTGCAACCTGTTTAAAAAAAAAAGAACAACTTGAAGTGCAGCCATACCCATACCCACACACTTACACACTCACATAGCCACAACCGCGACCACATACGTAGTTGTTTTCCTTCTTCCTCTTCCTTTTTTTTTTTTTTTTTTTTTTTAATTTTCCAAAACACCTCATTTTCCTATGAGGGGCTCGTCGTAAAAAAACGAATGAGCGTTCCCCGCCCCCCCCCTCTCTTCAGTAGTCATTTCACAGAGTCGAACTAGAATCAAGCTCAATAGTGTTTTATTTCCCCTATACGCACACGCGCCTGTATCTGGTATGTCAAAAATGTCAGGTTCGGGCGTGACCCTAGTAGCTGCAGATCGTTCATAAAAACGAACGGGCGCAGACAAAACACCGTCTCGACAAAAAAACTAGAAAATCTAAAATAAATCTATAAGAGGGAAAAAAAAAACCTTACCTTACGTACTGTGGCTGCCCGTAATAACGGGCGACACTTTATCCTTGCAGGAGGCAAAAGTCTCTGTCACTTCTATACGCACCATGTAGCGCTTACTTTTTATTTTTCGTAGATTTTTTTTTTTAAAGTGTCATGGGGTGAGGTCCCACTAGCAAATAAAATTGGATAAATCTCATGAATTTTGACATGTTTTCAGCACATATCAATCTCGATATTTTGCACCTTTCCACAAAAAAATCCAGATCCAGGCTTTCAATCCAATCTTGTTTGCTAATGGGACCTCGCCCTTGGCAACAGGCAGGGCGGATTCAATGTGTAGCAATAACTGCCTTACTTACCTCTTCTTCACAGTAGTACTGTAGCATCCTGTATTCGACCGCGATTACAGCATAAAGGAAGTTTTTTTTTCTTTTTCTTTTTTTCCATTGGCATCGGCCAACAGTTATCTCAACTGCGTGGCTTACAGCTAATACGTGCTTGAAATACAGATCCGAGTTCGATTCCCGAAGGAATCGAACTTTAAGTCTCATCAATCCACTCGGTCAATTTCGACCACGTGATCCGACGATCTCAAGGTCGAAATTGACCGCTTCCCACTACCCTTGAGCTACACTGGCCGTAAGAGTTGCTTCAATAAAAGGAGCGAGCCCAGTTGGGGCATTTCGGCCTTGATCACTGTATTTGCGACATGTCAGATCCGCATGTTTACCTACTGGGCTAGATCGTACTACGAAAGAAGAAAGAGCAACTCCTTTATATGATGAGATTTTGCCCTAGTTGTGGATCCTGTCTGTGCTCTTATAGGCCTAACCGGTTTGAGCTCTGGACAGTAGGTGGAGTGTCCAACTTTATGGTTATCACTCCTCACCACCTTGCCACTGATTTTTGCTTGGCAGTGGCAAAGTACCAAGGCCAGACACGAACCTTTCCTTATTAAGTCAACCCGTGGCCTTAACGAGGCAGTATCGAGGTCGCACTTCCTACCATAGAACTACTTAAACCCGGAACTTATTAATCATGAGAACAACCTCTGACCGCGCCAAATAGTGTCAGGGTCGCCCTTATTTGGTCAATCCCAACCCTGACAAAGTTAAAATTTTTCCCATCGAAGCATAAATCGCGCGACCGTATAACCGTGCATTCTTATTTTTTAATAAGGTAGGTTAATTTTTTTATATGTTATGAAGAAAAATAAATTAAATAAGATTTGCCTGAGCATAACATCCAAATTCCTTACCAAATATGAAATACAAATAAAATACGAAAAACAAATACCAATAATAAAAATAACAATAAATAAATAAATAAATAAATTTAGTGAGTGCACGAGCACGTTTTCGGCACCGCTGTTGAGCGCATCGGTCCAGCACCGCACGAGGCAGCGCGGGACCCTCCCGGCCGCGTCACGCAAGAGTTGGTTTTTAATCCTCGTTGCTAATACATCTGATGGAGCTGCCGCAAGCCGCTCCGGCTGAGTGCGCCAACCATTCCTCTCGCGAGCCCCTACGACAGGATAGGGCCTACGCGAGGCACGACTTACCTCCACCTTACGAGAGTTGTCACCTCCCTTCGGTAGGCATATCCCCGCCGAGCTACGAGTCCACAATACGAAAGCTGATCAGTTGCAATCGCAGAGGTGGACCAGCCGAGGGCGTTTCTCGTTCGCTGTAGCATAGGGGGTACGCGCGGTAATACTCCTCTATCGGACCCGCACGCGAACCAACATCTTGGGGGGGCTGAGGTCCCAAGCGCGACTCGTCGCCGGTCGACTAGGACACATCCCATACTCCACGCGCACGCCACTCTAAGGAACATAAAAATAAAAACACGCACATACACGTACATATACATATACAGAACGACACAGAACAAACAACGCGACAACACTCATAGTCCCTTAGTAGCCATCCCATAACTTTCCGATGCGGAAATCGGATAGGCGTCACGTGCAAAACTTAGTATAAAACCGCGCGGACGCAAAGCTAACTCATATCGATTCACAATGCAAGCGTACGCAAGCGATCGCAATGATGGCATACTATGGAGTACCCATACTCACGCTGTCAGAGGGCGCGGTGTCCCGACCCTCCTTTGTGGGCCAAATCTCTGATTGGTTCCAGTGCATCGGACGTGCAGTGGCTTAGTCTGTCGCCTAACCCCCACTGTAACGCTGAGAATAACGGGGTGGTGCTTTGGAATGGATCGGCCTGTAGGTGCTTGCCCTCTGCAAAAGTGTGCGCCACAGGGCTTTCCTTTGGTCCACGCAGGCTCGGCGCCTTGCTGTACAGCAGAGCACTACCGACCTGTGGTCGTGGTAGCCGCCGGGCTCGCCCTGGGACGCGAAGGTGAGAGGACTGGCGCTGTCTTTTGCACTGCGCGCCGAGTTCTTTTTCACCAGGTTATGGGTTAGGTGCCTGGAGCGGCGGTTGCTGTCATAGGGTAGAGAGGCTGAACAAAGAAAACAAGAAGAAAAATAAAATGTAAAAAAGAAAAATGAAAAAAAAACTAGAGGTCTAATCTGCGCAATTGAACTGTCAGCCTTAGTTCGGGGAAATCCGACGGCCTCTAGTTACTCTGTTGATTTTTGCAGAGAAAATCAAAGAAAATCAAGGCCTCTTGCAACCGGAATAAAACGGAATACATGCATGAGGAAAAACATATGTTTTAGGTGCATCCGGAGTCAAAATCAAGGCCGGATATACTTGGGAATTAACCGTTTCTTTTTCGTTTGAGTAGGGGCTAGTTGTGGGGCATTGGGGCTAAGGAATTGACCCCCATTGCAGTTCGAGTTGCAACGGACTGCATGGGGGAGAGAAAATACATATTCTAGGTGCATCTGGAGCCAATATTGAGTCCGGATGCACTAGAAAATTTAACGCTTCATTTTCTTTTAACATGGGGCAAGTTGTGGGGCTGTGGGTATAGAAAACAACCATGACTGCAGTCCGGAAAATTACAGACTGCATGGGGATGCCAAGGCCAAAGGGGAATGGGCCACGACAAGCCCAGAAGGCTAGAAAGGAGTAATTTCGGCAAGGGGGCAAGTAAAAACGGTAAACGACAACCGTGAGATAAGATCCCACGACCTAGAAAAATCGGCACACACGTAGAAATGATAGGACCACCAAGGGCAATGGGCCCCAAAAAAATAAAAATGGAACGCCGTCCGGAATGTTGTCGAGGTCCAAATGGGTCCAAATAATAAAAGTCGAAAAACGGGACACGCGCCGGAGGGACCGCCGGCGGGACAAAAAAATGGAGCTAGCATGTAGGAAAATGGCGGGGACTTGGGATGTCCCAAGGGAACCATGAGCAAACACAAGAAATAATTGTGTAAGCAAACGGCACCGTCAAGATCGAGGATCTAGACGGTGGAAAATATTAGCACCACTAGTGCAAGCACTAGTAGGAGCAAGTGGGAGAGCCATGGGAGAAAGAAAAGTGAAATAAGGATGTTGGGAAGACTGCCCAGTAGTCCGGGATATCTCGAACTAGCAAAGCATAAGAAAATAGAGCCTTGAGACACTCAACACGAGAAAAAGGCTGCCCTTAGAAAATCGGAGCAAAAGGGGCTCAAAATTGGGCAAACGGGAGCAAAATAAAGCCCACTAGGAGCATGGGGATGCCATTATTGGAATCCGAGATATAACGGTCATATAACAGCCATAAACCTGACCTTGAATGAGGCCCTAGGGCCTAGAAAGAGGGTACACAGTTGTTTGACACTTGTCACAACAGAAGTAAAAGAAAAAGAAATAAAAATGAGAGAAAAAGAAGGGAGAATGAGACAAAAAGGGAGAAAACAGTGGAGGAGAGTATGCCGGCCTATTGGGACCTGTACAGTAGGGACTGGCAGGTCCCAACAGTGACCTCGTCCCTCCTAGAATGAGGGAGGGCAATCCGGATTGCAGAGATATGACCCTTATGGCCATATCTCAATAAAATCTCAATTAAAATGTTGAAAATGAGAGAAAATGCAAAAAGGAAGTGGTCGGTTTTCTTTTGGGTCATGGATCTGAGATCAGATCTCATGGTAGAGAGGAACTAGCCGTTTTTTGTGGGCCAGCTCAAAACGGCTAGCTCCGGAATGAGGTGGCAGCCCAAAATGGAAAGAAATAAAAGAGGGAAAATGACAAAACAGTGCATTTGGCCCAAAAAGAGAGTCAAATGCACCAAAAATTGAAAAACTGGACTTAGGGGCTCAAAATTAAAGCAAGGGTTATTAGGGGGTAGCTTGCTGGCCTTGGATCTCAGCCAGATCCAAGGCTGAAAATGTGCCGCCATATGGAAAAATGCTCCGGCCTACTCAAAAGAGGCCGAAACTTCAAAAAATCAAGAAAAAGGTCCACAAGGTCTTTTTCTTTTAAGAAAACATGCCCCTTGGGCACTATGCCCCAAAGGGGCAGCATTTGTGAGGCAAAAAGGAGGCCAGAGTAGGCCAAGAGGCAGTCCGAGTTCGTACCAACCACTCGGACTGCTTGTACTAGGCCAAAATGAGGCCCAGGTACCTCCAGGAGCGCCTAGTGAGGGAATTTTGCCTTGGGGTTACCTTGGTTCACCTCAAGGCTCATGGGGAGGCTCATGGGCTGGCCGGACTGCTGGTTTCAGCCTACATAAGCTGAGGAAGCAGTCCACCACTCTCACATTTGCATGAGGAGTGTCCATGATGCCCAAGTGAGCTCACAGGAGCACCTTTGCACTTGGAGTAAGAGGGGAGGAGCCCATGCTAGTGGGGGAGCTTAGAGGAGACTATAAGGTAGTGGGGAGGACTCTAGAGGATAGTGATGATGGGAGAGACTCTTGGGAGGTGATCCGCTATATCCCTCCTGCGTGTAGGAGAGAAGGAGAAGCTAGAGGAGCCCCATTAGCCCTCCTAGAGGGGAGGACTCCATAGCCATAGCTGGGGGAGCTTGCCATAGCACGAGAGCAACCAAGGGAGGAGGAGAGAAGGACTTGAAGAGGAAGGAAGCCATAGCCAAGAGAGGATTGTGCAAGAAGAGGAAGCTTCATCAAGAGGACACCAACATCAAGGAATCAACAAGGTGAGAGGAAGGAAGAAACTTCTTCACCTTCATCTTCTTCTTCTCATTCTTCTTTTTCTTTTTCTTCTTCTTCTTCTTCTTCTTCCTCTTCTTCTTCTTCTTCTTCTTCCTCTTCTTCTCCTTCTTCCTCTCCTCCTTCTTCTTCCTCTTCTTCCTTCTCACCCCCTCCTCCTTCCTTCTCTTCTCTCCCCTCTTCATCTCCTCCTTCCTCCTGTTCACGTTCATTCTCTTTGTCTTCCTCCCTTTCTTCTCCATCTCCATTTCCCTCATCTCTCTCCCCCCCTCATCCATCTTCTCTTACTTCACCTTCTCTCTTCCATGGGCTACTCAAACTCTACTCTTTCACTTATGCACTAGGAGGTAGTACTCCGATTCTTTCCTAGATGTTTCTTGATACAATCTTGGTGATTTGGGTTCTCCAAACTTGTGATTTTCACACTCACACTAGTAGGTAGTGTAGCGCTTCACCCATGAGTGATCCATGATGCAATCTTTGTGATTTGGGCTCTCCAAACTTGTGATTTTCACACTCACACTAGTAGGTAGTGTAGCGCTTCACACATGGATGCTTCTTGATCCAATCTTGGTGATTTGGGCTCTCCAAGCTTGTGATTTTCACACTCACACTAGTAGGTAGTGTAGCGCTTCACACATGGATGCTTCTTGATGCAATCTTGGTGATTTGGGCTCTCCAAGCTTGTGATTTTCACACTCACACTAGTAGGTAGTATAACGCTTCACACATGGATGCTTCTTGATGCAATCTTGGTGATTTGGGAGCTCCAAACTTGTGATTTTCACACTCACACTAGTAGGTAGTGTAGCGCTTCTCACATGGATGTTACTTGATGCAATCTTGGTGATTTGGGCTCTCCAAACTTGTGATTTTCACACTCACACTAGTAGGTAATATAGCGCTTCACACATGGATGCTTCTCGATGCAATCATGGTAATTTGAGAGCTTCAAATTATGATTTTCACACTCACACTAGTAGGTAGTGTAGCACTTCACACATGGACGCTTCTTGATGCAATTTTGGTGATTTGGGAGCTTCAAGTTTGTGATTTTCACACTCACACTCGTAGGTAGTATAGTGCTGCACCCATGGATGATTCTTGATGCAATCTTGGTGGTTTGGGCTTTCCAAACTTGTGTTTTTCACACTCACACAAGTAGGTAGTACAACGCTTCTTTCATAGATGACCTTTGATTCAACTTTGGTGATCTTGCCTACTTAGACTCTTGTTTTCACTTATGAAATAACATGTGAATTATCGGATGATCTTCCCTTCATATGCATGTGTCTTCCATTAGTCTAACATCTCTTTGTCATGTTCCCACTTGGTGTAGTGTTCCGGATGATCTTCCCTTCATGTGCATATGCTTGTTCATTAGTCTAGCCACTCATTGTCATGTTCCTACTTGGTGTAGTGTTCTGGTTGATCTTCCCTCTATGTACATATGTTTTTCATTAGTCTAGCATCTCCTTGTCCTGTTCCTACTTGGTGTGATGTACCGGATGATCTTCCGTCTATGTGCAAATGCTTTCCATCTAGTCTAGCGTCACTTGGTCTTGTTCATACATTGGTATAATGTTCCGGATGATCTTCCCCTCATGTGCATGTGTTTTCCATCTAGCTCTAGCATCCCTTCGTCTTGTTCATACTTGGTGCGATGTTCCGGTCGATCTTCCCTCTATATGCATGTGCTTTCCATCTAGCTCTAACATCTCTTTGTCTTGTTCATACTTGGTGTGATATTCCGGATAAACTTCCCTTTA
>BFEA01000003.1:10286777-10302418 GCA_003427395.1 Chara braunii
TACTAGGTGTGATGTTCCGGTTGATCTTCCCTCTATATGCATGTGCTTTCCATCTAGCTCTAACATCTCTTTGTCTTGTTCATACTTGGTGTGATGTTCCGGATGAACTTCCCTTTATATGCATGTGCTTTCTATCTAGCTCTAACATCTCTTTGTCTTGTTCATACTTGGTGTGATGTTCCGGATGAACTTCCCTTCATATGCATGTGCCTTCCATTAGCCTAGCATCTCTTTGTCATGTTCTTACTTGGTGTAGTGTTCCGGATGATCTTCCCTTCATGTACATGAACTTTTTTATTAGTGCAGCCACTCATTGTCATGTTCCTACTTGGTGTAGTGTTCCGACTGATCTTCCCTCTATTTACATGTGCTTTTCTATAGTCTAGCATCTCATTGTAATGTTCCTACTTGGTGTAGTGTTCCGGCTGGTCTTCCCTCTATGTACATGTGCTTTTCATTAGTCTAGCATCTCCTTGTCATGTTCCTACTTGGTGTAATGTTCTGGATGATCTTCCCTTCATGTGCATGTGCTTATCCATTAGTCTAGTATCTCATTGTCAAGTTCATGTTCCGGATCTTTTCCTTATTGATCTCTACTCATTGTGCATGTGCTATCCATTAGTCTAGTCTCCCATTGTCAAGTTTATGTTCTGGATCTTCACCTTGTTGATCTCTACTCATTGTGCGTGTGCTTTCCACTAGTCTAGTCTTCATTGTCAAGTTCATGTTCTGGATCTTTAAATTGGTGAACGCTTCTCCTTTGTGCATGTGCTTTCCACCAGTCTAGTCTTCATTGTCAAGTTCATGTTCCGGATCTTTTACTTTGTTGAACACTTCTCCTTTGTGCATGTGCTTTCACTAGTCTAGTCTCTCATTGTGAAGTTCATGTTCCGGACCCTTACCTTGTTGATCTCTACTCATTGTGCATGGGCTTTCCATTAGTCTAGTCTCCCGTTGTCAAGTTTATGTTCCAGATCTTTACCTTGTTGATCTCTACTCATTGTGCATGTGCGTTCCACTAGTCTAGTCTTCATTGTCAAGTTCATGTTCTGGATTTTTTACTTTGTTGAACTCTTCTCCTTTATGCATGTGTTTTCCACTAGTCTAATCCTTTATTGTCAAGTTTATGTTCCGGATATTTTGCTTTGTTGAACTCTTTTCCTTTGTGCATGTGCTTCCACTAGTCTAGTCTTTAATTGTCAAGTTCATGTTCCGGATCTTTACCTTATTGATCTCTACTCATTGTGCATGAGTTTTCCACTAGTTTTGTCTCCCATTGTCTAGTTCATGTTCCGGATTTTTTACTTAGTTGAGTTATTTTCCTTTGTGCATATGCTTTCCACTAGTCTAGTCTCTCATTGTCAAATTCATGATCCGGATCTTTACCTTGTTGAACTCTTCTTTTTGTGCATGTGCCTTTCACTAGTCTAGTCTCTCATTGTCAAAGTTCATGTTCCGGATCTTGACTTAGTTGAGCTCTTCTCTTTGTGCATGTGCCTTCCACTAGTCTAGTCACTCATTGTCAAGTTCGTGTTCCGGATCTTTACCTTGTTGACCTCTTCTCTTGGTGCATGTGTTTTCCATTGATCTAGCTTCTCATTGTCATGTTCGTGCATAATACTCCAAGATTTACTTAGTCAACCTTTTTCTATGGGACGGATGATCAATGTTTGGTTGCTGCTACAGGGGAACTGATTTGATTACAAGGTCTTTTTTTTTTTTTTTTCTCTCTCTCTCCCCTCCACATCTCTCTTTCTCCCTCTCCTTCTCTCTCTCCCCATTTTCCCCCCTCCTTCTCTAAGTCCTCTCTTTCCCCTCCCCCCTTTTTTCACCTCGCCTTCACTCTACCTCTCTCCCGTCCCCTCACTTGGCATATGACTAACCCTTCTCCCCTTACTTGGAAAACATTGTCAGGGTATGGACGGTGACCGAAATCAGACCTCACTTGGTGGAGAAAGAGGACAAGGGGAGGATAGCCGGTCCCTTGTGCCACCAAAAAGGCAAGAGAAAGGACGTTTAAAAAAGTGGGAGAAAGGCGGGATCCGGAAGGAAGCATAAGTTGAGAGAGAGGTCAGTTTGACTCAACCATTTCCCCGACTGCATGATTATGAGAAGAGAATGGGCTGATTGAGCATCAAGAGGGAAAAAAGAGCAGCCAAAGGATTTGAAAAGATAGGCATATGGGAAGGGCTATGTGTTGACCCCCAACGGAGGATTGTATGGATTCTCTTGCTTGTGTGGGATTGTGCAGGTGAGTGGTGGCTAGAAATGCATTGAGCGGGATAGGGGCGAGAGGAATTGGGCACCTAGAGTGAAAGGGAAGAGGGACAAAGGGGTTATGGTACCCTTGACATAGAGCCAACCCATGAGAACGACTTTGACGCGTGAGGACTTGGATTGGAAATGAGAGTGTAATCATACCAAGGAAATTGTGATGTTATATGTGCATGCATATGAGGACCCCGAAAGGACTAAGGGGCCTACTTCAATGAGGAAAACAACAAATTGTGAGACTGATGGATGCGTAGAGGCGAGGGGGAGGACGACTCCTCCGCACCCCGATGACGCCATATAGCCACAATGCTTAGGGAAATGGTGCGTGGCCTAAGGATGGCGCTTAGCCTACGCACAAGAGAAGAGAAACGCTCAAAGAACCCCTGGACTGCCTGCGTATTGCAAGGAGCAATTGTGTGAGAACACAACAAAGAACCAAAAAAAAATCAGCGTTGAGAAACGACCAGCGAGACTACCACCCGGTGTGAGGGCTGAGCTACATCCCCAATGTCAAAGCTCTTCGCGCGATGGTCCACCCCCATCCATTTCAAAGCACCAGGTGGGGGTGACCTCGGGACGAACAGCCCGCGCCCTGAGCATGAGCGTGGGCGGGCCGAGCCGAATGGGACCCGCCGTGGGGTCAACTAAGGCTCGAAAGTCTACCGGGGTTTGACCCTACAAAAATGGTGGAGGTGACGGGCATGGGGTTAAATTGACCCTTGCGATTCCGACAGGGGCGCCCGACGCATTGACGTGTACACAACCCAAGATAAGGAAAATGGACTTGTGTTTGTTCTTTCCCTTGTGAGAAATCAGATTTGAGGGTGGCTGGGCGCATGGCATGACCAGGCCTGAAGGTATAATATGCATGCTATGCACTTGATCAGCCGTTCCTTTGAGGAATGACTCTAGCCCTCCTTCGTCCGGTGCTGGTATTCGCCAGTCTAGGGAAGCCTTGGGCAAGTCGCAGGTCGACCCTTCCTCTTCGTATGAGAGAAGGGCTCCGGTTACCTCGCAGGCGGTTGGTGCTTGGCTTAGGCCAGGTTCCAATGAAAATCTCGCGGCGGAGTGCTCCGACCAGACGGGTGCCCTTTTATCCTCTTCTTTGAGCCCAGTGGGCTGATGCACTTTACACTTTTTTTTGAAATGCTTGAAGGAACCAACATGAGCACAACGGGTCATCAAGAAAGAACAATCTTACCCTATGAAAGGACAAACAAGTGAAGAGAAGGGAAATGAAGGGAGTTGCTAGACTCCAAGGAAAACTAGCTCACCCTTGGAGATTCTCACGAGAAGGAACCAACCACTATGTATGAAAGTAGGGGGAGTGACACTCATTGTCCTGAGAGAAAATCTGTGAGTTATGGGTAGGAAGCGCTGGGTGCACCAAGGAAATGGCACTTGTACTATGTGTGTCCCACTTGAGACTTGTGTTTGCATGATGGGATTCGAGCGTCCTGCCTTTCGAAAGGAAAGGATTGGTCTGCACCGGCTAGTGCGGGTTGCGAAACGTCGTTCTCTTTTGTAGATTGTCGTGTGTTCGTACATGGAGGTCAGGTCACCGAGCTGTCGGACGGGAGTTTGTCACGTCGGTTGATTAGTAGCATTCTTGTTCAAGCGGTGACGGGCTTCGGCTCGATGATCCGCCGGACGGGGTGTGAAATCTCCTCAGGCGAGGCTTAGCCTGTTGGCTGGCGGAGGGAGTACCACTGCATGCGGACAAAGACGGAGCCTCGAAGGCGATTAGTAGCTTCTCGTAATATGGTTTTAGAAAAGGTTGATTCTTGTCGGACCGATGGAAGTGAATGCCCGGACGACTGACTTTGTCCCTGTATTTAGGCACTCAAGGTAACGCTCGTTGTCGGTATGGATGTGCAAAGCGGCAAGACGGGATGGGGTATTCTGGGTAAGGAGGAAAGGGCGAATGCCTTGCCGAGACCTGGGTACCGCACTCACGACGGTTGAGCTGCGCTTGAGGTATGGGATAAAACTCTACCGATAGTACCAGCGGAGAGACCATATTGGGGATGGCCGGTGAGGAGATGACCGGCCCGTATGAGAGGTTGCCTGAATTTTTTTAATGTGTCCCCCCTCTATAAAATTTGATTGAGCTCGGACTGTTGGACGGGACATATTTCTAAGTCTATCCCCTCCCCATCTAAGTCCACACGAGTGAGGGATGATCGAAAAAAAGAAGGATAGAGGTCAGTTGGAATGGAACCAAGAGAAAGAATGTGGCCAAATGGATGGCCGGCCGAGGGAATTATGGGAAGGAGGTACTCAGGAATGGGGAGGTAAAATAGGAAGACCTTGATGAGGGGTCTAAAATAATTCTCATCTAGGGCAAGGGTTGACCTAACCAAAAGGACCGGTTGATGCTCTTTTTATGAAAACAGGGGTCGGGTGCTGAAAACAAGATGGCGCGATGGTTGCCTTCCCTAGTCTATACTAGCGGCTCGGAAATGCCAGTAGATGTAAAGGATGGGGTATCGGTTGTCCTCCCGGAAAATGGAACGTGAACGGACCTTGAACCAGCTTATCAAACGGTAATGCTGGAAGGAAAGGATGCTTTTCTTTGGATAGAAACAGTATGGACTTATGTCAGCTTGACGAGGTTGTCGCCAAGTTTAATGGATTTGGAATTCCGAGGGACAGTGGAAGCTCGGGGGTGGGTCTACTTGTCGCAAGATGGGGAGAAAGCTATGATCATAGAGTTGGCACTTGGGAACACACCGGACGAGTTGTTTAGGAGGGCAGAAGCAGAGGTTGTGTGGGCTGCATGTCAAAGGAGGGAAATGAAAATGGAAAAGGTAGACGTACGGGTGGAACTTGGAGATAGAGAAAGCATGAGACGACCCGTAAGAACCATGCGATGTGTGCTCCCCCCCTTCCTAGTGGATGCGGTTTTTGGAACCCGGAGCAGGCTAGTACGGATATGCCAGTCCATGACGAACCTCGGGCTATACGAATGCGCTAGGCAAGATTTTTTTCGGTTATCAGTAGAGATGGGGCCGTTCGAGGGGAACTGCCTTAGCATGGACAATATCTTTGTCCCTAGCACTGTGCATTGGGGGATAGTCTACATGAATGTGGCAATAGGGGAGACGTTTCTAGATGGGGTAAGGGAGTTGGTGTACGACGAGGAGGACGACTTCAGTGATGAAGATGAAGATGAAGAGGTAGAGGACTGGGACTTCTAAGAGGGGTAGGGTGACTTAACTTAGGAAGGACGGGTGGCCTGGTATTGTGCAGGAAAGGGAAAGATGACCAGGGAAGAAAGGATGATGGAATACACCTTCAAAGGTTGGGAACCACGACGACTCAGAGGAGGAATAAAAATGCCTATACCAACAGGAAACGGATGGAGGGGGACCACGTGCGACTGAATTGGGTTTGAGGTTGCCCGGGACTTGTCATATATGTATGGATAGAGCGGATTTGGAACCCGATAAGGGAAGAGGAAGGTTGGGATGATATAGCAGAAGGCAAGGTAGAGTCAGTCGGAACGATTGTCCTTTCCGAGGATGGGTGACACTTGTTTTGTACAATGTTAGCAATGGGACAAGACCCGATGTGGCTTCTAGGGGATGCAGAGGCCCAAACCCGGAATGAAGGCAAGCGGTTCGCCAACGAGGGATAGGACGAAGTTAGTAGCAGAGTTGTGATGGGAGAATGGAAGGAACTTAAGCCTCTGAGTCTACGGATAACGGCTTGGGTACCGAAGTTCATAGCCGAGTGGTTAGGAGGGTTTGAACACATTTTGGAGGTAGCCGACTTCATGAGAAAGGTGCATATAGAGTGTGCCTGGCTGACTGAGGAGTTCTATAGACTCTCATTGAAATATGAGCCCTTCTACGAAGATAAAGTCGAGGAAGTCATCATCTTCCTAAGAATAGGCAGGTATGACCGCCTAGAGGTAGAGGCGGAGTCTTGGGACACCATAGTTAGCCGGGAAGCGGCAACCGCACCCTCCTACGTAGACGATGTCTTTAAACTATTTGAGGTGTTGTGGTTGGACTGAATGAGGACAAGGGATCGAACACCGCGAGAAGGCCTGAGTGTGGATGGTGCCTGTGAATTGAGGTGTAACATAACAAAGGGAGTGTGGACATTAGGCCGTAAGATGGTGCATAAGAATCGAAATAAGGGGGAAGTGGCAGCAACCGGAAAAGGGGAAGGGGGTAGAATGGTACGTGTATGAGTTGGGGATAGTGGTGAGAACCAGTGTACAATAAGTAGGGAGGGTTGAAAGACTAAAACACGAAAGGCATAAAATCTCGGTGGGTGCAGCAATCGGACTAAGAAAGCAAGAAAGGAGACATTGCAAGATGGTCCGACGAATGACGTTCTGAAAGGATAGACCTCGTAGGATCCTGCCACCAAGAATATAAGAAGGCAGGGTCGAAATAAGCCTGCCGACAAAAAATGCGGTAAGGAGACCGGTAATGGACTGGGTGGGGGTAGAGTTGGTGGAAGATACGGTGTACCTAGTAGTGGAGCTAGAATGGCGCGCGAGAGGGGAGTTCGGGGGCGTAGACTTGAACCTCCCAGGGCGTGTACATGCGACGGGATCCTTACACCTGTCGGAAGAGGGATGGCGGACCTTTGGGATTGCTTTGGCTTCTGGGGATGACCCCGTGCGAATGTTCGAAGGGGCATGGCAAACAACCTGGCGGGAGGGGTTTGAGTTTGCAAATCCGGAACGAGATGACGTAACGGCGGAGGTAAAAGTCGCCGCGGCGGGGGTTTTCGAGTTGCCAAATGAGGTCATACGGATGAGTCTACCACCCTTCCTGCTAGGACGAATGAGAGGCATAGAACGAGTGGAGCAGGCGGTGACTGCCGTAACTAGGCTAAATTTTGACGAAGCATTAATGTATCGAGAATACTATCGGACCTTCCTAGAGATGGGGCCTTTCGGGACGAACAAGGGCGCAAAGTGCTTTGCATTCTACGAGCAGCGGTAAATACTAGGCCAGGAGTCCCACAAATAAGTGATGAGACCATGTGGAGAGTCATCCGGCGAGAGGTAGGTCGGGGCGCGACCTACATAGATGATCTCTACCGGTTGTACGAACAGCCAGAGGAGGCTACTACTCCCAGGGGTATGGAGGGATAGTGGGACTAGAAAAAAGGAATGAAAACACGAAGGACAAGGAAGGCAGTAGGTGGGCGGTTTCTGGGGATTGGCTGTAACCCTTTCTATCTGGACTATGCAGGGAATTACCAACGCAACGATGGTAGCAAGACGTGAGCGAATGGAACACCAGCCCCGTGTGCGAATGGGACGCTAGCCCCGGTACCCCGGACCGCCTTGGAATAACGGTGGACGATGGGAAGTATCCCTCCCGTCGAGTTCTACCTATCGGGGATTCGACATAGAATGGCGGGCCGTGACTTTGGGACGGGATGCCGCCTTCATGTTGGTAAAATGTCGGTAGACAGGGATGAGACTCAATCGAGGACCCGGGGACGATCTGTATTCCAATCTGGAAGTTATCGGGACCATGTATCTGCCTGAGATCGGCTGACACTCGTTGGGGGTAGAGATAGCACAAGGTCATGAGCTGGCACTGGTCTTTCGAAGGGCCGCTCGGACGTTGATCCGGATAGGACAATCGGTCAGGGGAAGAAGGAACGTGGGCTTACTTACCCGGGTGGAAATGGAAGGTTGGAGGGAGTTCAGGGCACCGACCACACCGCTGAGATGCCGAGTGCCCCGTTTTATGATAGACCTCGTCTTCGGAAGCCTCGCGAGGGCGCGGGAGCTGGCAGACTCAGCGATAGTCTGGGCAGAACACTTTCCCTCCCTGACCATCGGGATGTTCTATGATGTCGCTGTGGAACATGGGTCGTTCTGGGGAAACAGGGCCCACGAATTACTGGAAGTCATCCACATCCTGATGTTTTGTGCACCCCGGCTAGACTGGACGGGGTGCGAACGCATAATCCAAAGGGAAATCGAGATAGGGGAGAATTATCTAGCGGGGGTGACACAACTATTTGAAGAACCTACCGAACCAGAAGGGTCACGAGGGCGAGAACGGGACTCGCACCCGCAGGCGAGCCAGTAGGGCTAATCAAGTACAGTCCGCTACATTCGAAAGCTCGCCGACAGAAATAGGAAAGGGGGACCTCGGACCCGGATTATCAATAACCGCCAAAACACTGCGCAAGAAAACTTTTCCCTAGCGGGTTGCCCAACCCGGACCCCTACGCACCGGCCGACGGAATAAGGACGCTCTAAACGAGCCTGTCGTAAGGGGAACTAAGTTATGTCCCTTAGCTCGATAAGGTGACAGGGCGAGCCAAAAATGCCTCGCGCTGCCTGTGTCCTGGAGGATCCTCTAGTTTATGCAGAAATAGGCGAAATGACGACGTAAGATGAGACAAATAATCATAGGAGCGAGGGAGGGTCAAGCGTAGGAGGCAGCGCCATACAAAGTGAGGAGGGGTAGAAGGACAGAGAATCGATAAATCCGGATGATACCAAGGAAAACAGGAAAGAGATCTCCTCAGGAGGAATCTCCGCGACAAGTTGCTAATCTTCAAAGAAGTCCTGGAGATTTGGAGGATCTAGAAAAAGCTTTTGCGGATATCCGTTTGAGCTTGTCGGACCGCGAAGGCGAGAAAGTCATGAGGGCTCCACTAGGGATGAAGCTTAGTTTCCGTGCGCTGCCGTAGGGAAGTTAAAAACGCAGATAAGGAATGCATCACACGGACGCTCTAGTAGATGGAGGTGCGAAAATCACACTCATAAGGAGAGACGTTGCAACAATTACTAGTTGTGTGGCTAACAAGGAAGTAATGGGGAGCGTCTCGCGGGTGCATTTGTAGTTGGAACGACCAGAACGGCGTCTTGGCGGGCTCCGAAGGACCAGAAGGGATACATGAATTTTAAGGGGGCCAGGGCGTGACAGAGGACCCCAACGAGGTCGAAGGAAGGTATCAACCGGTAGAAACCGGAGCTGCGCAAAACACGCGAACCCAAAGATGGAGGAACATGAGGATCTGCTAGTCCTTCCGGCTTGCGACACTGGTAGAAGAAACCATCAGAGCAGTAAGACAGGTAGAGGGTGGGGAAACATACAGGGTCGGAAGGACTCTAAGGTGCGAGAGGAAGTGGAAGGACAACCCCGACGAGAAAATGATTAAGCTGATTTGAAGACGGGAACATTTCCAGAACTAATAGCAATAGGAGAACTAGGAGAGGTAGGGTCTAAAGTAAGTCTCTCCTTCTTTCGGTTGTATGGCGTGCAGGTCTGATACGTTATGGGTGTCACAAGGAACGGTAAGGGCCGTAGAGGCCAACGTGGTCAAACATGCAACATGGATGGTCGGAATCCAAGGGATCAAGACGACAGGATAAATATCGGTCGAAGGTTCAACAACAAGGGGGTCAAAGACGATGCGAGGGGGATTTTGGGGAAAGGGATCCATAGCGAGAAAAGACTCGCAGAATCCCAAGGAATAAGGTTCGTCATAGTTGGTAATATGGAAGAGTCACAAATGTCAGAGGGTGGTTTGACGAAGAAAAGGAAGGTGGCGGATACCCTACGAAGACTTAAGGAAATGGAGCAGATGGTAGCAAATTACAAGACAAGTGTGATTGAGGAAATGATAAACGACGTCGAAACTATGGACGACAATGAGCTACACAAGGAGCAACGGCAAAGGGGGACGCAACGAGAGCGCATGATTAGAGAACCCCGTGGATGGGGAACGGGCGGAGATGAGAGGGTAGAACGGGGAGTTCGACCCTCTGAGGAAGAGACCACAAAGAAAGGGAGGGAGCCAAGAGCGGACCGTGGAACGGGCCAACAGTAAGAGAAACAATGGTTGACGAACGATGATTATAGTGAACTAGGGAACCTAAGGAAGAAACTGACAGCATGACTCGACCAGGAAAGGAGTATTAGAACAGAGAGTCGTCGGAGGAACAACGAAGAATCTGAGAGCCGGGTGACAACTAAAGGCGAAGCGAAAGGAGGACTGGTGGAGTCGCATTGGCCAAACAAAGGAGTTAACGTTCAATGAGAAAGGGTAGGTGACACCCTTATGGTGGTGCAAGCCCAAGTACCCCGACCCGCATTGGCACCCCAAGAAACTCTCGCTCCAAGACTCGAACGGCAGGCTAGTCGAAGGGATCGCGCCACGGAATCATGTCGATATTGTACTACGATGGGGCACTTCGTTAGACATTGCCCGAAGCTTAACCATGACATCATAAGAAGGCGGTGTTCTAGGACCCTCGAGGGACATATCTTGGGTCCTAACGGAGAAAGGATTAACTGGACTTCGCATGGAGGAATGAGACACCTTATAGCGATATTAAACAACCTGAAATTTTCAGCAATGGAGGAGGAGGAAGTAAACAAGCTTTGTTGGAAACCCACCGGAGAGGGAGGCGAGCATGGGGCCGACCTCGGCGTGAAAGCGGAAAGGGATGGTGGGAGCAACTAAAAGACTTGGAAGTAGGGAAAGCTCAGAGTGACGGCAGATGGGCTGACACACTGAACGGAGGGGTGGGTTAGTCACGATGGGCACTTCAAGGAAACAGGGGACAAATATTCCTTTTACCTACGATCCGAAGAACCTAGCGGGTGGGTACAGCCCCATACAGACAGAAGACGAGGAGGACGAGGAGGAGGATGTACAAGAGGTCATAGAAATCAGCAGCGGGGATGAGAGGGATAAGATCTCGAGGCCTAGGGAAGAAGGGCGGCCTCCGATGCACCAGCCGGGCGACAGGACTTTCAGATGGGAGGATGAGTTTGGGCCAACACCCAGTCGTTGGTTTCAGCAATAGACCAGTGTGATCAGGCACGAATGGATTATGAAGACCCGGGAACTGGCAAAGGCGAAGAGAGAAATCGAGACCTACGGCCTGGGGGTTAGGAAGCCTGCCGAGGAATAGGGTGGACAAGGAAACTGGGCAAGACAAGGCGCAAGGCAGCAATAGGAACTAGGTGTTGACTTAGCATCGAAAATGATCGCCGCTTTTCTGTCTGCGGAGACATGAGAATGACGAGAACGTGTACAGTATGGGCAAGCTTGCTAAGGATGAAAAGAGGGTCAGCTAAGGCTGTGTCACGATAAGATAGAAGATAGTTTTTTAGGCTACTTTTTGGATGAGCTATCTTGGGTACATAAGACAAAGACATGGGATTGGGATGAGACCAATTGGGAGAGGGTGTATTGTGAATTGTGGATGGAATAAGGATTATGATTTTGAGAGGGGAAAACCTTGAGTACGGATCGACGAGCGAATCATGGCATTGAATGATTGGTCGAGTACAAGAGAGGTTAGGGAACCTATGGGTTAAGGGGCATGAAGAATACTCCTTCCCTAGGAGCCTAATCCAACCGAGTCATGAATTAGTCCGAGAATGGTCAAGATCTGAGTCGTCGGAACGAGTGAAGAAAAAAGGGGGCGCCCCTGTCTCTTGCTATGGTTGAACGGCCGGGTGAGCTAGTGCTGCTTGGGGTCGCAAACCCCAACTTGAGTGCTAGACGCTAAGTCGGATGAATGCATGGATAGTACATTACTGTGAGAAATGGAATGGATAGTACATTACTGTGAGAAATGAAAGAAAGAGAACAACACACAAAATATGAGATGGCCACCTTCTAACCTCCAAGACAGAAATGAGATCCGTAACCTCGAGGCCCACCCCCTCGGGCACTAACATTGAGAATGGAAAGGAATGACCCTGACCAGGCTGTTCGACTTGAGAATGGAAAGGAATGACCCTAATCAGGCTGTTCGACTTGAGAATGGAAAGGAATGACCCTAACCAGGCTGTTCGACTTGAGAATGGAAAAGAACGACCCTAACCAGGTTGTTCGGGAATGACCCCTAACAAGGGTCATTCCTTTTGAAATAGGCACTGGGGTCCTCTGCGTAATTGATTGAGAAAGGTTGATTGAGAAAGGATGATTGAAAATGAGCTGGAATGAGTAGTGAAAAGGCCGGTGGGTCGGTCATTGAAATAGCCTAGAGGATTGATGAAAGAGAATGAGAAGGGCAGGATAAAGAAGGCTGAGCCTTAAGTCAAGAAGGGCATGAACCGTTGGGACGGTCATAAGGAATGAATATTGGGGAATGTGAAAGTTGAGGATTGAAGGTGGACCGACAGGTCGACCCTGAAAAAGATGGTTATTGAGAAAGGGACCGCCAGAGCGGCCACAAGGGGTGGCCCTGTTGACAGAGCTCGCAAACCTAACCTTATCTGTCATCCAAACTTGACCCGGACTTGCTCTTAAAAGCATTCTTCATCTGTACCCAATCCGGATCGACTTTGGAAAAAAAATCCAAACTGTATCCTACCCGTACCCGGGCCTTCCCTGATTTTCCAACCCTCGTCCGGCCCGCCCGGGGACCCAAAAAAATTAGCAACTGCACCCAACCCGCCCAGGTTCCATAGTGGACCCCACCGTGGCCCGCCCAATGCGACCTATAACTTGACTATGTCCACCCTGAAGCACCCATGCCCCACATTTGCCCGCCCGAAACCACCCGCGCCCAACATTTGCCCACCAGACTCGGACGTGCCCCACCATTGCCTACTTGAACACACCCACATGTTACACACGCTCATCTCTCTTTAGAAACTACTAGTTTTTCTTCACTCAAGGACAAAAAAAGGAAGCAAGCGGATCACAATAGGCCAAAAAGGATGAGTCGTAAACCACAGTCTGACATTGCTATAACTTTGAGAAACAAGTTTCAAAGTCAATCCATCGCATCCGAATTATAATAGTCTCAAATTCAAAAACAGTGTTCTAAGCTCTCAAAGATCCCAAAGATCCTCACACAAGCTTGCTAGCAGACCGATGACCAAACTAGTAACTGGCAGCAAGAATTGTTGTCAATCTAACTTCTAATGATCAAATATTGATCGCACTAGCCCATCAAAATCGATCAAATCTTTGTTTGACCGAACAAAAAAAACATCATTGACCATCGAAGGATTGAGCCCGTTTCTTTTCTTCGTAATCGTGTTGCAAGCGTCAGAGAAGTTACACTCACTCTTCGAACTGGAGGTTGGCACACACAGAACTGAGCGGGCTGCACGGGCCATAATTGGCAAAGGAGGCAGCGATAGTTGTTTTCCTGCACTTTTGACTGTTGAGCCCTTTGCCTTCCACCAAGACAATCTACTGAATGTCTTTTTTTCCTCCTTTGTTAACTTGAAACTAAAATATACCTCCATTTCTTTCCCAATTAGCTCACTCAGTGTAGCAGTGTTGTGAGGAGCAAGAACATCGTCATCGTCCTCTTCATCAGTTTTGCACAAGGTTGTAATCCCTGTCATGCGTTTCTGCCTTTTTCGTGGGCGTTGAGATTGAATCTCATGTTCTCCACCTTCACATGCATCTTCCTCTTTCAGTATCTCATTGCCCACTTGCTGCATAACCTCTCTCAGACGAGCCTTGCCCCTTTTGACTTGGACAAAAGGCACTTCAAACAACTCAAGTCGGTCTTTCTGTCGAGGATCCAGAAGTGCGGCCACGACATGTAAGTCCTCCAATTGCCATTTTTCAACAAGCACTGCTTTCACCAATATCTTTATTTCTTTCATTTGCTCTGAATCAGCTGGAACACCTCTCTCTCTCCCGTTCTTGTCAAGGGCAGTGTAAGCCTCGGTGTGGATTTCACAATGCTCCAACAAAGCATGCCGCTCAAAGGCAACCAAATGAAGCGTTGGTTCCTTAAATTTCTCCAATTTCAGTGTGGCTTCCTGAAATCGGGCAAGACAACGTGCTAGCTCTACCATAAGTTCACAGTCAATCTGCGCAAATTGAACGGCGATCTGTCTGTTTCCCGTCCTTTTTGCAAGAATAGCATTGACTTCATTATAATTATCAATGATACTGTTCAACAACCGTAGAAGGGAGTTTCACCTGGTAGCATTCTCTTGTTTCAAGGTTGTCTTCAGACTGTTTTGGAGATTTGCTTGTTTAAAAAAACGAACAACATCCTTGCAACAGTCTATGACATCATATACTTCTCGAGCTTTGTCATGGAACCTATAGAAAGGTGCAGACTTCACCCCGTTATTCATAGACGTGGTTTTCGAGAGCACCATTGTGAGAATGGTGGCAATCGTGTGATCAGCACAAGGGTGCCATGGGTACAAACTTCGAATTCCCTCACTACCGGATATGTTCGAACCGTTGTCTGAACAAACATGACACAATTCAAAGTCACTGCAACCGAATTCAATAAGGCAGTCCTGAAAACCTTTCTTGACAAGGGATGCTGTGTGAGACACCATGAAAAACTTTGACTTCAAGCGTTCTGTCGTGCAATATGAAGTTCTTATCGATGAAATGAATGGTGACTGACATGAAGGAATTTTTTTTGACTGAGTTTATCCACAAGTCAACAGTAAAGCCAACCCATATCCTATCCAAAACATGGTCCATCACTAAAGCTCTGACACGTGTCCTGAGTTCTGCTGCAGCAACCATCACTTGGTTTTTCACAGTGTTTGGTACTGGCAGCAAATCCTCCGCCTTCATTCCCCTATTAATAGCTATACCAATACCAAGAAGAATTTGAGATACATTCTGAAAACCCTGGTCAGAAACTATGGAGAAAGGTCGGAGATCTATGCAACACATCATGGCAACAACTTTTGCAACTTTCCTTTTCATAGCAGTCATCGGCTCTATACATATTGCGAAAACACGCATAGCTCCTACGTCTCTGTCCTCCACCTTGCACTTATGGTTGTTCAATGAGCTTGTCCCATTGGTTGTTGTGAAAGCGTACACAACAAAATATTTCTTACAGGCGACATACCCCGTGTTGTGCACCTTCACGGTCGAACCGTCTGGTGCTCAAACATGAGCGAATCTCTGCCAGCAATGTGCCTTACTGCCTTTCTCCTCCTTAAGAAGGTATCAGCATGAGCGCCACCTTTCCTCAACGCCCTCTTGATGTGTCTCTTCAATTGAGACATATCTGTCATGGAGGACGAGCTGAGTTTGTCAGCATTTTCTGAAGTAGGCACGGTGTGCTCATCCGGGTCATCCCCCTTTCCAGAAGCGTGCCCACGACTCAAGTCCATCGGACTAGAGTCACTGGAGCAGGCTTCTTTCTGCATGCCCTAGCCTTGAATAGGGCTAAACTATTCACAACCCTGCAAGTTGCAGCAAATGAAAGTTCATTCTATTCAGTTGCAGTTCTTTCACAGAGAGAAAGGGAGATTTTTTTTTTTTCAATCACTTTAAGAACTGTAGTCAAGCAGACATAGAACACAGTGCACAGTGCACAATGCACATCAGGATATTCGAAATCACTCACACAGCAGTTGGTCACACCCCAACCCCAGTCACCCCATTGATTGGCCAGTTGG
>BFEA01000003.1:10314161-10324291 GCA_003427395.1 Chara braunii
GATCTTCCCTCTGTACGCATGTGCTTTCCATCTAGCTCTAACATCTTTTTGTCTTGTTCATACTTGGTGTGATGTTCCGGATGAACTTCCCTTTATATGCATGTGCTTTCCATCTAGCTCTAGCATCTCTTTGTCTTGTTTATACTTGGTGTGATGTTCCGGATGAACTTTCCTTAATATGCATGTGCCTTCCATTAGCCTAGCATCTCTTTGTCATGTTCCTACTTGGTGTAGTATTCCGGATGATATTCCCTTCATGTGCATGAACTTTTTCATTAGTCTGGCCACTCATTGTCATGTTCCTACTTGGTGTAGTGTTCCGGCTGATTTTCTCTCTATGTACATGTGTTTTTCATTAGTCTAGCATCTCATTGTCATTTTCCTACTTGGTGTAGTGTTCCGTCTGATCTTCCCTCTATGTACATATGCTTTTCATTAGTCTAGCATCTCCTTGTCATGTTCCTACTTGGTGTAATGTTCCGGATGATCTTCCCTTCATGTACATGTGCTTATCCATTAGTGTAGTCTCTCATTGTCAAGTTCATGTTCCAGATCTTTTCCTTGTTGATCTCTACTCATTTTGCATGTGCTTTCCATTAGTCTAGTCTCCAATTGTCAAGTTCATGTTCCGGATCTTTACCTTATTGATCTCTACTCATTGTGCATGTGTTTTCCACTAGTCTAGTTTTCATTGTCAAGTTCATATTCCGGAGCTTTCACTTTGTTGAACTCTTCTCCTTTGTTTATGTGCTTTCCACTAGTCTAGTCTTCATTGTCAAATTCATGTTCCGGATCTATTACTTTGTTGAACACTTCTCCTTTGTGCATGTGTTTCCACTAGTCTAGTCTCTCATTGTCAAGTTCATGTTACGGACCTTTACCTTGTTGATCTCTACTCATTGTGCATGGGTTTTCCATTAGTCTAGTCTCCCATTGTCAAGTTCATGTTCCGGATCTTTACCTTTCCGGATCTTTACCTTGTTGATCTCTACTCATTGTGCATGTGCGTTCCACTAGTCTAGTTTTTATTGTCAAGTTCATGTTCCGGATCTTTTACTTTGTTGAATTCTTCTTCGTTATGCATGTGCTTTCTACTAGTCTAATCCTTCATTGTTAAGTTCATGTTCCGGATCTTTTACTTTGTTGAACTCTTCTCCGTTGTGCATGTGCTTCCACTAGTCTAGTCTCTAATTGTGAAGTTCATGTTCCGGATCTTTACCTTATTGATCTCTACTCATTGTGCATGAGTTTTCCACTAGTCTAGTCTCCCATTGTCAAGTTCATGTTCCGGATCTTTTACTTAGTTGAGCTCTTCTCCTTTGTGCATATGCTTTTCACTAGTCTTGTCTCTCATTGTCAAATTCATGATCTGGATCTTTACCTTGTTGAACTCTTCTCTTTGTGCATATGCCTTCCACTAGTCTAGTCTCTCATTGTCAAAGTTCATGTTCCGGATCTTTACTTAGTTGAGCTCTTCTATTTGTGCATGTGTCTTCCACTAGTCTAGTCACTCATTTTCAAGTTCGTGTTCCGGATCTTTACCTTGTTGACCTCTTCTCTTGGTGCATGTGTTTTCCATTGATCTAGCTTCTCATTGTCATGTTCGTGCATAATACTCCACCATTTACTTAGTCAAACTTTTTCTATGGGATGGATGATCGATGTTTGGTTGCTGCTATGAGGAACTGATTTGATTAGAATGTCTTATTTTCTCTCACTCTCTCTCTCTCTCTCCCCTCCACATCTCTCACTCTCTCCATCTCCTTCTCTCTCTCCCCTTTTTCCTCCCTCCTTCTTTAAGTCCTCTCTTTCCCCTCCCCCCTTTTTTCACCTCGCCTTCACTCTACCTCTCTCCCGTCCCCTCACTTGGCATATGAGTAACCCTTCTCCCCTCACTTGAAAAACATTGTCAGGGTACGGACGGTGACCGAAATCAGACCTCACTTGGTGGAGAAAGAGGACAAGGGGAGGATAACCGGTCCCTTGTGCTACCAAAAAGGCAAAAGAAAGGGCGTTTGAAAAAGTGGGAGAAAGGCGGGATCCGAAAGGAAGCATAAGTTGAGAGAGAGGTCAGTTTGACTCAACCATTTCCCCGACTGCATGACTATGAGAATAGAATGGGTTGATTGAGCATCAAGAGGGAACAAAGAGCAACCAAAGGATTTGAAAAGATAGGCATGTGGGAAGGGCTATGTGCTGACCCCCAACGGGGGATTGTATGAATTCTCTTGCTTGTGTGGGATTGTGTAGGTGAGTGATGGCTATAAATGCATTGAGCGGGATAGGGGCGCGAGGAACTGGGCACCAAGAGTGAAAGGGAAGAGGGACAAAGAGGTTATGGGACCCTTGACATAGAGCCAACCCATGGGAACGACTTTGGTGCGTGAGGACTTGGAGTGGAAATGAGAGTGCAATCATACCAAGAAAATTGTGATGTTATGTGTGCATGCATATGAGGACCCCAAAAAGACTAAGAGGTCTACTTCAATGAAGAAAACAACAAATTGTGAGGCTGATGGATGCGTAGAGGCGAGGGGGAGGACGGCTCCGCCGCACCCCGATGACGCCATATAGCCACAATGCTTAGGGAAATGGTGCGTGACCTAAGGATGACGCTTAGCCTATGCACAAGAGAAGAGAAACGCTCAAAGAGCCCCTGGACTGCCTGCGTATTGGAAGGAGCAATTATGTGAGAACACAACAAAGAAAAAAAAAAAAATCAGCGTTGCGAAACGACCAGCGAGACTACCACCCGACGTGAGGGTTGAGCTACATCCCCAATGTCAAAGCTCTTCGCGCGATGGCCCACCCCCATCCATCTCAAAGCACTAGGTGGGGGTGACCTCGAGACGAACAGCCCGCGCCCCGAGCATGAGCGTGGGCGGACCGAGCCGAATGGGACCCGCAGTGGGGTCGACTAAGGCTCGAAAGTCTATCGGGGTTTGGCCCTACAACGGAACTTTGTCACCTCTTCGGTGGTCTTTCTTGACTATTCAAGCGACCTTCACATAAGTAGCTCCAGTAATAGTCACTCCAGGATAGTGAAACTTGTCTAACCTTCCACGCCCACGCACACTCTGACAGGGTCCGACCGACTGACACGCGTACTGCAAGATGGAGGAAGATCGTTTAGAGCTAAACTAAGAACTTTCCCCCCACTTCGTAATTGTCCTCTTCGCGTGCCTCTCTTACCTCTGTCAACAAGGATAGCCTCCGCGACCCTACCCTCTGATTTGCAAACTTACCTCAATACCCATTTTTTTTTGTACATGTCTCGTGCGAAGCTTGACCTTCGTATGCAGACCCTTGCTAGACTCAATACAGCAGACGTCATAGATCGCCCACGAGGTCTAACAGCTCATAGGCAACAGGACCCTCGCGTCTCTACAGTCAAGTGATCGGATAGCAAGGACCGCGAGTATACTGTCACTCACAGCGCATTAGTAGAGGTGATGATCACCAGAAGAACAAGTACGACTTTAGCACAGACACCTGATCGGAGAGAAGGTGCGCGCGTCCATAACGCAACAGCGTTAGCTGTACCATCGTTTATTCAAAACACGGCCCTCTTCACTGTCCTTTTTTCTTGCACTGTCACTCAATGCTGATTACGGCCCATGCAGTATCTCACTAGCCCTGCACGAATAGCTGGAGGCTTGCATACCACAGCCCGACTGCTCGTCAGAGCATGTCGAGACGATCGCTACGTGCGCACGCTAAACGCGGTGGGGTTACGAAACCTCCGTCAACGCGTGGCAAAACCTCCCAATTATCACGCAAAGTCAATCGAGACCCTTCATGGCGACCTCGCTCTCTCATAGGTGACGACGTCAACTGCAAGGTCTCAATTTTTGCGTACACTGCCTCCCTCTTTGCTTTTCTTGCAAGTAGTTGACATCAGCTATATTCACTCTATGCACTGAACGGGTCCCCGCCTGATCACACTCAAGCCACACCGATGTCCCCTGATCTTGGTTACTCAATGCCCTTAGTTCTGCTGCCGAGAAACTGCTCTGCTAAAGCAGGAAACTAACACAACGTCCCTCTGATCACATGCTAGCTGGACAAGGCGCGCGACAGATCCACACAAAAAAAAACCTCTCAACGCGTTGCACTAGTTAGATAGGCGACATCACCGCCGAATGGAGAGAGGGTCTGTGTCCACTTTTCTCTGTAGCATTCAGCGGGTGCGCACACTACACGTTGGCGACTATTGACGTCATCTGCCTCCGGACCGTCCAAGCGTCCTCTCCTTTTCTTTGACCTCCTCTCTTTACTGCCCCCTGAACTGTCCACGTGTAGCCCGCGTACTCGCATGTGTCCTTTGGGTTCAGTCCCCCACTCTACTAGCCTCGACGCTCAATGGTCTAGCCCCTGTTGGCCTCGCTCTGCCCTGGGCCGAACTGGCCTCGGGCCGGTCCTCCACCGGTCCCGCCAGCGGATGGTTTCGGTGGATCTGGTCCAGCCCATGCCAGGACTGGACATCTACCTCTCGATCGCTCATTTCCGAATGTCCTTCCGAGTCCCTCTCGTCGTGCTGTACCTCCCTTGTCATGGTCCCAGTCGACGAGTTGTCCTCATGGTAGGTGACCGTTACCCGCATACTCGCAGTCACCCCGTCTCGACTGCACCTTCGCTCAACCCTGTTACGCGCCTCGGTAATAGCTGCCTGTAGTCCCTTATCCCTTCTCATTTCTTGTTCGCGATGACCACAAACATTAATTTTTAACCTCACCTCTCCCGTAGACTTCCCGTAGGTCAGTAGGGTCTCAACCAAAGGCCCCTGCTCATCGTCGCGCTCCCACATCCAAGAGTACCTCATATACCTCGGCCTGTAGCCACGTAGACCATTCCGGTACGCCATAGCCGCCCTCTCTCCAATAGCTAGTGCCAACGCTCAGTTCGTACTAACACTGCACGTGAGGCTACCGGACAGGCTAAGTTCAGGTTGTCGAGAATCGAAGCCTCAACGAATTATCACCACTTATGCTTACAGGGCAATGACATCCCGTCACAAAGAACAGCCTCTGTTTTATAGAGCTCAGAGGGACCGCGATCCTCGCGTACTAAAGGGGGATTCTGATAATAATTTAGAGTTTCGAAAATTAATAAAATACACGACTCAAATAATTTTGAACAAAGCAACACAAAAAAGAGGAGACGGGGATTTCAACAGTTAGTGCACAGGCAGGATTCTAGCTCTGTAATCATCAATCCCTAAATCCCCAAACACGACCTTCGATCAAAAGGAATAATCCCATAACGGGATACCGACAGACACAGTTATCCCTTCAAGACGCACTATCGGCCTAGCTCTACTGGGTACTCGTGTCCGATGGCAAGGAGGGGGCTTACGACTCTCCACAGAGCGTGATAAGCCTCCTACCAATGTAGTCGTGGGTCACCCTTCTTTTGAGGTTCCTCCACGCGGAGCTCGGCCAGACAGATCGAGCACAGGCGATTTACGAGGGGTCGGCCAGCCTAGGCCGTCAGAGTAATCGCAACTCAAAATCGAACCGTCGGCCCCCCCTCCGAAGTGACGGAGGCCAAAAGGGAAAGTAGCATCTGAGAAATCAAAGATACTAGTAATAATAATAATAATAATAATAATAATAATAATAATAATAATAATAATAATAATAATAAAGGAAAGAACGAAAACGTGATGACAGAGTAATTAGAGGCCGTCAAATTTCCCCGAACTAAGGCTGACAGTTCAGTTGCGCAAATTAAACCTCTAGCTTTCTTTTCATTTTTCTTTTTTACATTTCAGTTTTCTTCTTGTTTTCTTTGTTCAGCCTCTCTTCCCTCTGACAGCAACCGCCGCTCCAGGCACCTAACCCATAACCTGGTGAAAACGACAGCGCTGAGCCCGACGGGTACCACGGCCAGTGCAAACGACAACGCCAATCCTTTCACCTTCGCGTCCCAGGGCGAGCCCGACGGCTACCATGGCCACAGGCCGGTAGTGCTCTGCTGTAGAGCAGGGCGCCGAGCCTGCGTGGACCAAAGGAAAGCCCTGTGGCGCACCCTTTTGTAGAGGGCAAGCATCTACAGGTCGGTCCATTCCAGGGCACAACCCCGGTATTCTCAGCGTTACTGTGGGGGTTAGGCGACAGACTAAGCCACTGCACGTCCGATGCACCGGTACCAATCAGAGACTTGGCCCACAAAGGAGGGTCGGGACACCGCTGTCGGAGGACGATGCGGCGCAGCTGCAGAAATTGACTCGTCGCAATCAACCTCAACGCTGCGTCAAAACTGCGCTTAGGGACGTCCACGGTCATAGTCAAGCTGGGCCTTAACGCATCGATTAGATTTTCCCCTGGGCCGAAATCAAGAAAAAAAAAACAGCGCGGCGGTACGGCCTACCAGGGACCTAATCATCCTTGTTGGACTGGACCGACGCGACCACAATGGGCCAATTAGTGGGGTCCGGTCCAAACGGCACTTGAAACGGACCAAGGGTTAGCGAGATATTCAAGTTTGACCGGTTGGGACCGGACCGACACTACTATGTAACCCAGCCCTAAGTAGCCATATAGATGAGCAGCCAAGCCCAAATAATTAAAATAGGGTCATGTACTATTTTTAGCTCGGGACTGACTGTTCGTTTCCAACAGTCGGGCCTGCGCGAGTCCCGTTCTAAAAATAACACAGCCCCATGTTATTTTTAGCATGGGGCTGACTGTTCATCTACCGGGAACTAGGCCTGCGCCAGTCCCGTTCTAAAAATAGCACAGCCACACGCTATTTTTAGCGTGGGACTGACTGTTCATCTACCGAGAACTGGGCCTGCGCCAGTCCCGTTCTAAAAATAGGACTGACTGTTTATATCCCGAGGTTGGGACTGCAGCTATTTTTAGCACATGCCCGGACTAGAGTTTGACCGCAGCCCCGACCTTTGGACTGCAGCACTCAGCCCCGATCACTTGGCCTCTCCATTATAAAAGAGAGGCCACGTCACCCAAGAGCATAGATCAGTTTGGGACAGATCAGCATGCATGGCACACGTGGCACGGATCAGATTGTGAGAGAACCCTCACTTGTGGGAGCGCTGCAGCTTTGGCGGAATGGCAAGGAGCGAAAAAGACGAGCCAAAGAGCAGCGAAGTGCCAACAGGAGCATGAGGGGAGCGCAGAGCAGGAGGCAAGAGGCCGAGCAGGAGGCAAGCAAAGTAAGGGGTAAGGAAAGGGAGGGACAAGATTAACCTCTCGCCTTCCCTTTCTCACCTCTTTTCTTCTCCTATTCTCTCTTCTCTCTCTCCTCTTCTTTCCTCCCCCTCTTCTTTCCTCCCCCTCTTCTTTCCAACTGCCTTAATGTGTTGTATGCATGCTGTATCTGATCTGTGCGAATCATGACGGAGCTCTGCATTAGTAGATTGGCCGTAAATTCACACGCTGTAATTTAGGGCTGAGACCAAACTGTGCGTCTCCACACACCATGCGTGAGAGTCACACTGGAATCAGGTCGATTTCGAGACTGCCTGCGCAGTCACACTGGAACCAGGTCGATTTTGAGACTGCCTGCGCAGTCACACTAGAACCAAGCCGATTTTGAGACTATCTGCGTAGTCAAGCCAAACATCAAAGCCAAATTTAAGTCACACCGATCAACAGACCGGTAGAGCGGCCACACTGCCCACCGCTCTTGAGAGCCATATCAGAGTCCTTTTGTTGTTTGCGACTGTGCGTCAGTGCACACCGTTCTTGAGAACCATATCAGAGTCCTTTTGCTGTTTGCGACTTTGCGCCAGTGCGCACCACCCTTGAGAACCATACCTGAATTTTTTTCGCTGTTTGAGACTGTGCGCCAGTGCTCACTACTCTTGAAAGCCATTTTGCAGCCGTGCGCCAGTACGCACCACTCTTGAAAGCCATATCTAGGCCTTTAGCAATACGTCAGCGCGCACCACTCTTGAAAGCCATCTGCAACAGTGTGCCAGTGCGCACCACTCTCTAAAGCTATCTGCAAGTGTGCGCCAGTGCGCACCACTCTTGAAAGTCATATTTGAGTCCTTTTGCTGTTTCCAAGTGTGCGCCAGTGCGCACCACTCTTAAAGGCCGTTTTCAGAACAATGCTATTAGCAAGGGCCAATTCCTAAAAAGTGTTATTCACAAAGGCCATTTTCAGACCAGTACTATTCGCAAGGGTCTATTTCAGAACAGTGCTATTCGCAAAGGTCAATTTCATAACAGTGCTATTCTCAAGGGCCAATTTCTGAACTGTGTTATTCACAAGGGCCATTTTTTGAACTGTTTTATTCTCAATTGTGCGCAGAGTGCGCACCTTGATTGAGAGCCATTTTTCTGAACTTTGTGCTGTGAGCAAAGTGCGCACTTGATTGAGGGCCATTTTTTTTTAGCTTTGTGCTATTTACAACGGTGCGCTGAGTGCACACCTTGATTGAGGGCCAATACTGAGCTCTGAGCATTTCGCGACTGTGCACCGAGTGAGCTCTTGCCATTTCTGAGCTTTGTGCGGCAGTTCTTTGGCCCTAAGTGAAGGCTAAGTAGAACCCTCAAATGCTAGTCAAAGCAACAACTATTTTAATCATTTTGTTTATGTGACCAGCTATTTGCTTGGCTGGTCACACGAGCTTTGTGCGGCGGTTCTCTGGCCCTAAGTGAANAGCAACAACTATTTTAATCATTTTGTTTATGTGACCAGCTATTTGCTTGGCTGGTCACACGAGCTTTGTGCGGCGGTTCTCTGGCCCTAAGTGAAGGCTGAGTGGAACCCTCAAATGCTAGTCGCAACAAAAGTTATTTATTATGTGACCGACATCGGCTCTAAGTGAGGGCTAAGTGGTGCCGTCAGATACCTGTCACAGTGAGAGTTATTTTGAGAGGGTTGTGACGCTGGACTGCAGTAAACTGTGGACTGTGTTCAGCGTTTCCCACTCAATGCGGTAATGTTGGACTACAGTAAACAGTGGACTGTGGTAGATTGCGGTAACGCCATACTAGCCGGACTATACTCATGCTCGGAACGGTAATCCTGGGTAACACTCTTTTTTTCTTGGGGTATTGTCGTTAAGACGCGCACGCCCAAATCAGATTTATTATTTAAGTGTGCGTCAGTGCACGCCCAGATAAGATTTAATTTTAAGTGCGCGCCCGCGCGCGCCCAGACCAGATATTAATTTTAAGTGCGCGCCCGCGCGCGCTCAGACCAGATATTAATTTTAAGAGCGCGTCCGCGCGCGTCCAGATCAGATATTAATTTTAAGTGCGTGCCCGCGCGCGCCCAGACCAGATATTATTTTTAAGTGTGCGCCCGCGCGCGCCCAGACCAGAAATTATTTTTTAGTGCGCGCCCGTACGCGTCCAGACCAGATATTGTGCGCCCATACGCGCCCAAGCTTGAGAGTGCGCGCCCATGCACGCCCAAGCCTGATATTGCTGTTAGAATGCGCGCCCATACCCGCCCAAGCTTGAGAGTGCGCGCCCATGCGCGCCCAAGCTCGATATTGCTATTAGAGTGCGCGCCCATGCGCGCCCAAGCTTAAGAGTGCGCGCCCATGCACGTCCAAGCTTGATAGTGCGCGCCCATGCGCACCCAAGCTTGAGAGTGCGCGCCCATGCGCGCCCAAGCTTGAGAGTGCACGCCCACGTGCGCCCCAACTTGGCATTGCAGTTAAAGTACGTGCCCGTGTGCGCCCAAACCTGGAATAGCAGTTAGAGTGCGTGCCCGTGTGCACCCAGGCTGGATATAGTTATTTGAGCGCGCGCCCATGTGCGTTTGCGCTGGATATGCGTGCACCCAGGCTAGATACTGTCGTTTGAGTGCGAGCCCATGTACTCCCGAGCATAGGATTGCTAGCTGGGATGATTTGCCCTCACGCTCCCGTTGATTTATTTCCTTGCTTATCAGCAACACCTCATGCACGTGATATTTTCCCTTGCATGGGGAGCATTGGCAGTTCAGTCCCTGCACAGGTGATTTGCGTCAGTCTGGCCCGAGTACATTTTGCATCTATGACTTGTCCCTGTGCATGAGATGTTTCACTGATCAGTTGCTGTTCGGCCGGGCCCTTCAGGCGGGCCTACTTGAGATCGTTGCTGTTCAGCCGGGCCCTTTAGGCAGGCCTACTTGAGATCGTTGCTGCTCAGCCGGGCCCTTCAGGC
>BFEA01000003.1:10324801-10341648 GCA_003427395.1 Chara braunii
TCCATATTGAGTTGTTGATTGCTATCTGGCCAGGTCTTGGAGAGAGTATTCGCATTAGTGCACCTTCTATCCAAGCTGGCCCGACGTCCTGAGACTACCCCTAAGTGGGGTAGATTGATTGAGAGGTTTTGCTACAGACATGTGGGACATCAGAGTTTCACTATCAGGGCTAATGAGTCCTCGACTTCGAGACACACGCTCGTGATCACCTACTCGGTAAAGGGGGCAGAGACGGGAGTGAAGGGCACCACATACAACAGGATTGCGGATTACATATTTCGCAGGGAGAGCTATTGGAGGGACAACTGGCTGCACGTGATTTTCCCTCGCGTACCTTCAGCACCTGAGGATGTGCTCTTCGATTTTGACGGATGAAACCCCAAGCCTCTTAGTGAGCCCCGCAGCAAGGAGAAGAGGCGGAAGGACGACCGGATCCAGAGAGAGATAACCAGATCCGGATTCCCAATCACTACATGTGTCCCGAAATCAGAAACAGATGAGTCGGATTTGGAGCCCTGCTCTGTGAGTGACCTTGATCTTGGCGATTATTTCGATTGGGACACTCACAGGGGTTGAGTTTGTGGACAGCGACAGGAGCGCTGAAGACCAGTAAACGGAGACGTCGGAGAGCGACATTAAGGAGGATCGCACATCTTCTAGCACGGTATCTTCTTGAGGGTGATTGACTCCTACATGTCAGACGACCCTAGGTCTGAGACAGTTATTGGTCGCCCAAGAGGGGAGGATCCGGTCCTATACCTCGGAAATGGCTATAGTCATTTGGTCGGGACAGACTTTGCTATGCAAGCTTATCGAAAGCCTCTTTACGGAGATCGCTTTCTCAAGGATTCTTACATCTACTCTGGTGGGAGAGGACGTATTGAGATATTGATTGGAGCTTCAGGCGATATCATTCTTGAGGAGGAGCTTTATCTCAGGAGCGGCGCAGACGAGGAGATGGTTAGATGCATGGCCTACATCTGCAAGATTGATCCAGCAGCGCCTCTCGATATCAGCTACGTGGTTCCAGAGTCGATAGCCACGCGAGTTCTCAATGACGAGGAGTCCCAGACGGCAGCACTCACTCACGAGGGGTTACCGCCTATTATCATTGATTGAGGTTCTCTCTTTTCAGTCACTATTGATGTATTATGACATTATTATTTATTAGTGACTGCAGCCCTCCAATGGCTGCTCCCTGCATACTCAGTGTACTACTCTTCAGTCTCGTATCTCTGGTCATACTCTTGCAGAGTCTGGTTTCTGGTCTTCTCATTTTGTCAGTGCCAATTGCTCTATGATGCATGTTCGTTATTTTTCCTCCTTATTTTATGCAGGTTACACTCAAGGCAACTTAAAGGACTCCTGAATGATAGGGACTCTGCTGACCTTGAGTCTATCCTTTATACGGGGTCAGGTGCAGGCGATAAACCCGAACGCCTCACTCTAAGCCGTGTCGCCGCTGGCAAGAGGGATAACCCTGACTACTTGACTATATGATAAAGTGTGACTGCCTCTGAACACACCTCTATTTTTTATACCTTTAAAAAATTCTTGCGTGACAGCCTGCCAGTCCTCCAACCCACTGAGCTCGGTCCCGGGGAAGGACATCTCACCTGACCCTCGGAGCAGTGGGGGCGCGACAAAAATGGCGCCGTTGCCGGGGACTCAAAAACTTTGAGTTCCTGGGAGCGGACCTTGGTCACAATATTATGTGACTAGGCAGCAGTCTAGCATATCTCGTACAAGGCCTGGTCAGGTCAGAAAGACTCTCGGCTAGAGGAGCTCCTAGATGGAGGGGCCTCTTGCAGAAATCTATCTGAAGTGATTCAGACCTGCAAGCAAGGGTTTGAAATTTGTTTTCTGGACCCTTCGCTTAAGAAGACCATAAGTCAGAAACCAAACGATGACTGAAGAGTATACTGTCCTAGAAGCCCTAACTCGTGTCACCTGCGGTGGTGCCTTTCCTTATATGTTTGTCAAATGCATTACTTGTGTGAAAAGTACAACGAATGTGCATGTGCTTGTCTCTAGATTCCTTGGCATTGATGACTATGATATTCGACCCTACATCCTAGAGGGAGCAGATCAGGACCCTAGCTTCTTTACCAACTGGGATGTCATAGTGGAGTGTGTCAAAGTCGAGAGGGATCAGTTGAGACAACAAGGGATAGAAGCGAGTTGGAGCCTACTGCCTAGGATTTATGAGAAGATTCCTACCCCGCCAGTACCTAAAGGGTTCTGTGATGGTAGGAACTGGCAGCCAATCATCAATGCAGCACTGAGAAGGCAAACTTGGTAAATAGTCAATGTCAGTAGTAACGAAAGCGGTAGAGGCGCTGACAAGGATCACGGCTAATGGTGTCTTCCCGTACGTCATAGAGAGGTATGTGACTTGTGAACATGACTCAGTGATCTTGTACGTCCTTGTAGATCGGTTTCTTGATACGGATGACTATGCCGTGAGGCCATACGTATCTGCTGAGACAAGGAGAGAGATCGATTATGA
This sequence comes from Chara braunii, assembly GCA_003427395.1. Taxonomy (NCBI): domain Eukaryota; kingdom Viridiplantae; phylum Streptophyta; class Charophyceae; order Charales; family Characeae; genus Chara; species Chara braunii. The sequence continues at coordinate 10,327,311 of BFEA01000003.1, forward strand.
GGTATGTTGGATAGCTGCTGCTGAGTATGTCCTGGATGAAAGGCTGTTGCTGAGAGAACGAGGGAAGAAAGTGACTTGGAGTGTCCTGCCTAGAGAGTTTGAGAGATTCCCAAGTCCGCCTGTGTCTGCTAGCTTCTGCGACGGGAAGGACTGGGGACCAATCCTCAACGCAGTACTTAGGGACCGAGTGTGGTGAGCCATGCCAAGAGATGTCTACATTCCTGATGACGGAGAGAGCTTCTGCTTCGAGGTCTATCTAAATGAGCAACGAGCGACTGTCATCGAGGTCGTGAGAGGATGCGACACTAGGGTAGGTAGACGCGGTGAGATTGGCATGGTAGAACACTACCTTGAGCTTATGCGGGCGGCTGCTTTTAGAGCAATTACGGATCAGACTAAGATTAGGCATCTGCTGGATTGCAAGAGTTCGGACGGCAGGAGAGTGATGCTGCATGCGAGGGATGACACCATCCTATCTAGACATCGTCTTGCGGACAGTCTGGCTAGAGGCGCTAGGAGCAGTCCAAGACAATGATATTGGAATGTGAAAACTCTAAGTCGATTGCGACTGTGACCATTGGTAGAGGATGGTTAGATAAAGTAACTGAGACTGATAGCCCGTTCGAGATATTGAGACACGACGTCTGTAAGGAAGGACGTTTAGTATTCTATGTTCCAGTGGTCAGATTTCTCAAGACAGACGAGCTTGACATGAGAGTTTATGCTCAAGAAGGAATAAAAGAAGAAGAAGGCTATTTAGAGTGCCTGAGGAGAGTGTGCATTCACCTCTCAAGGGTAAGGGAGCTACTTCGAAGCTTGCATGAGAAAGTGACTTTGGGGGGAAACGAGTCAGGCAATTCGAAAGACTCCCTAGTTTTCTGACTACGGATAGTTTCGCTGACAGGAGAGATTGGACACCTCTTCTAGAAGCTATTGTCGTGGTTGGCAAGGCAAGAGAGAATGACCTGGTCATGCGACCAAAGACGCTGTTTTCCGATACCTTTGTACGTCGGTTCGAAGTTCAAGACGAAGCTTCTCCTGAATTTTTCCTCGCTTGAGAATGGGAAAGAGCTTGTTATGACTGAGGAGTATGCTGGTTTCTTAGGAAGCAAGCATAGTTGGGAGAAGGCTGAAGGAAGCGAACTACCAGATATTAATTTTTCGGTCATCTCGCGATTACTTAGGGATTTAGAGCCCCTCACGGTAGGAGGAGCATTTCCTTATGAGATTGAGAGATACACTGTCTTAGCCATACCTGAGGCAGATGAGAAAGTGTATGTGTTAGTAACTCACTTCCTAGAGACCAATGAATATGACGTGCATATATACACTCCAGTGACTAGGAAGATTTGGCGGCGGTATACTGGTGTCACGAGTGGGCACTTAGTCGCGTCTGTAAATACAGAAACGAACTCAAGAAGGAAGATAAGAAAGTTACCTGGAGTGTGGAGCCTACTGAGTACGAGGGTTTTCCAAGTCCTCCTATTCCAGATAGCTTCGTCAATGGTGAAGACTGAAAGTCTATCCTTAATGCCGCTTTAAGAGATAGGAAGTGGAGCAGTGACAACATTGGCGATTCAGGCACTGGATAGGATTAGACGGATCGGAGACAAAGAAGGATCATGGGGGTCGCTAGGGACTAGGCAATGTCTGGTTACTGTTCGGCAGTCACGGCAGCACTAGACGCCTTGGTTCCATTCACCAGTGGAGGAGCCTTTCGCTAGAAGATAGAGCGCTGCATATCCCTGAAGGAGAAACATGCCACTGGGAAGGCGTATGTCCTTGTAGTGAAGTTCCTCGACACTGGTGAGTATGATATCCGACCCTATGTCTCTTCACTAAGGGAGAAGGGGACAGATCGTGAATCTCTTCGTAAGGGGATCAGTAGTGTAATTGGTAAAGAAAAAAGAGAGTTAGAAAAAAAAAAGGAGCAAGAGTAGTTAGTAACACAACACTGATTGTGTTTGACAGGATTCCCGAACCGATTTTGCCGGGAAGTTTTAACGACGGCAGAAACTCAGAACCAATTCTAAACGCAATAATAAGAGAGAAAAGGTTCAGGAAGAAATAAGAGTTTAACTAGTAAATCAGACAAGATGATCAGGGGACCGGACGCAAGGCAGAACCTTGTTAGTTCCCCCGCAGGTGACGGAGAAGTACTACAACTGTTTTACAAGAAATGTTGAATAGGATAGAGGCCATGAAGACCGGGATGAACACTATAAATGTTCGTCTGGACCTTCCAAGAGCTAAGGTACCTCCAGAGAACATACCCTGCTTTGATGGAACCAAAGTTAGGGAGTTCTTGGAAGACTATGACGTCTTCGGTATGAGCCACGGTTGGTCGGACAAACAGAAGTTGAAAACTCTGCTAACCTATGTTGAACCTAAGATGAGGGTGTCGGTGACCAAAACGACATAAAGACTGATAACATGGGTCGAGGTTAGACAAAAGATGCTGGAAGAATACGCGAAGTATGACGTTCCAACAACTATGCAAAATTTGTTGGAAGTGCGACGCTCTAAATATGCAACCCTTGATCAATTCCTAGAGGATTTTGAGCGGGTTGCGGGGAGAGTACCCTCCCTGGATGAAGTCTAGAAGTGTCATGTCCTGCTAACTAATTTTGCAGAGGATGAAAAGAGTGTGGTAAGCCGCGCTGCTCATTATCCTCTGAAGTGGGATGAAGTGGTTGAGATAGTCCGTGAACTACCTTTGGTGTCAAACCGGAAGTGGTCTCTGGAACAGATGAAAGCAATCACTAGTGCAGGAGAGAGAAATGTTGAGGCAGCTAAGGGAGGAAACTTGAAGGCCGAAGAGATCCTTTGTCTTCTCATTAAGCTTGGTAGCTTCGAAAAGTTAACCCTTCCTGCCCCAGCAACTCAAACACTTGTTGGAGCCGAAGAAGGTAAGGTAGAAAGTAATAAGGAGAAACAAAAAAAGGAGAGTGAAAGTGAGAGCGAGAGTAGTGATGATGACGCTAGGCGAAGGAGAAAAGAGAGACAAAAGAAGAAGCGCGGTCGGGATTGGAAGAAAGATAATAAGAGCCGAGATTGACAAAGGAGAGATGGCCCCTTCCGATGTTATTATTGTGACGAGGAAGGCCATACTATAACTCGGTGCCCTTTACTATAGAAGAAACTCGAAGAAGGGATTGTCAAGAAGAATGTCAATGGGCACGTCTGTGATGCCAATTGGAACAAGATAGACTTCCGAGTCAAAGGAGGGATGCGAGCAGTAATCCTAGAGAAGACTAAGGCCAACAAGGATAAAAAGAAGAAGGTTAGGGTTAATGTTATCACCTTTGATGGTATGCTACCTCCGAAGATAGTGACTCGAGATGACAATCCTGGGAGTCAAAGCCTGAATGTATCCCATATCAGCCAAAAAAAGGTCGAAGAGAAAAAGCGGAAGAAGGCTCAGAGAGAGTTAGACCAGCTGATCGATGGGACCAAGGACCTAGTGAAGGAAGGGAAAGGAAAGGAAGCTGCCGGGAGGAAGAGAAGGGTGGTCCTGAGATCCGAGGCCGAGGAAGGGATCTCGATAGATGAAGTAGTAAATAAATTGTTCGAGGAGACCGAGATCACACTATCCTGGAAAGAAGCAGTAGCTTTGGTACCTAAGTAAGTTTAAGGAAGAACTTAAGAAGATGGTTGAAAGGCGGAAGGTAGAAATCAATAGTCTAATACTTTTTCCTCAACATGTGGAAAGAGTCCCGCCTGGTACCAAGATGAAGTTTGGTAACATGTCGTGTGGATACTTGAATATCTCTGTGAATGACGTGAAGGTTAGAGCCTTAGTGGACTCTGGGGCCGAGATGGTGCTTATGTCCTCGGCCACAATGAGATCATGTGGCTTGGAATAGATAGGAAGACCAATCATCAGTTTTCTAATATAGCCGGGTTTCTGCCTTTGAAAGGTTTTATTGATGATTTGCCTATTCGAATTGGGACTTTACGGGCCGAGATCCTCTTTTTTGTGGTCCCCAACTTGGATCATGATTGCATTCTCGGAGCCCCTTTCCTACATAGAATGGAGGCTTGTGCGTTCTTTGGCCATGATGGGGCAGCCTGGTTTTCTCTCCAGGATCCTAACAATGGTCAAGAACAGGCTTTTGTGATAAGTGATAGGCATCATCCTCGTCATCAGCGACATGTTAACTCTCTTAAGCATGGCGAATCTGACAAGCTGGTTGAGGAAGTACGGGCGAAACTGAAAGAGAGTGGAATAATAGACAAGAAAACAACGATTAGAGTAAATGATATCGGGAAGATGCTCAAGCTCCTGAATAAAGAGAAGGAGTTGAGCGATAAGAGAGAGATGGAAGGATTCAAGGATGTTGTGAGGGCAGTCAAAGCTGGCACGATGCAGCTCACATTCTCTGCGACTGGTTCTTTTTTAGGAAAATAGTCACCGGATCTAAGAGGAAGTATAAACGCAAGGGCGTTAAGAAGAATCCGGTGGAAGTTCTGATAGAGAAGGATTACAATGAGGCATTGGAGAAGGAAAGAAAGATAATTAAAAGATTAAGAGAGACTGCATTAAAAGGAGGGAGAATTACCCCAGAAAGGTTCAAAATAATGAAGGTAGGAGCCGATGACTTCCTTCTGCCGGCTGAGAGGGATTTCATATATGAATTATGTCAGAAGTACAGTGGTGCCTTTTCCTTTAATGATGAGGAGAGTGGACGACTGGACGTTGACATGATCAAGATGATCAAGATCTGGACCGTTCCTCACACGCCTTGGAATGATAGACCCACAAAATATGCTCAAAAGGAAGAAAAAGAGGTAATGGAGTACATAAACTAGAAGATCGCCTCCAACGTTGCGGAACTAGCTGATGGAGCCTACGCCAATCACTGGTTTTACTTTTGGAAGCTTGGTGGTGGCCTGCGCTGGATACATAACTTGCAAAAGTTGAATTCGGTAACGGTTCGCAATGCGGGTAGCTTACCCAACGCGGATCTATTGGCCGAGTCTTTTGCCGGAAGGAGCATCTACTCCCTAATAGACTTGTACTCTGGCTATGACCAGTTCCCGATAGATCCTACTAGTTGACTTATGACCGCCATGCATACACCGAGAGGCCTCATAGAAATGTGTGTGGTGCCTCAAGGGTGGACGAATGGGGTTGCTGTCGTCCAGCGAGACATGCTGAAGGTCATGGAGGACATATGCCCAGAGGTTACGTTTCCATACATTGATGACAATCCAGTTAAAGGACCGAAGGAAAAATATGAGACTTTAGTGGATGGCCGAGTCAGGCAGTTCGTATGGGAACATGCGCAGGGAGTAGCGAAAGTACTAGAAAGGCTGGCTCAGTACAACCTAACAGCCAGCGGGCCGAAATCACTACTGTTCCAAAAGGAGGTAACGATCTTGGGTTTTAGGTGTTTCTTGGAAGGAAGGAACCCCGATCCGAAGAAAGTGGATAAACTCCTGAAGTGGCCTATGCCTCTAACAACGATCGGGGAAGTAAGGAGCTTCCTAGGGGTCTGTAGCTTTTGGCGGATCTTCATCCCCGAGTTTACCAAGATAGCCGAGCCCCTTAGAGAAATGGTGCGACAAGGAGTTAGCTTAGAGTGGTCTGACCAAAGAGAGACGGTTGCGCGGGTACTTCAAGATAAGCTAAGAGATGGCGGGGTCGTATTAGGAGTACCCTACTTCAACGATAAAAATGAGAGGCCCTTCATCATCGAAGCCGATGGCGGCCCGATAGCATTAGGAGGGGTGCTCGTGCAGCGAGATGAGAATGGTAAAGAAAGGCCGCTTAGATTTGAGAGTCGCACCCTTAATTCGGTTGAGAGAGGCTATATTCAGTTCAGGAAGGAGCTTCTGGCAATCCTGCACTGTCTAAGGGTGTTTAGACACTATGTTATGGGACGGAGATTCATCCTAAGAACGGATTCCACGGTAGTAATCGGAGTTGTTAAAAGGTATCGGCAAGTAGATGCTACGGTTAGTAGGTGGATAACACACATATGGACGTATGATTTTGTGTTGGAAAAGGTACCTACTGAAAAGAATCGAGCCGATGAGCTGATTCGCGTAGAATGGGGATCAATAGATGATGAATCTCTTGAGGAGGCACCCTTCGTTGACGAGTTTCTTATGGAAGACGATGACGAAGGACTACCTCCAACTCCTAGTTGTTATACAGCTTCAACCAAGCAACGAGCAGGGAAGACTGCTAGAGAGAAAAGGAAGACCCTTTCCTCCATTACCTTCTAACTCGAGAGGATGAAGAGGAAGGATGGTATGGGATGGTAGAACAAGCAGCTGTTGCAGCTCATGAGCTGGCAGAAAGTTCAAGGATGGCTGAACGAAGGCTGAATGAGATAGAGGAAGAGTCGGAAGACCTTGAGCAAGATAAGGACGTTGAGGAAAGATTTAAGAAGAATGAATATGATGGGGAATATAAGAGGATCGGTATGGTAATGAGCAGTAATCAGTTGGACGAATTCTATCATGAGAAAACAAAGAGAACCTTTAGGCTGCGTAGGGGTCACCTTTTTGTGGATGCTAAGGAAGGACTACCGCCACTTAGAGTAGTGTGTGGTAAGGAAAGGCAACTAGAGGTGATCGCCGCACTGCATGGGGGTTTAGCAGGGGGTCATAGGGGTGTTGATGCTATATACTATATAGTATCTCGACTATATCACTGGGATGGTCTAAGGGATATGGTTATGAGATATTGTAAGTCATGTGAAGCCTGTCAGAAAAGGTCATCTATGAGATTGATTGAACCCTTATACCCCACTGTTCTTGTTGAACCTGGCGGTACTGTTCACCTTGATCTAATTACTATGCCACCTGGTAAGGATGAAATAAAATATGTAATAAACATGAGAGATAATATGTCTGGTTATGTTGAAGCAAAAGTCATCCGTAAGAAAACTGCAAAGACAGTGGCAGATTGGATCGAGGAAATCTACCTGAGGTACCCCTTCATACGGGAGTTTGTGGCTGATCAGGGATCAGAATTCAAGAACGAGATGGTCAGGAGGTTCATGTTCAGACTTTGAGTCAGGATCAGATTTGTGACACCATATCATCCTCAGGCTAATGCACTAGTGGAAAGAGGCCACAAGACACTAAAGGATGCTATATCAAAATCGTCTCAAGGCGACTCCAGGAACTGGCCATCTTTCTTAAGGGCGGCAGTCTATGCTCACAATGTGACTGTTAAACGGACTACAGGTTATGCGCCCATTACGCTCTGGTATGGCAGATATGCTACTTCTCCTATTGAGAAGCTGGTTGAGACCTGGACCCATGAGGCACAGAGAGAGTCGTACTCCATAGAGGAGTTACTGAGGCTGAGGATCAGGCAGATCAAGGAAGTGGATGAGGTCATAATTGAGGCCACAAAGAGGATGTCAGACATCAGATTATCTGATCAGACACGGTGGAACAGCAACAGGTACATCAGGAAGGAACGATTTTATGTCGGAGATATTGTACTTTTACATGATACATCTCTCGAGACACAGTGGACCAAAAAATTGGAGGTCAGGTGGATGGGACCATTCACGATCATCAGAGAGGTTGAAGGCAAGGCCTATGAGTTAGCAGAGATGGATGGTGTGAGATCCCATGGTATAGTATCCGGCTCCCGACTCCGAAAATTCATACTTAGAGACGCAGATTTGATTCCGAGTTCGGGGAGAGTGATGAGGCGAGGTCCGAGAGCCGTCTAGCATCAACCCAAATATGCTGAGACGTGGCCAGTGTGCCCTCAGCATTTGTTGGAACGTGGTGAGAGTGCCGCCAACTTCTGACGATTATATGCTGGGATGTGGACAGTGTGTCGCCAGCTTCAGCTGATGACGGTTATATGCTGGGATGTGGACAGTGTGCCGCCAACTTCAGTTGATGACGATTATATGCTGGGATGTGGACAGCGTGCCGCCAACTTCAGTTGATGACGATTATGAGCTGGGATGCGGACAGTGTTACCGCCAGCTACAGATGATGATGATTATTGGCTGGGATGTGGTCAGTGAGCCGCCAACTACCGATGATTATGAGTTGGGATGTGGACAGTGTTGCCGCCAGCTACAGATGATGATGATTATTGGCTGGGATGTTGCCAGTGAGCCTCCAGCTACTGATGATTATGAGCTGNGTTGCCAGTGAGCCTCCAGCTACTGATGATTATGAGCTGGGATGTGGACAGTGTTGCCGCCAGCTACAGATGATGATGATTATTGGCTGGGATGTGGCCAATGAGCCGCCAGCTATCGATGATTATGAGCTGGGATGTGGACAGTGTTGTTGCCAGCTACAGATGATGATGATTATTTGCATGGGACGTGGCCAGTGAGCCACCAACTATCGATGATGATTGTGTGCTGGGACGTGGTCCGTGTGCCTCCAGCAGCAGCCGACAGTCGGTTGCTATGATTATGGTATGATTTCGGATGCCGGAGCTGGATACGAGCAGCCTATGATGGCTCGGCTCATTGGTGGACTTATGTGTCTGTCGGGCCCAGATTGGCCCCAGTTTTGCATGTATGTGAGTTAAACTTTTAAAATTTCAATTCACTGCATTGTATCAGGCTTGTCATGTGTTAGTCCTGGGACATGCCTGGGGGATAAGGAGCCAGTTTATGGGATTTCAGTTTTTGCCTCTTATTGTATTTTATTTAGTCTGAATGGCATTTATGAAATGAATGGCTGTGGGATAAAGTAAAATTTGTTTTCTTCCTCTCATAAGTCRGCGCTCAGTTGATGGGGCAATCTTCTAGCACGATTGCGTAAGGAGGATTGCCTAGCATCATCTGGCACAAATTGATTAGCTATCTCTGAAGGAGGGTGACATTTGGCCTAGTGAAGTGTTCCCTTGGCAAGAGACTCAGCATCGCCGAGATGGGGTTCCTCTCCAGACGGGCCTTCGCGGCTAAACGCTACCAGGCTCTAAAGGGATAGGTAATTAATCATGTGTCATAATCGATGGAGTGATCTGTCCGATCATGTGATCGGGCAAAGATCACTTAGCATCGCAGCGGATTGAGGTTCACTGCATTCTTCATGCTGGAAGGAGTGTTCCCACTGCAGCCGTCGGGCTCTCGCAACGGTTCCCCGGCGAGGGTCTATCCACAGTGGCGTTCCCTGCAGTGTCAGCACTCCCGTCCTTCATGAAGAGGCGGAGAGTTTTCGACTGCGCCTCTTGAGCAAGAGATGATTCCCTTAAGCAGGTTCTCACAAGGTCCGGAGGCTAGCTGGATCAGCGGAGTGTCTGAGCCATAGTGGCAGATAACTCCGGATCCTAGGGTGGCTAGCCGTTCCTCAGGTCATCGTATGGTGATCTGATCCGCCTGCTAGAAAGGAAGGAGGCATCCTGAGCCTCTCCCAGTTTAAATCCGACATTTGGCTGATCAAGGTGGTGGACTCCTACTATCACTCTGATCGGGGTGTCTCTCGGAAGTAGTCCCTCCAGGGGCATTCCCTTGGCGTCGAGCCAAGCCACGTATCCACAACCCAGCTGGCAACAGGGCCATTATGGCCTCCTAGCCCACTGTTGCAAAGCTTAATTGTGGACTCGCTCTAACTCACCAGCAGTGTCTGGTTGGGTGTTAGCTGGCTCCCCGCATAGTAACAAGAGTTGGGCGTTAGAAAGAAGTCGAGCGAGTAGACGGAGGTTCTGAAGTCGACTAAAGAGCTTCCGCGTCATGGGTCTGCACTCATCGGAGTGAGGGCTTCATGAAGGGGTGTGCGGCTCCCCGTGAGTTGTTCAGAGCAAGGACTCAGAGGGTGGTCGGACCGCCATGACTGGGAATCAGGACTTACTTTGCTCTGCTTACCGGGTTGGGTCAGCAGAGGAGCCCATCAGGGCGAGCGGGGGCACTCTCGGAAGGCCGAAAGGTAAGACTCTGAGACTGAGTGAGGAAGGGGTGTTGGCAAGGGTCTTTAGGAGAGATCCTTCTTTTTCTCGTCTTTCTTTTGAGGCATGACTTGACATCTGTTTTGCAGGTACCCTACAGCCAGACGAGGACAACGAGGTTTGGTATGACCCAACAGTGAGCGGCACAGAGCCGGCAGACAAAGAGAAAGGGGTTTGGTATGTTCACTCCTTATGAGGCAGCCTTCGGTCTAGATGACCTGGATGATCTTGGATGGGATGATTGGTCCCATATCCGCCCGTGGCTGAGATATTGATTATGCTGTACTGATGGGCAGTCTAGATGAGATGGACTGATCCAATGATGACGAGATGTGCAGGCCAGGATTGAGACTTGGACTGCTAGACCAGACCTAGCGATGGGGTCAGGTCTAAGATTGAGGATCGATCATGACAATGCATGAGGCCAAACCTAATAAAAGGTTTGAGTTGAGATTGAGGCTGATTCAGTGATGCAAGAGAACGGGATTAATAGTATGATTGGGCTGCATGAGCAGTCATGATACTCGCGTGCGGTGATTGCACCACGCAAATCTGATAAGGTTAATTCCTTCTTGATTTTGATGGTGGCTTGGACCAGTGGTCCATGCCTTAATGAGTGAGCACTCAAGCCCTAGCGGGCGAGCACCCTGATGATTGGGGATATAGTCTATATGATACCCCTGTATATCAAATAGCATACAAGGCCGCATAGCTAGGGTTGGCATATGAAGAGCAGCGCAAGTTTGAGGCACAAGCGATGGTTGGGCGGCGCAGCCTGGTGGGCGATAGGCGGTTCTGGTGCGCGTGGCAACGGTGGTGGCGCAGGGCGAGGCGGCTGTGGCAGGACGGTGAGCTGGCGGGGAGATGGTTGAGTAGAGGAAGAAGGGAGGTATGGTGAAGGGTATGATCGAGAGGGCGGATCGAAACGTGGAGGGGGAGAGCCGTAGCGCTGCTCGTATTTATATGCATAGTACATCATAAACCTAGGCGACGGCATGCGCTCGCGCTGGTCCTCTGAGCGATGGCACAAGCGCGTTCCTCCCCATCTCACCTCCTCCTCCTCCTCTTCGGATCTCTCCCCTTCGTACGTCAGATCGATCGGTTGATCTGGCGCCTTCCCCTGTCGACCTCTTCTCCCACGTCCAGCGCCCGAGCCTCGCGTCTTTGGCACCATGGCAAAACTGATTAGCTGCACGATAATAAGCACTGCGCGACAAGAGCGACGATAAGCGCTGCGCGACAAGAGCGACGATAAGCGCTGCGCAACGATGAGCGCTAGTGCAATGAGAACGCAAACGAGTCGAGAACGATGAAGGCAGCGGTAGTAGCGAGAGCGTAATAGCACTGCCGCTGCACACTCGAGTACGAATGATGAAAGCAAGTAAGTTATTATAGTGGCCAGAACCTGGCGAGGACGCCAGGAATGGGGTTTGGTATGGTTGTCGGAGGACGATGCGGCGCAGCTGCAGAAATTGACTCGTCGCAGTCAACCTCAGCGCTGCGTCAAAACTGCGCTTAGGGACGTCCACGGTCATAGTCAAGCTGGGCCCTAACGCATCGATTAGATTTTTCCCTGGGCCAAAATCAAGAAAAAAAAAACGGCGCGGTGGTACGGTCCACCAGGGACTTAATCGTCCCCGTTGGACTGGACCGACGCAACCACAATGGGCCAATTAGTGGGGTCCGGTCCAAACGGCACTTGAAACGCACCAAGGGTTAGCGAGATATTCAAGTTTGACCGGTTGGGACTGGACCGACACTACCATGTAACCCACCTAAGTAGCCATATAGATGAGCAGCCAGGCCCGAATAATTAAAATAGGGTCATGTACTATTTTTAGCTCGGGACTGACTGGTCGTTTCCCAAAGTCGGGCCTGCGCCAGTCCCGTTCTAATAATAACACAGCCCCATGCTATTTTTAGCATGGGACTGACTGTTCATCTACCGGGAACTGGGCCTGCGCCAGTCCCGTTCTAAAAATAGCACAGCCCCACGCTATTTTTAGCGTGGGACTGACTGTTTATCTACCTGGAACTGGGCCTGCGTCAGTCCCGTTCTAAAAATAGGACTGACTGTTCATATCTCGAGGTCGGAACTGCTGCTATTTTTAGCACATGCCCGGACTAGAGTTTGACCGCAGCCCCGACCTTGGGACTGCAGCACTCAGCCCCGATCACTTGGCCTCTACATTATAAAAGAGAGGCCACGTCACCCAAGAGCATAGATCAGTTTGGGACAGATCAACATGCGTGGCACACGTGGCACGGATCAGATTGTGAGAGAACCCTCACTTGCGGGAGCGTTGCAGCTTTGGCGGAATGGCAAGGAGCGAAAAAAACGAGCCAAAGAGCAGCGAAGTGCCAACAGGAGCATGAGGGGAGCGCAGAGCAGGAGGCTAGAGGTCGAGCAGGAGGCAAGCAAAGTAAGGGGTAAGGAAAGGGAGGGACAAGATTAACCTCTCGCTTTCCCTTTCTCACCCCTTTTCTTCTCCTATTCTCTCTTCTCTCTCTCCTCTTCTTCCCTCCCCCTCTTCTTTCCAACTGCCTTCATGCGTTGTGTGCATGCTGTATTTGATCTGTGCGAATCATGATGGAGCTCTGCATTAGTAGATTGGTCGTAAATTCAGTGCTCACACGCTGTAATTTAGGGCTGAGACCAAACTGTGCGTCTCCACACACCATGCGTGAGAGTCACACTGGAATCAGGTCGATTTCGAGACTGCCTGCGCAGTCACACTGGAACCAGGTCGATTTCGAGACTGCCTGCGCAGTCACACTGGAACCAGGTCGATTTTGAGACTGCCTGCGCAGTCACACTGGAACCAAGCCGATTTTGAGACTATCTACGTAGTCAAGCCAAACATAAAAGCCAAATTTAAGTCACACCGATCAATAGACCGGTAGGGCGGCCACACTGCCCACCGCTCTTGAGAGCCATATCAGAGTCCTTTTGCTGTTTGCGATTGTGCGTCAGTGCACACAGTTCTTGAGAACCATATCAGAGTCCTTTTGCTGTTTGCGACTTTGCGCCAGTGCGCACCACCCTTGAGAACCATACCTGAGTCTTTTTCGCTGTTTGTGACTGTGCGCCAGTGCGCACCACTCTTGAAAGCCATTTTGCAACTGTGCGCCAGTACGCACCACTTTTGAAAGCTATATCTAGGCCTTTAGCAGTACGCCAGCGCGCACCACTCTTGAAAGCCATCTGCAACAGTGCGCCAACGCGCACCACTCTTGAAAGCCATATGCAACTGTGCGCCAGTGCGCACCACTCTTGAAAGTCATATTTGAGTCCTTTTGCTGTTTGCAAGTGTGCATCAGTGCGCACCAATCTTAAAGGCCATTTTCAGAACAGTGCTTTTCGCAAGGGCCAATTCCTGAAAAGTGTTATTCGCAAAGGTCAATTTCAGAACAGTGCTATTCGCAAGGGCCAATTTCTGAACTGTGCTATTCACAAGGGGCATTTTTTGAACTGTGTTATTCTTAACTGTGCGCAGAGTGCGCACCTTGATTGAGAGCCATTTTTCTGAATTTTGTGCTGTGAGCAAAGTGCGCAGTTGATTGAGGGCCATTTTTTTTTAGCTTTGTGCTATTTGCAACTGTGCGCTGAGTGCACACCTTGATTGAGGGCCAATACTGAGCTCTGAGCATTTCGCGACTGTGCACCGAGTGAGCACTTGCCATTTCTGAGCTTTGTGCGGCGGTTCTCTGGCCCTAAGTGAAGGCTGAGTGGAGCCCTCAAATGCTAGTCGCAGCAAAAGCTATTTATTATGTGACTGACATCGGCTCTAAGTGAGGGCTAAGTGGTGCCGTCAAATACCTGGCACAGTGAGAGTTATTTTGAGAGGGTTGTGACGCTGGACTGCAGTAAACTGTGGACTGTGTTCAGCGTTTCCCACTCAATGCGGTAATGCTGGACTACAGTAAACATTGGACTATGGTAGATTGCGGTATCGCCATACTGACCGGACTATACTCATGCTCGGAACGGTAGTGCTGGCCAACACTCTTTTCTTCTTGGGGTATTGCCGTTAAGACGCGCACGCCCAAATCAGATTTATTATTTAAGTGTGCGCCAGTGCACGCCCAGATAAGATTTAATTTTAAGTCCGCGCCCGCGCGCGCCCAGACCAGATATTAATTTTAAGTGCGCGCCCGCGCGTGCCCAGACCAGATATTAATTTTAAGTGCGCGTCAGTGCGTGCCCATATCAGATATTAATTTTAAGTGCGTGCTCGCACGCGCCCAGACCAGATATTATTTTTAAGTGCGCGCCCGCGCGCGCCCAGACCAGAAATTATTTTTCAGTGCGCGCCCGTACACGTCCAGACCAGATATTGTGCGCCCATACGCACCCAAGCTTGAGAGTGCGCGCCCATGCGCGCCCAAGCCTGATATTGCTGTTAGAATGCACGCCCATACGCGCCCAAGCTTGAGAGTGCGCGCCCA
>BFEA01000003.1:10342753-10376072 GCA_003427395.1 Chara braunii
CATTCAGACAGGCATCCATATTGAGTTGTTGATTGCTATCTGGCCAGGTCTTGGAGAGAGTATTCGCATTAGTGCACCTTCTATCCAAGCTGGCCTGACGTCCTGAGACTACCCCTAAGTGGGGTAGATTGATTGAGAGGTTCTGCTACAGACATGTGGGACATCAGAGTTTCACTATCAGGGCTAATGAGTCCTCGACTTCGAGACACACGCTCGTGATCACCTACTCGGTGAAGGGGGCAGAGACGGGAGTGAAGGACACCACATACGAAAGGATTGCGGATTACATATTTCGCAGGGAGAGCTATTGGAGGGACAACTGGCTGCATGTGGTGTTCCCTCGCTTACCTTCAATACCTGGGGGTGTGCTTTTCGATTTTGACGGATGCAACCTCAAGCCCTTTAGTGAGCCCCGCAGCAAGGAGAAGAGGCGGAAGGACGACCGGATCCAGAAAGAGATAACCAGATCCGGATTCCCAATCACTACATGTGTCCCGAAATCAGAGATAGATGAGTCGGATCTGGAGCCCTGCTCTGTGAGTGACCTTCATCTTGCTGATTATTTCGATTGGGACACTCACAGGGGTTGAGTTTATGGACAGCAACAGGAGCGCTGGAGACCAGTGAGTGGAGACGCCGGAGGGCGACATTGAGGAGGATTTCACATCTTCTAGCAAAAGGGGAGGGTCCGGTCCCATACCTCGGAGATGGTTATAGTCATTTGGTCGGGATAGACTTTGCTATGCAGGCTTATCGAAAGCCTCTTTACGGAGATCGCTTTCTCGAGGATTCTTACATCTACTCTGGTGGGAGAGGACGTATTGAGATATTGATTGGAGCTTCAGGCGATATCATTCTTGAGGAGGAACTTTATCTCAGGAGCGGCGCAGACGAGGAGATGGTTAGATGCATGGCCTACATCTGCAAGATTGATCCAGCAACGCCTCTCGACATCAGCTACGTGGTTCCAGAGTCGATAGCAACGCGAGTTCTCAATGACGAGGAGTCCCAGACGGTAGCACTCACTCATGAGGGGGTACCGCTTATTATCATTGATTGAGGTTCTCTTTTTTCAGTCACTATTGATGTATTACGACATTATTATTTATTAGTGACTGCAGCCCTCCAATGACTGCTCCATTGCATACTCAGTGTACTACTCTTCAGTCTCGTATCTCTGGTCATACTCTTGCAGAGTCTGGTTTCTGGTCTTCTCATTTTGTCAGTGCCAATTGCTCTATGATGCATGTTCGTTATTTTTCCTCCTTATTTTATGCAGGTTACACTCAAGGCAGCTTAAAGGACTCCTAAATGATAGGGACTCTGCTGACCTTGAGTCTATCCTTTATACGGGGTCAGGTGCAGGCGATAAACCCAAACGCCTCACTCTAAGCCGTGTCGCCGTCGTTAACCTTTTCCTGTCGTAGCATCTTCTTCTCTTTCCTTTTCCCTATCTTATCATGTATGCGGCGTCACTGCGTAGTTCGCGTCGCTACTTTGCCCCCTTTGTAGTTTCCTTTTACTGTTCATCTCTCTTTGTTTCGTCTCCTTAAACAGCGCTCGATCTCACACCATGCCTGAGGCTCATAAGGAACAGGGAAGAGGAAGAGGAGGGAGAGGGGGCAAGGCTCAGGAGGAACTGTCGGCTCGTGCACGTCGTGGCTATAGCTCTGAGGAGGAGGAAGAAGAGATACGGGGTTATGGAGTGCACTTAAGGTCTCATCAGCGCTACCCATTCTCTGCATGGTACGAAAGGACTCCATCCCCTGAGAAGATGGAGTACTTTCGGAAAAAAATTGAAGCGCGTTATGGCGCGCCCAGCGCTTCCTCACCTCTTTACACTCCCCGAGCCCTTATCACTCCCATGGCAAATAAAGCCTTAGTGTCAGTTCCACCATCCTCTACCCCTTGCACAGTCTCTTCGCCCTCTTACTCCAATAACTGCATTCTTTTCAGCATCTTCTTTCTTCTTTCTCTGCTTCAAATCGAGCTCATGGCAATTTTTTATATCCTGTATAGGCGCGACTTTTTCTCAGCTTTCTGAATCTGTTTCTCTTGAAAATTTTCGGCTCACGCATGACTCATAGTGTTCCTGGCTCAAGAGTTTAAACACTTGGAGGCCGTGGATGCAGGTTTCTCGTGGACCAGGCCATTTGTCGGTCACCAAATAAATAAAGAAGGATTATACCTCCACTTTCTTGTTTGTTGTTGATTCTGACCTCTTGTCACTCTGAAATATGTTCTCAATCTGAATTTTATGTCAGAGAAAGGTTACCCTATTCTTCATCTTTGGCTGAAAAATCAACAACATTGCCAGTCTAATATCAATGCTTGGGACACTTGTCCACTCTGCCATGCTGGGAGTAGAGCATACCAAACCCTTTTTCTGCTCTCTGGCTTGAGTAAGATATCTTCTCAACTTCTCGAGTGACTCAGGGGATACCAAACCCTGTTTTCTTTCTCTCATCTGAGTGAGGCGTCTCCTCAACTTCTCAGATAAAAGGAAGGAGATACCAAACCCCTTTTCTTTTCTCTGGTATGAGAGCTTCAAGTGAACCTTTATACACCTGCAAAACAGCGAGTTCCACAGACAACAGACTATGCTCCAGCAAGCAGGCTCCCCAATAGTTAACGACCAAGCAACAAGTAAACAAAATAAAACCCAGAATAAAATAATAAAATAATAAAATAATAAAATAATAAAAATAATAAAATAATAAACACAGCAAAACATTTTCTCACACCCAAGAGTTATTCATTGCCTTGGTTTTGGCCCACCACTGACCAGGAATGACAGACGTCTCGTCAGTCTGACATACCTCATTCGGTCCGCCTCTGGCCAGGACTAGTCAGACCATTTGTCTTGACAGCCCCTTTGACCTGCCTCCAGGTCAGGACCAGCATACCCACTACTCGAGTATGGCAACCCTTTGACACTCTCGCCAGGACACCCAGACTATAGCGGGTCTGGTCACCCTATGACAGTAGACCTCCCGTCAGTCAAACTGTCCCGAACCCGGATTGGACCACTGCGGTCGGGGACCGGCTCACCCACCAGTTTTTGGCCAAGGGCACTGGCTGCCCCGCCCAGATTTTTGAACGTAGGACCCAGTCTAACAACGTTTCAAGGCTCTGGCGAACCTTACAGGATTGCATCCCTTGACCGCGGTAGGGTTCCAATTGACCCCTTTCGACCTCACATGTCAGACCCCCGGAGTTTTGGCCTCAGTCGACTACGGAATTCGACACTCACTTCGGGGACCTGCTGACCCCACCAGATTGCAACCTAYTGCGGTGAGGCTCTGGCTGACCCCGACAATCAATGCATCTTTAGGTTAGAGAAGAAAATCCCAGGCATAGACAATCAGGCAAGCGTACCATAACCCACAAGCAGACTGCCTATGCCCCATAACAGGACAAACATTTCTCAAGAGACGTCACTTCTGTCTCAAAAGGCACTGAACAGCAACATGATAACCAACACCAAGTCCTTGCGGGAGACCTCCCTTCAGCCTCAAGAAGAATGTTTAGTGCTGGCCCCAGAAGGGTCCTTTCCCTCAACTGGGAATTTTTTCGTCAAGAGACGTCCCGTCAGTCCCAAGGAAATACTAAAATGTTGATCTCCAAGAGGTCCCTTCCCTCATCTGAGTGAAGATAGTGTCGGCGCGAATACCCTCACAAGGGTATCCGCCCTGGTTTTTGCAAATGACGGAAAATAAGCTAAGTTAAAGAGTTTGAGTATGGTGGGCGAGACGCAGCAAGGTCTGAAGGCCACGTCGCCTGAACGATTGGCCCGGTTAGGGAGTGTGTAGGCGCGCTTGGTTTGAGGCGCGCATGAATTTTCCCTCTTGGATCGTAATGGAAGATGTGGCGTGGATTCCGGTCAACGTACTTCATTATAACAGTTGTTTGTTTTGATTAAACTGACTAACCTATGAACACTCTTTTCTCTAGTTCCCCGTGGCGCGGTGGACGGTTCAATGATCCTGTATGGACTTACACGGAATCCAGATGATGGGACCTGATGGATTTGGCTAAGGACGGGTAGCCGCGGCAAGGCCGGTAGGCCGACGTGAGTTTTTGGGTGGTCTTCTGTGCGAATGTGGGCCGGGAAGTGGCATAGGGTGTTTTCTTGGACCCAAGAGTCGTGCGCTACCTCTTTATTAGGAAACTCGAGCCCATTGGTACTAGGTTTGGGCTTAGCCCTATAGGTTACGGCATTAGGTTGACACTACGGAGGTTCGGGGATCGAGGCCAGCGGGCGTCGGCTCAGCAGCAGCGGAGCAGCATGGAGCGAGAACCTGAGGGGTCGAGGGCCCGAAAGGGCTATCCCCCTCGGTTTTGTTAGTAAGTGCGGTGGCGGGCCCGATCCACAGGATCCTCCCTTTTCCCGTTTGTTTCGTTATTAAAATTTTTATATACCTCTTGTTATTTTTTCAGTTCTCATCCTTATACCCGCGTCCAATTGCGGAACGCAATACCGGGGACGATATAGGGTTGCGGGGAGTAGGTTGTATCCGCGGAGGTTGCCAAAAGGGTAATTGTAGACTGCTCTCATGACAGCGTGGGAGTTATCCCCTGGTATCCTTATTCCCCTCGCCACGTGTCACGCTGAGGCGCGGTACTGCGGCAGGGGCTGGAACCCAGGGGCTTAGCCCAGCGAGTGCACCCATGGACGGTTGAAAAATACAGACCCGTTTGACTCCGGATGGTGGGACTTGGGTGCGGAGCGACGACCAGGGGGAGAGCCTACCTGGGCATTGCCGAAGGGCCTGCGGTTGCTACCGCCGAGACGGCATGCCTCACGACCATGTGATCGGACGCAGGGGGGGGCTGGAGTGGCCAGCTCGGCCACTGCAGGGCTTTCAAAGTCCGGGAGTGAACCCGGACGAGAAAAGGAGGCGGATGCGGGCGCGACAGGGTTAGGAGAAGGTCGGGGGCCCGAATGGCCTTTGGAAGCGCCGCGAGGCGCCAGCCGTTAGGAAAAGTCCTTCGGGACGTCTGTTAAGACTGGAACGATACAGAGAAGACTGGCCTAGCCTTCGACGCAGAGGTGGCGCGGATAAAACGGGAGTGCCTTTTTTCGTTTTTCTTTGGATATTTTTTTTGCAGTCCATTGTTGATCTGGCTACTCGCGCTGCCAGAACTGCGGGGCGCCAGCCGCTGCTGACGACAACACGCGGGGGATGGTGAAGAAGATGGCGGGTAGTGAGTATGGCGCAGCAGGAAGAGAGTGGTGCACGCACTTCTTGATGATTTCAGGTCGGGGGACGGGCTGCATGGGGGTCTTTGGGCATGGCGACCTCAATTACGGGGTTAGCTTTTGAAGAAAATCAGAAGAACTAGAGTCAGTAGAGAAAAAGACTGCGTGGAGAGATGGGAGAGCACGAGTCTGGCGGAGGGAAAGTTGCTTAGTTCACCCGATACCCAATGTAATCGAGTGAACAAAGAGCCGATTCGGGGGTTTTGATGTACTGCGAGTTAGGTGGCGCGGCCGGATTGTGGATTCTGGCGGTAGCCTTCGCGGCGCAGGAGATCGAGGTTGCTCGGTGAGTACAGGCTATGTACGAGAAAGTGGGCCATGTATCTTTCCGTGTTCTAGCGGACGACTCGGTCGATTTTGCGTCTGTCGGTAGCAGAAGTAGCGTAGGGGTTGCTGTGATATCGGAGACCGTATTCGATTTGGGGGGGGCGCTCTTCGTGGTGATCCCAAAGCCCGTGCCACTGTGTTGAACGCCCTCACGCTTGTGCACTTTGTCATGTTGAGCTTGCTCGTTCTCCCGATCATAGGCGGGCGTACTGCCCTACGTAATAACCACCGTTACGCACTTACCTTTGTCCTCCCCAGGGTCGTGTTGTTCCCCTCGTGCTCGGTCCGCAGCAGGTCGTGGTTGCCCTTCTTAGGCGGCCAGTTTCCCCCGGAGGGATGGGGGCTTGCTGAGGAATGAACCTGCCCTGGTAGGCGGGAAGGTGCGGACAAGGAAAAGGTTGGAAAAGGTTGGGGCAACGGGTGAGGCGTTGACTACGGTGGTTTGAGGAGAAACAAAGAGTTGCGGTTAGGAGGAGAGAGAAAGGGAAAGAAAGGGGGGTGAACGCTTGCCTTGAAGAATAAGCCACACGGGACAGATGGGGAAACGAGTCATGGTGGGTAACCTCGTATGGAGCGGAAGGAGTGAAGGTGCACCTTCCCGGCTCCTAGTGGAGGGTTCATTCTCGTCTTTGCGCTGCAAGCGCGGGCCGCCCGTGAGCCAGCGGGCGGGGTAGACCAAAGAAAGAGGGAGAGAACCGCTAGATAGGACTACGGATGCCGTGGTTCAGAAGGTAAGGTGGTTGGAGCGTACCCGACCATGTTTTAAACGGAAGATTCATTACGAGTTCACTCATCTTATTAGGAAAGGGGGCAAGGAGCCAGTTGCGGAACTGCGGACTTACCTCGCTGCCGGCGCATCACTCTGCGTAATGAAGAAGTAATATTTCTCTGCCCCTCGGCATGCGTGGCTGAGAGGCACGGTATACTTCCATGTTCTAGCGGAAGATCAATTTCCATTTTTGCACGTGCGGTGAGTACGGGTGCTTGAATTTCAGCAGGGGGTTCACTTCGACCTTATCTACTATCAAAATTGCAGTTACTTGCAAGGAATTCACTGCGGCCCGGGTAGTTGTGCCTACTACGGGCTGAGTTGCGGTATCTACTACGGGTCGGGCTGCTATGTCGCTGCCAATCAGCCTGCTGGGTTCTTTGAGCGCTTGCGACTGTGATCACCGCCAGGAGAGGGGGCTGCAGACTGGTTTCGTTTCTATCGTGTATGCGAGATTGTTGGGAGTCAAGGCTGTAGCTACGGAGATTTCAGAACAGTTTGGACGGCTGCTGCGTCAAAATACTACTTTCGTTGTTGCGGCTCGTCGCTGCTGAGAGTTGCTACGGCCAGCCGGTCCAGCGACTGTTGTTGCTTCTTCTCGTTGATTAAGTTCAGCCCAAGTGGAGATAGAGGCTGTCACGGTTGCAGGGTACTACTGTTGTTGAGAAGGTACTAGGGAGGTTATTGTTGAAGTATCGACAGTATTGTTGCTGAGGCTGTTTGTGAAGGGCTACAGCTGCTGATTCGGTATAGAGGGGGATAGTACTACGATCCGGAGGGGTGTAAGAGACCTTGGCCTCCGACAGTTTGGTTCATCTGCCAAGCTTACATTTGACCATCAT
Organism: Chara braunii; assembly: GCA_003427395.1. Taxonomy (NCBI): domain Eukaryota; kingdom Viridiplantae; phylum Streptophyta; class Charophyceae; order Charales; family Characeae; genus Chara; species Chara braunii. Next base: position 10,349,955 of record BFEA01000003.1, read on the forward strand.
TGCGGGACCCTCATGCGCTGAAGATTTGAAGACCCTCTCCCGCGAGTCTGAGAGCACCTCCCTTGGATTTGAGAGTCTGAAAATCTTTCTCCTGCTGCCTTTCTTACTTTGAGTCTAGTCTCCCGGTGCTGAGAGGAAGGCGGCAGGCGGGATTGCAACCCGTAATCCACGCCAAGGCCTCTATGGGAGGTTGCCCCACCGATTGCGGGAGCTCTGCCGGAGCCTAGGCGAGACTCTGGAGGCAGGGAACTGACAGGTAATCATTGCCCTTTCCCTCTATAAACCCTGATATAACCCCTATCTGTATCCCCCATTGCATCACTGACTGAATATATGATGTGCAGCCGTACTATATTTTTGGTTTGACTTTCAGGACAATAAACCAGACTAAGTAAAGGAATGCTTGTGAAGTGTCAGTCTCAACTTTGTTGATTGTATGAATTCAGATTGCTAGAAAGAATTGCATCTGGAAAAGGCAGGATAGAGGGCTGGTTTGTATGATGATTCACCGGGTCATTAAGGCTGGGGAGTCCCCATAAGTTTGGGAAACCCCAGTGCTTTGTTTTATTTTGGTTTTGCATGGAGGAGTCAGACCCTTCTATAAGTTTAGGGGGTCTAATTACTCTGAAGGCTGGGAGGTCCCCATAAGTTTGGGAAGACTCAGTGTTGTTGTTTGCCTGGAGGGTTAGGCCGCTCTATAAGTTTAGGTGGCCTGGCTGCTCTGACTTGCGAGGGTTTGATTGTGCTTGAGTTTCAGGGACTCAGGGCGCTCAATAAGTTTTGGTGTCCTGGGTTGCCTTGGTTTCTTTGGGGTTTTCTGAGTTTCTTTTGTTTCTGAACGAGGGGACCAAGCTTTTCTGTAAGTTCAGGTGGCTCAGTCCCTTCCTGCCTTGTTTCGAGAAAGTAATTTTGGCAAAGAGGCGGACCTTTTTGTAAGTTCAGGGGGTTTGACTCAATGCCACACACATGATGGTTCAGAGAGGAAAGAACTTGGCAGAGCGCTAGACCCTTCTGTAAGTTCAGGGGGTCTGGCTCAAAGCCTCGCACATGCTGGAACCCAATGGTTATAACTTGGTTGTACTTTACTATTATTGTACTTAAGAACGAGCTAATCAGACTTTTCTGTCAGTTAAGGTGGTCTGACTATAGCTTATCATAACTTGAAGAGATTACAACTAAGAATAAAACTGATGGTAAACTGGGGCAGGCTGAAATTAAGTTAATTCAGTCATATGCAGCCTTAGACAAAGGTGAAGACAAGTATATATAACTTGGATACTTTAAACAGTTCAGGGCGACTAGAATGGTCTAGTCATATGCCCTAAGAAGAGAAAAGTAGTTGTGCCTTCTGTTTGTGTATATTTGGCCAAGTCAGAACGCTCTATAAGTTTAGGTATTCTGACTTTAGGCCTGGTTAAGTTGGGTGCGTTCTGTAAGTTCAGGCGGCTTGACCTATGCCATATGTAAGTTGGGTATAAATAACTTAATCATTGAGCAAGCATGAACTATTGTTTGTTTAGGTTGACTTGGGGCCGGTGAGAGTACTTACCTCTGTGGTTTGCCCTGCATGTGGCTTAGTGAGATTACTACTTAGTCTGAGTTTCAAATTGATAGGTAGTTGCTTTAGTTGCTTGCCACGTGCTAGAGTCATAGGAGTTAGTGTCAATTCCTGCATTTGTTGTAGTAACTTTTTATATTTAGATCAATTCTTGCATTTTCTAGGATTTTTTCTTATACTTGGCTTGTATAAATCTTGACAAACTACTTTCTCTACGGGAAGCGCTGCCGAAATTTTTACAAATCCAATGAGTTAGTTAAATTTTGACTTGTCAAAAGTTCAACTTTGTCTTTTCTTATATCTGACTTAGTAAAAATCTGGAAAGTCTGTTTTTCTAAAGGGAGTGCTGCCTAAATTTTCGCTAATTCAGGGAGTTGACAAATTTGGACGTTGAGAAGTCAAAGTTACTTCCAAGTTATGGACTTAGCCTTGTACAAATTTTGAAATCTACGTTGCCACTTGTACGGACCCTCGTACGAGTACGGACTCGTACTCTTCTCGTACTCTTGTACTCGTACGCTACTCGTACGCTAGGGGTCCCGTACGAGTTTTTTTTTTTTTTTTTTTTTTAATCCAGTATTGTTTTTATTTTCTTTCTCAAATTCTAATAAGAATCTGAAGATGATGCTCGGCTAAATGTTGTTTGTTTTGTGTTGTTGCATCACATAGTCTTTTTTCAGATTTTTTTGATGACTTTGTTTGTTTGTTTTTTTTTTTTTTTTGCTTTTTCGTACGGGGGCGTACAAGACGTACAGGTTCCCGTATAGATCCCGTACAGAAATAACCTGTACGTTTCATACGGGAAACCCCCGTACGTGTACTCTATGCAACGTAGTTTGGAATAACTCCTTTGCTAAAGGGAGTGCTGCCGAAATTTATGCAAAACTAAGGAGTTAGTTTAAATCCTGTCTAAGTTGAACTCGAATTGTTTTTTTAAGTTCATATCTGACATAGTATAAATATGGGAAGTCTCACTTTCTAAAGGGAGTGCTGCCCAAATTTCTACTAATTCAGGGAGTTAGACAAAATTTGACTTGCCAGAGTTAGAAATCACTTCTGCTTTCATATTTGGACCTATGTAAATTCTGGAAAGACACTTTTCCTGCGGGAAGCTCTGCCGAAATTTTCCTACTTTAAAGGAGTTAGATTATGTTTCGACAGGTGGCAATTCTGGCAGTCCGCTCTGGATAGAAGATATTCCGCTATGGGGCACTCGCTTAGAGGTAGACCTAGATATAGTTAACCAGGGTGATTTGGGTATGGTTGTGATATGGAGGTTACTCTCTATGGGCTTATAGGTTTGGTCTGGGGTATTGACCTGTCTTATGGTACAGGCCATCTTAATCAATTGGATTCAGGACTTGGACTAGATCCAGCTTGATCCCTTGAGGATCTTCTGTTATCATTGATAACAGGTCGGTTGTCGATTCGTCGGTCTACGACTCAATTCCAACTCACCCTCCACACTCAACCTAAAAGGCTGTAGCCCTGGTGAATTTTATTGTTTTATTAAGGTTTCGCCCGGACTTTTATTGAATGGTCATTTAACAAAGGTACTGAGTACTTACTTGAGGTTGGTTGGACAGGAGGTTGGGGCTTGCATGGCTAAAGCAAAGGGTATGAGCGTCGAAGATGGTTGGGGTTGACTCCGTGTAGTGCGTGGTCTGTTGGTTTGACTCTTTGATGTGATTGCAGGTATGTTCTTGGACTTGGATTATTGGATTGGACTGCCCTGCGATTTTATAAATATGTATGAGGAGACCCACTATGATTGTGAGATGTTATCGTCACACGTTTACTCCCATATGAGTATATATGCGTGTATATGTATATGTATGCATACCTATGTGGGGTACTTGTGTGGCCCGGAGTGCTGCGTACTAAGGACCTAACCAAGGGTTCGGATGAGTAGGAGGGAGGGGGTGACCCTTCTATTTATATACGTGCTCCTGAGGGAATTTTGACCGGACGTTAGCCATGGGCCTAGAAGGCGGTAGTCCTCACCCAGAACGACCCAGGCCCCAGGACTAACTCTGGAAAGGTTCGCTCCCGGTGAAAGTTCATGGTATTTTTCCTTGTTGGGATTTATTTTGGTGGAACAATAAAGTTTCGGGTGGGGGGGCTAGCGTGTCGATGGTGATGCGCCAGACAACTCACCACCGCTCCGAATTCCTCCCTGCCCTAGGGGCCATCTTACCCCGCACCCCTTGGGACACCTCAGGGTGCAGAAGACGATGAGGCCCTAAGGCCGGTTGTGTGCTCGCTAAAGGATTGCTCCCCTCAGCGCGTACCTCGGCCGACGCCTCAGCGTCGAGAGTGACTGCATGACCCAAATGGGGCCACTCGGGTATGGGCATTACATAGTACGCCATCATTGCGACTGCGTGCATACGCTTGCATTGCGAATTGATATGAGTTAGTCCTGCGTCCGCGCGGTTTTTATACCAAGTCTCGCGTGCGATGCCGAGGGGCTAGGAGCGTTGTCGCGTTGTTTGTGTTGTGTTGTTTCGTGTGTGTGCGTGTGTGCGTGTTTGATTTTTGTGTTCGTAAAGCAGTGTGCACGTGGTGTGTGGGATGCGTCCTAGTCGACCGACGACGAGCCGCGCTTGGGACCTCAGCACCCCAAGATGTCGGCTCGCGTGCGGGTCCGATAGAGGCGTACTACCGCGCGTACCCCCTATGCTACAGCGAACGAGAAACGCCCTCAACTGGTCCACCTCTGCAATTGCAACTGATTAGCTTTCGTACTGTCGACTGGTCGCTCGGCAGGGATACGCCCACTCAAGGGAGGTGACAACTCCTCTAAGGTGGAGGTAAGTCGTGCCTCGCGTAGGCCCTATCTTGTCGTAGGGGTTTGCGAGAGGTATGGTTGGCGCACTCGACCGAAGCGGCCTAAGGAAGCTCCATGTATGTATATTCGCGACGAAGGATTTAGATCAACTCCTGCGTGACACGGCCGGGAGGGTCCCGCGCTGGCCCGTGCGGTGCCGGACCGATGCGCTCGGCAACAATTAACTAACATGCTGGAAAATTGAAATGCTGAATTGACCATGCAAAAACGATCACAGTGCTGAAAATCCAGTCTTACTGTTCTCATTGTCTTACTATACTTTTCTCTCAGTTCTCTGTTCTCTCACTTGGATGGTTGACCTTTCTTTCCTCTCTTTGAGATCAGTGTAGGGATCAAGTCTGGGTCCCTGAAGATAAACTTACGAAGTTTTGACCCTGATACCATGTCATGAACCCTGGATCCATCCATCTCTGAAATCTCATAAACTTTGCCTTCTGCTTCTCCTGTGATTCTGTAGGGACCGAGCCATCTGGACTCCAACCGTTTAGTCCATTGAGTTTCAAGATAACTATCGAACAGAAGGACAAAGTCACCAACTTTCAGTTTCTCTTTTCTTATATATCTTTTCTTGTTTCATCTTTCTTGATCGGATAGTCTGTTGGATGCCATTCTCTCTGCAGCATCCATCACTGCTTGATCACCCTCTGATATATGCCTCATTCTGATCTGGAGGAGCTCTGAAATAGAATAGTCTCTATCACTCTTTTGACTTGTCAATGTCTTGACTATGTTCTCAATAGGCAAAGTAGCATACCGACCATACCACAGAGTAAATGGAGCATAGCCAGTAGTCCTCTTGACAGTTGTATTATCAGCATAAACAACAGCTCTTAATACTTTCGACCAATTACTGAGATTTCCTTCACACCATTTGGTCAAAGAATCTTTCAGAGTTATGTGATCTCTCTTAACAGGTGCATTTGCTTGAGGATGATAGGTAGTCACATACCGAATTCTAACACCCAGTTTAAGAGTGCTTCTCCTTACAATTTCATTTCTGAATTCTGATCCTCTGTTTGAGACAAACTCTCTAATAAAAGGGTACATGAGATAGACTTCCTCTATCCAGTCAGCCACTTGCTCGAATGTCTTCCTTTTCATAGCTTTTGCCTCAACATACCTAGAGAAATTATCTCTCATGTTCAATATATATCTCATCCCACCCTTGCCTAATGACATTGTGATGAGATCTAAATGAACTCTGCTTCCTGGCTCCACTAGAATAGTGGGAAATAAAGACTCAATCATTCTTGTAGTAGACCTCTTCTGACATAACACACATGATTTACAAAATCTAAAAATCATGTCTCTCATGCCAGGCCAGAAGTAAAGTTTGACAGTCGTAGAGTAGGTTGCTTCAGCAGCCCTGTGGCCACCTGCAACCCCCTCATGTAGAGCAGCAATTATCTCTAATTGTCTCTCTTTACTACAAACCACTCTTAGAGGAGGTAGTCCTCCTTACCATCCACAAAGAGATGTCCTCTTTTTTATCTGAACTTTTGTCTTAAATTTTTACAATCATATTCTTTTAGCTGTTCTATTTCCATCTTCTTACCAATTTACTAATAACTTTCGTCGTATTCTTCATAAATGAAAAATATATTTTCTTCCTTATTTTCACTTTCTTCCTCTTCCTTTTAACCAGAGTTTTCCCCCACTTCATGAGCAGCCACAGCTGCTGCGTTAACTCTAGCATATCAATCATTTGGTGCATCCTCTTCTTCTTTCCCAAGAATCAATTCATAAACATAGACATTAGGGATCTCTCTCCAGCTGTCCCTTTCTTCAGGTCACAAACTCCACTTGTAAGAGCGTGGTACTTCATATTTTTCATCATCCTTTTCATTCAGGAAATTATCAACATAGGCTGATTCTTCAATTGTCCCGTTTACATCTTCTTCTTCGTCCTTTCTCCATTCAATCCTGCTCAGGTCATCTGCTCTATTTTTTACAGTAGGAATATTTTCCAGCTTAAAATCAAAAGTTCAAATGAAGGCAATCCACCTGCTGACTGTTGGATCTACTTGTTGGTGCTTCTTAATGGCACCAATTACAGCAGATGCATCAGTCCTCAAGATGAATCTCCTCCCTAGCACATAGTGCTTAAAGCACGTGAGGCTATGAATGATTGTCAGCAACTCTTTTCTGAATTGGGTATAACCTCTTTCTGTAATGTTGAGAGTCCCGCTCTCAAATCTCAGAGGTCTCTCTTTCCCATTTTCATCTTTCTGAATGAGCACTCTACCCAGAGCAACTGGTCCTCCATCAGCCTCAATGATGAAAGACCTCGCTTCCTCTTCATCATAAAAGGGCACTCCCAACACTACTCCCTTATTTTTAATTTCTCGTGTAGAGTTTCTGCAATAACTTGTCTTTTCTTATTCCATGCCAAATTAGCCCCTTGCCTTACAATTTCTCTCAGAGGCTCTGCAAGGGTAGCAAAATGACGAATAAAAATCCTCCAGAATCCACAGACACCCAAGAAGCTCATGACGTCTGTCACTCTCTTGAGCGGCAGAGACTAGTTTAAGATATTGTCTAGTTTTTTTGGGTCAGGACTCCTACCCTTGGAGAAACATCTGAAACCCAAGATGAATATTTCTGGCTGAAAGAGAAGGGACTTTGGTTCACTGGCAGTCAGGTTATATTTCTGAAGTCAGTCTAGGAGGGCGTGTTTCCAGACAAACTTCATGACTCCGCCTACGACCAAAGTCTGATCCCTTACTAGAGGTCCTTTCACAGGATTGTCATCAATATAGGGGTTGGTTACTTCAGGAGAAATGTCTTGCATGACTTGGATCATATCCCTTTGAATCACTGCCACACCATTAATCCATCCCTGAGGTACCACGCATATCTGAATAAGCTCTCTTGGCGTGTGCATGACAGTCATTGGCCAATGGGAGACTGATCATAGCCATAGTATAAATCAACTAGGGAGTAAATGCATCGACCAACAAAAAATTCAGAGAGAAGATCAGCATTGGGAAGACTATCTGCATCACGTACCGTCACAGAGTTGAGCTTCTGAAGATTTTGTATCCATCTCAATCCACCCCCTGGTTTCCAAAAGCAAAACCAGTAGTTAGCATACGGTCCATCAGCAGATTCAGCAACGTTAGAGGCAATCTTCTTGTCAAGATACTTTACAACCTCTGCTTCTTTTTTCAGGGCATACTTGGTCGGCCTATCATTCCATGGAATATGATCAACTGTCCAAATTTTGACCATCTTGATCATATCCACGTCCAATTGCCCTCTCTCTTCATCATTAAAAGAGAATGCACCAGAGAACTCTTGACACACCTTGAAGATATATTATTTTTCTTTAGGCAGGATAAACTAATCCGAGTTTATCTTCATTGTGTCAAATCTCTCTTTGGTGACTCTATTCCCGAATTTTTCAGATTCCCTTAATGCTTAAATAATTTTTCTCTCTTTCTTCAATGCTTCATCATAATCCTTTTCTATGAGGACTGCCACCGGGTTTTTCTTCACCTCCTTAGGCTTATATTTTCTCTTTGACATAGTTGACTATTTTCCTAAAAAATGATGAGTCGACGCAAATTTTAATTCAATTTTTTCTCCCTTAGCAGTCTCTACAACTTTCTTAAATGTTTCAATTTGTCCATCTTTATCTTTGAGATTACCAAGGACTCTTATCATTTTTGAAACTTGATTAATACCCACTGAAATCTCTTCTTTAACCTCTTGCTTGTCTTCTTCCCTTAGTCTCGTAATCTTTTCAGTAGACTCTTCTTTTCTGATTGAATTAGCAGACAATCGATGCTTGAAATCATTTTTCGTGCCGACCATAAAGGCCTGTTCCTGAGAAGTCTCATGATCTTGTAGGCCGATCCAGGATGACCCTTCATAACCAAAAAATTGGATTGCCTTCATCTTATGCAAGAATGGATTGCCCAAGATACAGTCATGGTCCATTTCCGACACTACAAAACTCAGTAATTCCACTGACATGGTCCCAACTCTAATAGGCAAATTGTTAATAAACCCTGCCAAAAAAAAGTTCTCCTGCAATATTACTCAGTATGTTTTGCGCAGACCTATCAATAGATAAGTCACAGACCTCCATTGTTCTCCGAGAGAGAAGTATCATCTCTTCTCTAGAGTCCACTAAGGCTCGAATCCTTACTTGATTAATATGGATGGTCAGGTGCCCACATCTCATGGTTGCGAATCTCATCTTACAACCTGGTACTGACCTGTTCACCTGACTGGGAAAAATTGATCCCTGGTAATTAACTTCAAGTCTCTTATTGTCAATCAGTTTCTTTAGTTCTTCTCTCAGCTTGGGTGCTAGAGTCATTGCTTCTTTGAAGGACAAGGTCACTTTCGTCTCTTCCAACATTTTTGTAATTACGTCAGTAATCACTGTCCCGTCTTCCAAATCACTCTTGAAAATAAATTTCCTCTTCCTTCCTTGTTCATTCTTCCTATGAGGAAGTTCTGGTTCTGGGTCATCAAGAATATTAATCAGGGATTTTTCAGTCTTCCTTCATTTCCTTTCCTCTATCATTTGAGGCGTCAAATGTGCTTGAAGGTTTCTCACTTTACGAAGTACGACACTGGGTTCCATGCCGAGTTCTGGAGGTAGATCGCCATCAAATGACATCATGTTTGCCAAAAAGCGAGCTGTTTTATTCGAAGGAGATTTTACTAATTCAGAAGGACTCTGAGAAGTAACATTCTTTTCTAATAGAGGCTCACTTGTAGAAGCCTCATCAGACGCATCCTCTATCAATGTTAAAGATCGCAAAGACAACTCAATCGTGATATGAGGGTCACTTGTTTCTTATACTAGTTCATTAGGCAACTCATCAATAAAAAAATGAACGTTCACATTAGTCTTTCTCTTCTTTTTCGTCTTCATCTTTTCATCATGCTTAAGAGCAAGAAGCCTCATACCTCCTGGATGTCTGGGGTCCAACTTGTTCCATGAACTATCACAGACATGACCCATTGCATATTTTTTTGCCACCCCACTCCTTGCATCCTCCTCAAGAGGCCTGCAATAGGTGGTAGTATGACCCCCTTCACCACAATAGTAGCAGACAAAGCTCTTCTTAGGACGGTCATCATACTTCCTTCTTTCTCTGTTTCCTCTGTCACCATTCCCTCCATTCTTTCTGGATCTAGAGGAGTCTCCCCTCTTACCATAACCCTCGTTATCATCATCATCATCTTCCTCTTTACTTTCGGCTCTCTTCTTTCCTCTGTCACCCACAACATGGGTTGCAGGCATTGCAGGCATATAGTTAGCCATCACTCTTTGAATAATATTTTCAGCACTCAGATTGTTCCCTCTGTTTATACCATTGTCAGTCTCCCAGTCCTTGGTCAATTTACTAATCTGATCCAGAGACCATTTCTTGTGGAAAACCGTAGGTAGAGTTCTGACAGTTGCAACCATTTCGTCCCATCTGAGAGGATAATGTTGAGCCTGATTGAGGACTGTCTGCATTTCAGTGACAGTAAAATTAGTCAAAAATATATGACATCTCTGGGCTTCATCCGAATATGGGATTCTTCTTGTTGTTCTAATGAAGGTCTGGAGGAAAACATTGAAAGTATCATTCTTAACTCGTCTGATATTGAGGAGATCCTTGGTAGTAGTTGGGACCGAGTCTTTCTCAAATTCTCTCTTTATTCTTTCTTTAACCTCTTCCCATGTAGTGGCTCCTTCCATCAAATTTTGAACAGCCAACCTCAAGTCAGTTTCATAGTAAGATAGAAGGTGCTTAAGTCGTTGCGTGTCTGTCCTTGAGCCCAAATAATTCATACTTCGGTCCTGCCTATCGGGCCCGCTGTCGGACTCCCAAGCAAAACTAAAAGGGGTAGTCCCGCGGGACCCTCAACCCCTCAGTTTCCTTCATAAGACGCTCCTCCACTCCTTCGCTGCTGGCTGCTGGCCTTGATTCCCAGATCTCCGTAGTGTCAGTCCAACGTCATAACCTATAGGGCTAAGCCCATGCCTGGAGGAAGTTGGTCCCAACTTAGTTATAAGGACGTTCGGTTTTGAGTTATGTCTCTCGAACTGCGTTGTAGGCTGAACTTTAGCACGCTGCCCCGTACTAACGCTCCTATGCGCCGACCCCCGCTGCATGAGGGGCTTAATTCTTGCTGCTGCCACGCCTGTGACACAACCGCGCCGTCACTCAAAACCCCAACCTTCTTACTAGGCTACCCCTCCGAGGGGTCGCACTTCTAGCACCTAGCGTCGGAGAAACCCCGATTTCTAAAATGTCGCCCACGGCTTCTACCGTCGACCGATATAATAGTCGGTAACACTTTGCACCTTGTCGGTCCTAATGTAGTAGTAAGTAAGTCAATCGAATCTGATAACTAAAACTTAAGCTTAGATCATCAGTGTTTGGCCTCGGATGCGAACACGTACTACGTGTGCTATTGTAGTTCCCTCACGGTCCTCTCCTAGTTCTAAACAAAAATAAAAATTTTGTCGGCGGAAACGCCGACTCTATAGTATAAAAATAAAAATCATCACGCGCGCCTCAAAACTGCGCGCTCACATACTTTCTACTTCCAGTCAACCATTGAGTCAGCGTGAACAAAAAAAACAAACGTGACTCGTGCAGTGTACTCAAATTTCAAACCAAACCTATTTTCTGTCACTTGCAAAAAACCAGGGCCGCAGGGCGGATACCCTTGTAAGGGTATTCGCGCCGACAGCGTGGCGGCATCAGGGTCTCCCTAAGTGGAGGTGTTGTCTGTTTGGCAACACGACAATGACGATGTTTTTTTAGTGAGGATATGCTGCCGAAATTTTGATACGACAGTGGCACTTCGGTGGGAACTTCTGGTAATTTTTTTGATACAATAGCGCGGTACCGATTTTTGAGGGCGAGACGAGCGGCAATTTTGTTTTTGGTGATGCGCAGCGGTTATGATGGATCCCAGTGTGGCCTAGAGGTTGGGCTAGCACTGGTACGTAGTTGGGATTGTGCAGCGCTGGTGCACGATTGGGTGTGTGCGGTAGTGATGCGTGGACCGGGGACATGAAGAGAGTGCGGAGTCAGTGCAGGTGGCAGTGACTATTAGAGTTGCGGCACTTGCGGTTTGCGTTGGAAAGACATTTTTATTGGGGCACGCGACATATGCGGTTTGAGCTGGAGTCACTTTTTTTTTTTTGTGGTGCGAGGTGCGAGTGGCTTTTGAGTTTGAGACCATCCGGTGGTACAACGACAACGTGGGACCATTTGGGATCATTCTGGGACCAGGTGGGACTGATTTTGGGATCGAGAATGGCATGATGACATGACTATTGCGAGCGAACGCAGTTAGTACGCGTGATAACCTACCATCTTCTCCCACTTTCCTTTTTTTTTTTTTTTTTTTTAAGAACTTCATATACGGGAAAACCCACTTAACGAGGTGATAAGAGCATCCCCGTTAAGTGGGTCCCGATGTTGAAGGCTCTACATCTGCTGGAAATCGGGTTCAGCGTCCCTGTACAATAACATGTGTCAACTGGAAATCGGATCCAGCATCCCTTGTATAATGACGTGAAAGGATGCCTTACTATGCATCCGATGATATGTGAGGGTGTTCTCTCTCTTCTATTCTCTTCTTGTGTCATTACCGTTTCTTTTTACAGGATTAGGCAAAATTCAAAAAACAACTCAGAAACCCGCCTTCAATCCTCTTTACCTTCCTCCGGCAAGACTTACTGCAGTGGAGCCACCATCTCACCTGCTGTTGTACCCTATTTCCATCCTACGAGCTAACCCCCTCACTCAGAGGACGCTTGATATCCAACCATCTACTTATCCCACTCACCCCTTTTCTGATAAATTCAAGAAAATTTCAAAAATAAAATAAAAAAATTAGAGAAACGAAATTAGAGTTGAAACTACCATCAATCCAAACCAAACCCACACTACAGGCGAGAAACCGTCACTCAAGGTTTCAGTCCTCGTACTAGAAGTTGCAAGTTCTCACACCCCCCTTGCGAGGGTTACAAGGCAACCCAAGCTGCCCCAACACCGAACTGACTGTTTTCTGACGGACAGGAAGCGTCTTCCTCCCTCGACAACTTCCTTAGCTGCCAAACCCCCTACCGGGTTACAGGGTCACTGCCCCAGATTCAGCTACGTTGAAAGAGGTGGTTATGCCTTCCACCCTCGGCAAACTCCAATGACCTCAAGCTCCTCCCCATGGTCACAGAGCCACTGCTCCAGCACCGGCCACTGTCGCCCCACCCCGTCCTTGTAATAGACTTACCACCCTGAGCCTCCCTTCCCCTCCTGCATGAGCCCACCAAAAATTTCTTTCAAACCATGCTTCCGATTTCACCCTCCCTTTGAAAAAGAGGAGGAAGGGCAAGATCTAGAACCACTAACAATCCGACTCTTACCTTCACCACCGATGAAGGACACGTTGATCCAGCTTTCACTCCTCGTACCAGAACTCATCAGATCTCATACCCCCTTGTTAGGGTTATAAGGCAACACAAACAACCCCAGTACCGATCTAACTGATTCTGACGGACAGATAGTGCCTTCCCCCCTTGACACCTCTCTTAACTGTATAACCCCTCAAGGTTACAGGTTCACCGCCCCAGCAACAGCTATGTCGGGCGAGATGGTTGTGCCTTCCACCTCGGCATAACTTGAATGGCCTCAAGCTAACCCTGGTCACAGAGCAAATGCTCCAGCACCGGCCAATGCCGTCCCACCCCACCCTACTGGTTGGACTTACTATTCTAAATTGTCGGTTCCTCTTCTAAGTGAGCCCCCCCACTTCCCACCTACCCCTAATTCGACCTCCCCCCTTTTAATTTGCAAAACCGCGCTAGGATGAATTACTTGAGAAGAAACTGCTTACCAAATCAATTTTGAACAGTTTGCGAAATTTTCGAAATAGGAAATTCAGGTTCTGACATACCCCCGGGATTCCACAACACATAGTAAGCCCCATGTTCCTACACTGCCCCCACCAGGAGGCACCCCCTCTCCTCCTGGCCCCAGTTCGGAACAGCCTATAAACGGCCACTTCAACCCTCTAAAAGGCATACAGTTCCCCCTAGAGTATGCCTCCCAGGCTGAAGTTCCCCCTTCCTCCTGCCCCCTCCAAGCAAGGCAGCCCTCCCATCCTCACACCCTGCTCTAAGCAGCCACCCCCCTTGTCTTCTCCCCCCAACCGCCAGTGTTGATCCGACCCTAAATCAACCTGGCCCAGAAAAAGACAAACCCTCATAATACCACCTCCCCCCTCCCAAAGGTAACACCTCCCCCCTTGTGCAACCTTCACGGGGAGGGGCTCCGAAACCTAAAGGAGACCCCCTCCCATTCACAAAGCGAGACACAAAACTAGCATACCAAGATCCCGACAAGCTCCAAAACCTAATTATCGAGAAAACCAATCAGATTCAAGATTTTTACGACGACCGCAATCAAGACTAAGAAATAAGATTTGCAGATGTAGATTTATTCAAATAGAGGAGAATTGCGAAAACTACTTTTAACTAATAGAAATTAGAACCACAATTAGGAAATCTGTCTGCAAAAGCCTATTGGAAAGGAACATTTAAGATCAAAAATTCAAGAAATCGAACTAAGATGTCAAATATTGGACTCACGAATGTCTAAGATCAAGAATAATCCTGATCATAGTTGAGGCCATCAGCTTGCGAATTTCAAAAGATGGAATTGAAGATGAGATTTGATAAAATTTGAAAATCCAAAAAAGGAAAACCTCGCTCAGACAGCGGATCAGGAACTTATCAACCAAAATAGCAATTGTATCAGGTTCTTGGAATTAAGAAAAAATTGCGAAGATAAGGTTTGCTTTAACTGATCAAATGGGAACATCATTTAGCTGATATATATAGGAGAACGCGATTTAGCAGATGGAAATCAAATTACGAGAATCAGAATTAGGGACCAGACTCAAGTCAAGAACTGAAAGAAAAACTACATACTAGAACAAAATCCTATCACTCAACCAGAAAAGTCATCTTAGAAGGACAAAAACCTAGCTAGAGAAGAGTACCCCAAGTCCCCACACTTCGTTAACTACCCCTCCCCCCTCCAAACCTCACCTCCTCCTTCATCGACTTTGCGAGCCAAGACTGGCCACCTTGTAGTCGACGCTCACTCGACCATCCTTAAAGGTCACTCGATGAAGATAAACGGACCGTGGCAAACCACGTTGCGAGCCCGTACCGCTAAACCTGCCAGCCGCCCCTCGCAGGTTAGTCCGGCGAGATGGAGGGATGTCATCATCCTAAGCACCACCACCCTCACCATGCTTGCAGTACTCTTCCCTCCCAACTGCGCCCACGGAGCCCTATCACGGGGTAGACACAAACCTCACCACAGCCCACACCCCCCTTTCCACCATCGTGCTCATCAAACTCGCCGTACCGTTTCTCTCGTGCCACGCCCAACATGTTCCCGCCACTTTGCGAAAACACTGCCCAAACAGACCAGGCCATCGCCATCAACCCCACCCTCTTCCCTCGCGCCACTTGTTCCTACTCCCCTTCGCCGCTCATCGTCGCGCCTTGCCATCCCGCGCCTCGTACCGCCGCCCGCTACGTCACCCAACGCCTCCGTAGCGCACCGTCAAAACCGTACCGGCAGGGGCGCAGCGCTCCCGGCCGCGCCACGCCCCCCCGAGTGGTTACACTGAGGTAGGATTAGTGGTCATGCCCTTCACTGTTTTTGTCCTTTTCCGTTATTCGTTTTTGAAAAAGAGAAAAGAAGAAATAAAAGAAAAGTTGCCCGATTTGACAGGTAATTTAAAAAAAAACGAAAAAATCCTGCTCCATGAAACTGCCAGGAAGATCCAGCGGCCTATCTCAGGGCCTCGCCACACCACTCTTGAAACGGCGAGATTTGTCAAAAGCTATCAGAAGTTCTCAAGAGTTGTGTTCCCAAGAGTTTTCGGCCCCTCGCCACACAACACTCTCGAAAGCGCGATGCCGTTGGACACAGGATAAAAAACGACAGTCATACAACTTTGTTTTTTCCACATGGCGTTAGGATAACGGTCTGACAACTCTTGAAAACCGGTAGTCCCTCAAGGGTTCGGCCAAGGACGCTTGGAAATACACGAGTTGCAGGCTGGGGTTTCCAATCTTTCAAGAGCAGCTCTTAAAAGGGTTTCAAGAGCCACTCTGACAGCTCCTGACTGCCCCAACTGTCAAGAGGCTGTGTGGCCATGCAGCAACTCTTGAAAAAAAGTTTTCAAGAGTGGTGTGGCGAGGCCCTCAGTTGGTTAGGCAGGCAAGTGACATTCAGGACGTTGTGGGTTCAAGCCCCATGGCCGCCTGCGTCTGCGGTATTTGCGGCGTGTATGACCAACACGGGTGTGAGTGTTTATGACCAACATGGGTGTGAGTGTGAGCGCGAGTGGGTTGTGTGTGGTGTGTGGGAGAGTCTTGGCCATAGCCTCTGCTGGTACTCGATGAGGGGAGGGGGACGATGAGAACGGGAGGCGCAGCTACTAGCAAAATGCTCGGTCTTCGCGTTAGCCGAACCCCCGCCGGCGGCCCCACCCCATCTCTGACTACCGCTGTTGGTGCGGGGGGCAATATGAATTACCTCGTTTGTGAGGCCCTATGCTTGCAGGGGTCCCCTCTATATAGTCTTAGGAGTAGTGGTAGGAAGGTACTTAAAGGCGAAAAAAAGAATTTGAGAGAAGAACATAGTGTAGTGTAATAATAAAAAAAAAAAAAAACTGCAAGGAAGGGAAACATCCGTTAAAATTGGAACGGTACGTGCAAGGATGACAAGCATAAATCCTGAAGAAAAAAAAAAAAACTGCCCCGAAGTTGCCTGAGGCAACCCCACTACTCCGCACCTACCTTTCACCATGCCAGAGGGGTCCTGGCGCTGCGAAAAACCGGCAAGGTTCTCCAGTGGCAAGCTGACGGGTATCGTTTAGGTGGTCGATCTGACGGAGAGGCTGGCGAAGAGCGCGGCGTACGAGGAGATCTAGGCTGTGATTACGAAGGTCTCGGAGGTCGATCTTAAGGGTCAGTATCTTGGGGTACAAGGAGGACGATGAGGTGCCGTTCGATTTCATCGCCGGTGGTAGGCCGAGCATCTTCGACGCCAAGGCGGGTATCATGGCCCTGAACGGCAATTTCGATTGAAATCGGTATCCTGGGACGACAACGAGTGGGGAATACTCCAACCACGTGGATCTGGAGTTGATTGATCACAATGGAGTTGATTGAGCACAATGGAGTTGATCGAGCACAATGTTATCTACAGAGCTTAACTAAGAGAGTACGTGCATTAGAGTTTAATATGTAATTAGTCGTGTACGTGGGCTTTCTGATTGGTGGGCGTTAGCGCCATCCGCAGGAGTCGGTTACCGATAATGTAGTCTGGTTTTCTTTGGGATGATTGGGGGAGACTATATTTTGCTCATCCTCACTCAAACTTAAGGTGTACTATTTCGCTTGATTCTCCCATCTCTCGTTGGACTATATCGGGGCAATCAATAGTCGAGCCTTTTTATCTCGATCGCCCGCGTTGGTATTTTGTTTTTGCAGCCTTTGCAGGCAGAGCGGCGGGCGAATGGAAACGGGTAAGAGACTGCTAGGGAAGGGTTGCTATAGGCTATAGATCGTTTGCTATTCCTTTTAGGACCTCGGGGACTAGTTTGGACCCATTTGATCCATATTCTCGAAATTGGATGTCGCTTCTGAGAGAGATACAACAATTATAGTATTTCGGAACGGAAGGAGTAATTGTTGAGAGTCTTGAGACCCTGCTGATTTGGACGGATTAATTATTTTGATGTTCCTTTGATGTGACCTGCTTGCAAGTTGAGCACAAGATTTGCCTTCCTGAAGAAAGGGATGTTGCTTTGACGTGACCTGCTTGAAAGTTGAGAACACGATTTGCCTTCCTGAAGAAAGGGAAAAGAAAGAGGGACAAAAGACTGGCTCGGAAGCAACCAAACGATAGAAACCGTAACAAAAACTGAGCTATTGTTTGGAAAGTGGTCACGAGTACGAATCCCTCGTGCAAGGCCACACTTACCAGGAATCTACATTGCAGAGTCGCTGACCGTCTAGAAAGGAAGACCAAAGGGACCACAAACAAAGATTCTGAAGCTGTCAAAATGGAAGTTGGCAGCAGAAGAGATACGTTGGTCTTCCTTATAGACGGTCAACAATGTAGGTACTTCCTTATAGAGCGGGCTCGAGCCCGCGAGTGCAAGAAGGGAGGCTGCGCTCTTGTTCGAGCGGAGGAGCTGCTGTCGAGGGGATGAAGATGGATCGTTTGTCACCATTGCCTCTAGTGAAGAGGTACTGTGACAGGGAACTTTTGCGAATGAATTTGATGCCGATGGACTCCACCATGACCCGAACGCATGTTGATATCTATGGACACACCAACATGATCCTATCCTGCCCTCGACAAGCGTAAAATGACCACCAAATCGTTGGCCGGTAGTCTGAGGGATGCGAGTGGAACAACATTGCATTGCCATGGGCAGCAACGTCGGCTAGAAGAGGCAACCTCCGTTGAGAGAGAACCAACAGGGGAGGATAAGCAGCATGTATGAGACGGTGAGCCAACAACTACCTACCTACAACTTTGGATAAGCAGGCAGGATGTCATTGACCAGATGAGCCAACAAGTGCAAGGACTCTGAGCGGTTGTGACGGGAGAGAGGTGGCAAGTCTATGCGAAGAAGTGCGCTCGCTGCGCAAGAGCAGCGGGAAAAAATGAAAGACGGGTGTCTTCATCTCGGAATGTTCATGGAACGTTTGTGGAAATCCCATCCAGTGAAGACTGGGTGAGTATGTCGAAAGACGTGACTTGTTTTCTTTGTTCCTTCTCTGGTTTTGTCTCTTTTTTGGCCCCTGGATGTCAGGACCGCCGTTGCTAGTTGTGGCAATTAGTTACTTTTTCACCTCTCGCCTCGTTTGGTGCGCAAGGGTTTCCCTTCTCCCTTTTGCTCTTCGCTGTCGTTGCTGCGCAAGTCTGCCCGCTGCTTCCGCTCTGGCCTCCGACTTCCGCAAGCTCTTCCTATCCGTCCAGCTTTTGTCACGATTCCACTCCAGGATCTCTTACCTCTGCTGACGGAGTCGGAATCCCCAACCCGGATCTCTGTCAGCACATTCCATAGGATGCTGGCTTGTTTCCCATCTCGGATCTCTGTCAGCACATTCCACAGTTTCTCAAACTGTGCTGCAGAGTCCTGAAGATCCGTCAGGAGAACCACGCTCCACCTGGCAATGGCCACAATGGCCGGTGATCTGGCCTTTTCCTCTGTCAACCTATACGACTCTTGGACTGAAAATGCAACTAGATCCAGCCCCAGAGGGGAAGTTGGATTAGGCTTGCCCTTACTCCAGCGCCACGCCGTGGGGTCAATGGGTAGGAGGCTTAGAGGAGCTCTACCCACCCACCTCGCAGATTTGAATTCAGCTCTCTTGTCTAGGTACTCAATCACTCTTATCTGAGTAGGATTGTGCCACTGGGAGACTACTCGACTACACTCTAGCTGCAAGCTGCCAGATGGATCCACTGTGCGCCACTCTTGTACTTCTTTGAAGCCACATTCTGTCAAATTCAACTGTTTTCAAACCTTTCCCTGGCTGGGAGCCTGCTCAGGCATATACCAGGTCCCAGGAGGATCCAGGCCTTCAGGGCCTAGCAGCAACTGTCAGTCCTCAGGTATCGCCTGAAGAATTCCTCTCCAGGTATCGCCTCAAAAAAAGAATTTGAGAGAAGAACATCGTGTAGTGTAATGAAAAAAAAAAAAAAAACTGCCAGGAAGGGAAACATCCGTTAAAATTGGAACGGTGCGCGCAAGGATGACAAGCATAAATCCTGAAGAAAAAAAAAAAACCTGCCCAGAAGTTGCCTGAGGCAACCCCACTACTCCGCGCCTGCCTTTCCCCATGCCAGAGGGGTACTGGCGCTGCGAAAAGCCGGCAAGGTTCTCCTTTCCGAGCTCAGTGGCAAGTTGACGGGTATCGTCTAGGTGGTCCATCTGACGGAGAGGCTGGCGAAGAGCGCGACGTACGAGGAGATCTAGGCTGTGATTACGAAGGTCTCGAAGGTCAATCAGAAGGGTAGGTATCTTGGGGTACATGGAGCACGATGAGGTGTCGTCCGATTTCATCGCCGGTGGACAGCGGTGGTAGGTCGAGCATCTTCGACGCCAAGGCGTGTATCATGGCCCTGAGCGGCAATTTCGATTGAAATCCGTATCCTGGGACGACAACGAGTGGCGAATACTCTAACCGCGTGGATCTGGAGTTGATTGATCACAACGGAGTTGATTGAGCACAATGGAGTTGATTGAGCACCATGTTATCTACAAAGCTTAACTAAGAGAGTACGCGCAGTAGAGTTTAATAAGTAATTAGTCGTGTACATGGGTTTTCCGATTGGTGGGCGTTAGCGCCATCCTCAGGAGTCGGTTACCGATAATATAGTCTGGTTTTCTTTGGGATGATTAGGGGTGACAATATTTTGCTCATCCTCACTCAAACTTAAGGTGTACTGTTTCGCTTGATTCTCCCATCTCTCGTTGGACTATATCAGGGCAATCAATAATCCAGTCTTTTTATCTCGATCGTCTGCACTGTTATTTGTTTTGCAGGTAGAGCGGCGGGCGAATAAAAACGGTTAACGGACTGCTAGGGAAGGGTTGCTATAGGCTATAGATCGTTTGCTATTCCTTTGAGGAGCTCGGGGACTAATTTGGACCCATTTGACCCATATTCTCAGAATTGAATGCCGCTTCCGAGAGAGAGACTACAATTATTTTGGAACGGAAGGAGTAATTCATTGTGATGTTGAGAGTCTTGAGACCCTGCAGATTTGGACGGATTAATTGTTTTGATGTTGCTTTGATGTCACCTGCTTGAAAGTTGAGAATAAGATTGGCCTTCCTGAAGAAAGGGATGTTGCTTTGAAGTGACTTGCTAGAAAGTTGAGAACAAGATTTGCCTTCCTGAAGAAAGGGAAAAGAAAGAGGGACAAAAGACTGACTCGGAAACAACCAAACGATAGAAATCGTGACAAAAACAGAGCTTTTGTTTGGAAAGCGGTTACGAGTACGGATCCCTCGTGCAAGGCCACACTTACAAGGAATCTACATTGCTGAGTCGCTGACCGTCTAGAAAGGAAGACCAAAGGGGCCACAAACAAAGATACTAAAGCTGTCAAAATGGAAGTTGGGAGCAACAGAGATACGTTGGTCTCCCTTATAGACGGTCAACAACGTAGGTACTTCCTTATAGAGCGGGCTCGAGCCCGCGATGCAAGAAGGGAGGTTGCGCTCTTGTTCGAGCGGAGGAGCTGTTGTCGAGGGGATGAAGATGGATCGTTTTTCACCAGTGCCTTTGTTGAAGAGGTACTGTGACAGGGACCTTTTGTGAATGAATTTGATGTCTATGGACTCCACAATGAACCAAACGCATCTTCATGTCTATGGACACACCACCATGATCCTATCCTGCCCTCTATAAGCGGAGAATGACTACCAAATCGTTGGCTGCTAGTCTGAGGGATGCGAGTGGAACAACATTGCATTGCCATGGGCAGCAATGTCGGCTAGAAAAGGCAACCTCTGCTGAGAGAGAACCAACAGGGGAGGAGAAGCAGCCAGTATGAGGAGATGAGCCGACAACTACCTACCTACAACTTCGGATAAGCAGGCAGGATGTCATTGAGCAGATCAGCCGAGAAGTACAAGGACTCTGAGCGGTTGTGACGGGAGAGAGGTGGCAAGTCTATGCGAAGAAGTGCGCTCGATGCGCAAGAGCAGCGGAAAAAAACGAAAGTCGGATGTCTTCATCTCGGAATGTTCGTGGAACGTTCGTGGAAATCCCATCCAGTGAAGACTGGGTGAGTATGTCGAAAGACGTAACACTTTGTTCCTTCTCTGGTTCTATCTCTTTCTTGGCCCCTCGACGCCAATACCATTGTTGCTAGTTGTGGCAATGAGTTACTCTCTCACCTCTCGCCTCGTTTGGTGCGCAAGTGTTTCTATTCTCCCTCTCGCTCTTCTCTGTCGTTGGTGCGCAAGTGTGCCCGTTGCTTCCTCTCTGGCCTCTGCCTTCCGCAAGCTCTTCCTATCCGTCCAGCTTTTGTCACGACTCCACTCTAGGACCTCTTACCGCCACTGGCGCAGTCGGGATCCCCAGCCCCGTTTCTTCTGTTCCCCTGGGGGTCTGCAGGCCGCCCATGGCCAAGGCGTTGGTCTCCTCATGAGACCCATGGCTTTCTCTCCCGGAGTCGTCATGTGGTGGATCGCCTCCGCTGGCGGAGTCGGGATCCCCTGTCCCGTTTTAATCGCTTGGCGCTAAGCCGTAGTAGCTTGTGCGCAGCCCCTCCGCTGCCCCTCCCTCGTCTTCATCCCTCGATTCTTCGTCACTGATTCAGCGATACTCATCGCCAAGCCTGAGTCGACAGTCTTTATCCTCTTTCTCCCCCCTCTTGCTTTTCCTTTCGAGTCTCGTTCTGGCGCTCTGCCTGCCAGAGTATAACCTTAGATGGAAAAGAGAAAAACAGCGACGTAACAACGGGGAGCCATAGCTGCCGCTGTGAGGGAGGAAAGGAGCAGCAACAACATAAGGGGTAGCAGCACCAACCGGAGTAGGAGGAAGAGGAGGAGGACCACAGCAGCAGCAGCCGCACATGAGGGGTGGCGATCATTGACAAGATGAGGGATAGGAAGAAGAAGGGGACAAAGGATGTAAGTTTTAGTTTTATTGTGATACCAGTATAAGGTCGGGCAGTCCCACCAGAGGTGCTTTCTCGACTCAAAAGGCCAGGTACATCGAGTGCTGCCCGAAGCAATCTCCATCCCTCGGCCTTTCAACCAGACCGCTGAGGGAGTGACCAGTAATGAGAGCATCCACAGGATGCTGGCTTGTTTCCTATCTGGGATCTCTATCAGCACATTCCACAGTTTCTCAAACTGTGCTACAGAGTCCTGAAGATCCGTCAGGAGAACCGCATTCCACCTAGCAATGGCCACACTTGCCGGTGATCTGGCCTTTTCCTCTGTCAACCTATACGACTCCTTGACTGAAAATGCAACTAGATCCAGCCCCAGAGGGAAAGTTGGATTAGGCTTGCCCTGACTCCAGCGCCACGCCCTGGGGTCAATGGGTAGGGAGCTTAGAGGAGCTTTACCCACCCACCTCGCAGATTTGAATTCACCTCTCTTGTCTAGGTACTCAATCACTCTTATCTGAGGAGGATTGTACCACTGGGAGACTACTCGACTACCCTCCAGCTGCAAGGTGCCAGAGGGATCCACTGTGCGCCACTCTTGTACTTCTTTGAAGCCACAGTCTGTCAAATTCAACAGTTTTCAAACCTTTTCCTGGCTGGGAGCCTGATCTGGCATATACCAGGTCCCAGGAGGATCCAGGTCTTCAGGGCCTAGCAACAACTGCCAGTCCTCAGGCATCGCCTGAAGAATTCCTCTCCAGGTATCGCCTGAAAAAAACAATTTGAGAGAAGAACATGGTGTAGTGTAATTAAAAAAAAAAAAAAAACTGTCAGGAAGGGAAACATCGGTTTAAATTGGAATGGTACGCGCAAGGGTGACAAGCATAAAGCGAGGAAAAAAAAAAAAAAAAAAAAAAAAAAAAACCTGCCTGGAAGTTGCCTGAGGCAACCCAACTACTCCGCGTCTGCCTTTCCCCATGCCAGAGGGGTACTGGCGCTGCGAAAAGCCGGCAAGGTTCTCCTTCCCGAGCCCAGTGGCAAGCTGACGGGTATCGTCTAGGTGGTCGATCTGACGGAGAGGYTGGCGAAGAGCGCGACGTACGAGGAGATCCAGGCTGTGATTACGAAGGTCTCGGAGGTCGATCTGAAGGGTAGGTATCTTGGGGTACACGGAGGACGATGAGGTGTCGTCCGATTTCATCGTCGGTGGTAGGTCGAGCATCTTCGATGCCAAGCCAGGTATCATGGCCCTGAGCGACAATTTTCATTGAAATCCATATCCCGGGACGACAACGAGTGGGGAATACTCCAACCGCACGGATCTAGAGTTGATTGATCACAATGGAGTTGATTAAGCACAATGGAGTTGATTGAGCACAATGGAGTTGATTGAGCACAATGTTATCTACAAAGATTAACTAAGAGAGTACGTGTATTAGGGTTTAATAAGTAATTAGTCGTGTAAATGGGTTTTTCGATTGGTGGGCGTTAGCGCCATCCTCAGGAGTCGGTTACCGATAATATAGTCTGGTTTTCTTTGGGATGATTTGGGGTCACGATATTTTGCTCATCCTCACTCAAACTTAAGGTGTCTTGTTTCACTTAATTCTCCCATCTCTCGTTGGACTATATCGGGGCAATCAATAGTCGAGTCTTTTTATCTCGATCGTTCGCGTTGTTATTTGTTTTTGCAGGCAGAGCGGCAGGCGAATGGAAACGGGTAAGGGATTGCTAGGGAAGGTTTGCTTTAGGCTATAGATCGTTTGCTATTCCTTTGAGGAGCTCGGGGACTAATTTGGACCCATTTTACCCATATTCTCAAAATTGGATGCCGCTTCCGAGAGAGATACTGCAATTATTTTGGAACGGAAGGAGTAATTCATTGTGATGTTGAGAATCATGAGACCCTGCAGATTTGGACGGATTAATTGTTTTGATGTTGCTTTGATGTGACCTGCTTGAAAGTTGAGGACAAGATTTGCCTTCCTGAAGAAAGGGATGTTGCTTTGAAGTGACCTGCTTGAAAGTTAAGAACAAGATTTGCCTTCCTGAAGAAAGGGAAAAGAAAGAGGGACAAAAGACTGGCTCGGAAGCAACCAAACGATAGAAACCATGACAAAAACTGAGCTATTGTTTGGAAAGCGGTCACGAGTACGAATCCGTCGTGCAAAGCCACACTTACCAGGAATCTACGTTGCGGAGTCGCTGACCGTCTAGAAAGGAAGACCAAAGGGGCCACAAACAAAGATACAAAAGTTGTCACAGTGGAAGTTGGCAGCAACAGAGATACATTGGTCTTTTTTATAGACGGTCAGCAATGTAGGTACTTCCTTATAGAGCGGGCTCGAGCCCGCGAGTGCAAGAAGGGAGGCTGCGCTCTTGTTCGAGCGGAGGAGCTGCTGTCGAGGGGATGAAGATGGATCGTTTTTCACCAGTGCCTCTGCTGAAGAGTTACTGTGACAGGGACCTTTTGTGAATGAATTTGATGCCGATGGACTCCACCATGACCGGAACGCATCTTCATGTATATGGACACACCACCATGATCCTATCTTGCCCTCGGCAAGCTTAAAATGACCACCAAATCGTGGGCTGCTAGTCTGAGGGATGTGAGTGGAACAACATTGCATTGCCATGGGCAGCAATGTCGGCTAGAAAAGGCAACCTATGCTTAGAGAGAACCAACAGGGGAGGAGAAGCAGCCAGTATGAGGCGATGAGCTGACAACTACCTACCTACAACTTCGGATAAGCAGGCATGATGTCATTGAGCAGATGAGCCGACAAGTACAAGGACTCTTAGCGGTTGTGACGGGAGAGAGGTGGCAAGTGTATGCGAAGAAGTGCGCTCGCTGCTCAAGAGCAGCGGAAAAAAACGAAAGTCGGGTGTCTTCATCTCGGAATTCGTGGAAATCCCATCTAGTGAAGACTGGGTGAGTATGTTGAAAAACGTGACTTGTTTTCTTTGTTCCTTCTCTGGTTCTATCTCTTTTTTGGTCCCTCGACGCCAATACCATTGTTGCTAGTTGTGGCAATGAGTTACTCTCTCACCTCTCGCCTCGTTTGGTGCGCAAGGGTTTCTCTTTTCCCTCTCGCTCTTCTCTGTCGTTGGTGCGCAAGTCTGCCCGTTGCGTCCGCTCTGGCCTCCGCCTTCCGCAAGCTCTTCCTATCCGTCCTGCTTTTGTCACAATTCCACTCCAGGGCCTCTTACCGCCGCTGGCAGAGTCGGGATCCCGAACCTCGTTTCTTTTGTTCCCCAGGGGGTCTGCAGGCCGCCCATGGCCAAGGCGTTGGCCTCCTCATGAGACCCATGGCTTTCTCTCCCGGAGTCGTCATGTGGTGGATCGCCTCCGCTGGCGGAGTCGGGATCCCCTGTCCCGTTCTAATCGCTTGGTGCTAAGCCGTAGTAGCTTGTGCGTAGCCCCTCCGCTGCCCATCCCTCGTCTTCATCCCTCGATTCTTCGTCACTGAGTCAGCGATACGCATCGCCAAGCCTGAGTCGACAGTCTTCATCCTCTTTCTCCCCCCTCCTGCTTTTCCCTTCGAGTCCCGTTCTGGCGCTCTGCCTGCCAGAGTATAACCTGAGATGGAAAAGAGAAAAACAGCGACGTAACAACGAGGAGCCATAGCTGCCGCTGTGAGGGAGGAAAGGAGCAGCAACAACATAAGGGGTAGCAGCACCAACCGGAGTAGGAGGAATAGGAGGAGGACCACAGCAGCAGCAGCCGCACATGAGGGGTGGCGATCATCGACAAGATGACGGACAGGAAGAAAAAGGGGACAAAGGATGTAAGTTTTAGTTTTATTGTGATACCAGTATAAGGCAGGGCAGTCCCACCAGAGGTGCTTTGTCGACTCAAAAGGCCAGGTACAGCGAGTGCTGCCCGAAGAAATCTCCATCCCTCGGCCTTTTAACCAGACCGCTGAGGGAGTGACCAGTAATGAGAGCATCCACAGGATGCTGGCTTGTTTCCTATCTGGGATCTCTATCAGCACATTCCACAGTTT